>OY744550.1:34574663-34724663 GCA_963556195.1 Sepiola atlantica
GTGACTTTGGTCTGGTGTTCGAATTGTGCGACTGGCAGAACAGTCATCTTCCACACTGATGATTCCAAAAAAAGATGAAACACATGTGTATGTGGATAAGAATTAAAAAAGAATATTTATCATAATATTATATATATATATATATATATATATATATATATATATATATATATATATATATATATATATAGTAAGCTATGAAAATATATTTATGGCCATTAAGCTACACAGAGGCTCCCGCGTTTCATCCCCGGAGGGAATCTTCAGGCTAAAATGCATGGAGTTATTTTTGCCGGATGTTTTTATATACACAGCTAGCTAGTTAACCAATCAGATTCTTTGTTGTTCTCTCAGTCAATTGTTGGGCTTCCCACGAACAAAGGTGGGGTTAGTGTTACTGCCTCCCTATATCCTATTATATTGTTCTGTTTTCTATAGATTGACCTATATCCTGTTTCCTTTGTTGTGTCAATATAATGGGTGAGTTTATTTTAACAGGTGGTTCCGTGTATTTCTATTTTAGGTTTTTATTTTTAAATTGTTAAGTTTTTGTTTAGTTTAGTTTTTGTTTATTTATTTATTTATCGTTAGCCTAAGGTAAATTTGTTTCTGTGAAAGCAGTTGTTTGCTATCTCACTTCTACAGTTTAATATCGATCGTTGTTTGTTATCCTATCTCTCCAAGTGACACCTAGGACTGCTCTTAACATTCTGGTATAGGTACCATCTAGACTTTGGCAATTATTCAAATCCACAGTAGAAAGTGTTTTGTTGTATGGGGCAGAAAGCTGTACCCTTACAAATGAAATATGCAAAACTTATGAAGAACCTTGATGCCAGCAAGACAACTGGTCCTGACAACATTCCAATCAGTGCTTAAGAAGCTGTAACCGGAACTAGCTCCTATTCTTACAAAGCTGTCCAATCGTTGCTTAATGGATAAATGCTTCCCATCACCCTGGAAAACTATGTCAGTCTGCTCAGTATTGAAAAATATTGGAGATCGGTCTTCTACATCTCAGTACAGACCAATCAGTCTCCTGTGCATCATGAGTAAGTTGTTTGTATCTGTAATAAATCAAGAAGTTGTCAACTTCCTCAGCAAAAACAATGTACTCAGTGATAAGCAATATGGATTTCGTCCTGCAAGATCAATAGTTGATATGATATCAAACAGATCAGTGAATCTTTTTAGAGCGGTAACTCTTAACATATCAAAGGCTGTTGATAGGATGGCATTAAGGTTTACTTTACAAGCTTGCTAGATATGGAATATCTGGAAATGCCTTCTCAACCATTAAATCTTTTCTCTCTGATAGGTTTTAAAAAGTAGTTGCTGATGGGCACATAGTATTAACGTCGATGTGTCTCAAGGATCCATTCTGGACCCAACCCTCTTACTGATCTTCATCAATGATCTCCAAAATCACATTCTAAGATCATTCGTTGACATTTTTGTAGATAACACAATTATCTATGGTAACACTTTGAAGAGCATTAGTCGGCTGGTTACTTTTAATATGTTTAAAACCAAGCTTCTCTCCTTTCACCACCAACGCTCGGATCCTCACTTTGCCCAAATTGAAATGACTAGTTCTCTCTTTGACCGAGCCCATTTTTTTTAATAAGCTTCTAGGACTGACCTTCACTCCATACCTGAAATGGAAGACTTACATCAAATCTGTTGCTCATGTCGCTGAAAAAATGGTTGGATCATTCAACCGTTTCAGAAAGTATCTCACTCATGATGCAATCCTCTACCTGTATAAGAGTTAAATACATCCTAAGATAGAGTACTGTTGCCACATCTGGGGGGAGGGAAGCATTCAGAGAACCCTTTTCTGCCTTGACAGAGTACAAAACCGACTTCGAAATCTAGTGAGGGGGGTGTCCTTTCCTCTTCTCCACAGAAGAGAGCTTTTCTTTACTTTATCATTATTTTCATGATTGGTGCTCGACTGAGCTTCAATCTATGCCCCCCTCCCTGTAAAACATTAACAACAAAACCTCGTCTGACTACAACAACTGTCAATAATTTTCCTTTCTTCCTATGTGTTCCTAAAACTAAACAGCACTTTCTTGAGTAGAGTTTCTTACCAAGAACTATCCGTCTGTGGAGCACAATACCACAGGGCTGCTTCCCCGCTGATTACAACATGGTCGTTTTTTAAGTCCAATGTTAACAAACTCTTCTTGAGCCATCTTCTTTAATAATCAAATTCTGCCCAGTTTCAGCAATCGTTGCGAGTCTTTACAGTGTTGTCTCACTGTCCACCTTACAAATTCATTAACCTTTCTTGATAAGTGGTGACTCATTTGTATATATACTACAAAAAAGTGACTGAAGCGACTTTTAGTGGAAAACTTTGGTTAAAATGCCTCAAAATTGGTGCAACATGGCAATTTTTTGCTAATATTTTTTTTAAATTTCATTTTTTTTAGCTCAAAATCTACCAAAAGTTAGGATCAATGGTTACTTACATCAAAACAAGTTCTGGTGTCTTCAGGAAAATTATTGTTTGTCCTCTATGCAGACTAACCCACCACCAAATTTTCAGACATTGTACATTTTCACAAATATAAAAAAAGTACATTAATTAGATTCTTCCCCGCAATCCATCAAAAGTCGTGATTAATGGTTGTTAACATTTATTCAAGTAGTAGTGATCACAGGGGGAGATAACTCGTGTTTCATTAGTTTTAATTTGTTTGTCTGGTTGTTTGGTTTTACGGCATAACAACCCATTTCAGGTTATTTAATGCCGAATCCGGTCATTTTGGTAAAAAATATTATGCTTCAAGTTCTTTATATCCTCAAATATTTATTTATGGTGTTTGGTTTAGTTGTTTTGTCTTTTCGGGTTATTAAATGCCGAAACAGGTCATATTGGTAAAAGTTTTTATGCTTCAAGTTCTTTATATCTTTAAAGATTTATTCATGGTGTTATGTTTGGTTGTTTTGTAGAGGAAAATTGTAGTTTTTGATTTTGCAGAACATGATTGAATTTTGCAAAGGGAAAGGAAAAAAAACTAAAGCATCAATGTTTATTGCATTTTAAGTCAGGAAGCCGGTATCTTTAGGCAGCCTTATCTGGTAGCACCAGATTTAGTTTCTTAAGTTTCCGGTAAAATAATGAAGAAATTGGGCTTAACTCATGCTTTACTTGTTTAATTTTCGTTTTTATTTCATAAGCCGTGTTTCTATTATTATTTTTTTGAGTGAATGACTTTTTTTTAATTTAAAATTGTTTCCAAATAAAACTTTGCCTTGAATCTTGACAAAGAACACACAGATTGCAAAGCATTCAGCCGTCAGAAAGCAAGGACGAAATGTCAAAGCAGATAATGCTTTTGAAAAGGTTTTTGTTGAGACTTTAATGATTCTTGGTCTGAGAACAATTGGATGTTTATGTCACTTTTATTGAGAGGAGAGATGCCATTTTTGGAGAGGGAAGATAGGAAGCGTGAATAACTGCCTCAGGAAATTTCTCTGGCTATTGTATGGGGAAACTTTTTTAAACATAATTTTTTATGAAGCTGAAAAGGACGTTGTTGTTACCTGCAGAAAGAAGGGGGGGGGGGCAATCAAACGTTTACAGATGTTTGATTTGTTTCTTCCTGTCGTCTGCAGGCATTATGCCATTTTCAGCACAAAGATCACAGTGCATGATCGAAAATTCTTTTACTGAAAGGACATTTTATGATCTTACATGCCATAAAATTGAAAAAGTGTAACATATTTATATTAAAACTTCTATCTCTTCTCTATCTTTCTCTCTTTCCACCTCCTCCATCCCCCCATCCCCCCACCCCTTTGTCTTCTCTGCCCAGCCCATTCCTCTCTCTGGACACACACACATGCACAATGCCTTTATAGATTCCTCGAGGAATGAGTTGGCATAAGAGAATTAACTCCATGATTAAAAAATCAGAGTTACTTCCCTTTAGTTAGTACACCTTGTTTTGAGCAAGGGATGACTTAATACATATTGTATTTTTACAATCTTTATTCTCATCTTTTACTCAATATACTGGATAGAGCATTAATATTATAATATAAAATTAAATAATAAAATAAGGTGCCAATCAAATTTTATTAGAATTCAAAGTTCAAGCAAAGTATCTTAAATTCCTTAGCTCATGAGCTAAGGACGTTAAGATACTTTGCTTGAACTTTGAATTCTAATAAAAAAAATCGAAAACGTTCTCTCTCTGTTTCTCCGCCGTCTTTTTAAAAATTCTCTTCTTTCTCCATCTTTTTTGTTAATTTGCTTTTGATACCTGAGGATGATTCGACGAAGAATCGAAAACGTTCGTGATACCTATGGGACATTTATTATTTTTTTAATTTTAATACAATACAATACAGAAAAATTGAAAAAATAAAAAAGGTATACTTAAACAGACGAATTTTGTTAGTTTTAACAGGGTTTGCTTATATATATATATATATATGTATGTATGTATGTATGTATGTATGTATGTATGTATGTATGTATGTATAAAGTGAAAAAATAAATTGTATTTTTATAAGGAAAATATGTTTTCTAATTTTATATTCCGTACAGTGTCCGAAAATTTCTAAATGCAAGCTCAATGAAGATTTATTACAAAATTTAGCTTAAAGCACTTGAGTTTGTGACCATTTAAACAAATTATGGTGCATTTACTTTGAGTTAATTTCCAAGTTATCATGGCCGACACAAGTTTATGAGGTGTCACTTACAAAAGTTGAGATAATGGAGCACCTGATCAGTAACTTTATGAAAAAATGGTTTGGGGTGCCTAATTTCTTGACAAACGTGGCACTATACAGTTCATCAACGAAGCTAAAACTTCCAACGTTGTCACTTGTCTAAGAATATAAATAGTGAAGAATGCCCAAACATCCGTAATTAAAAATAGAAAGAAAAACAAGCTGTAAATATGCAGAATCGGCCCTTAGGATGAAAGAAATAATTGGCACTGTGGCAAATGGAAAAGCAAGTCTAGGTCTTCACCCACAGCTTTGGTGATCCAAAGAATCCCGATTAAACAAAAGGAAAATTGTTTTTGAAGAAATTCATCATCTTGAGGAAGCCACACGCATCGCTACAGCTTTAGATCAAAGTAAACAGGGCGCATGGATCAAATGGGAAAGTGCAAAAGACAGAGATATCAAATGGTGCATCTCAAATACATGGAGCCTAAAAAAATAAGTTTTCTCATAAAGGCAGTCTACGATATTTTACCAACACCAGTTAACCTTCATGCTTTGGGGTTAACTACTTCTGATCGATGCAGAGCATGTGGGAAAACTGCCAACCTCAAACATATTCTCACTGGATGTAAGCATGCTCTACACTTGGAGACACAATGAAGCGTTGGAGATCCTTGTTGAGGCTTCAAAGACATGTTGTGAGACTGTCAATAAAGCTTTTAATATCACTAGTAGAACGATTCATTTCGTTAAAGAAAAAAATAAACCAAAGTCTTTGTGTAAAAATAGGCAGAGATTGTCATAGTTTGATGGCTGCACAGACTGGCACATTTTATTTGACTTAGAACACCGGCTAATATTTCCAACAGAACTAACGTTTACAGATCAGTGTCCGGATATTGTCATTTGGTCCATTAATTTGAAAATTGAATTAACGATTTCATTTGAGACAAATTTTGACTGGGCATACCAGCGCAAGTTGGAAAGATGTAAAGATCTACGAGAAAAATGTGTCAGAAATGGCTGGAAATCCATCGTATTTCCTATTGAAGTCGGATGCCGAGGTTTTATTGTCAACTCAACCTCTGCATTCTTGATTAATCTTAGTTTTCCCCCATTGAACAAGAAAGTACAAGACAAGGCACTATCTGCATCAGCGTGAATATGGCAATCTCACAGAGTGACAACAATCCAACAAAGTCTGGTAGTGTCGTGAGATACAGCTAGGATGCTTCGGCCCAAAAATCATACCTGAAACCAAAGTCATCATCTGATGAAGGCTTTGTTGAAAGCAATGTTGCTGTACCAGCAACAGCTATATATATATATATATATATATATATATATATATATATATATATATATATATATATATATATATATATAAAGGTAATACAACAAAAGATATAAGAGGCAACTAATATCTTTAATTAGTGAAAATCCGGATAAAACTGAAGCTCAATATACTGGATAGAGCATTAATAGCAGTGGATAAAGTGAAAGAATAAAATAAGGTGCGAATCAAATTTTATTAGAATTCAAAGTTAAAGCAAAGTACTTTAAAGTCCTTAACTCATGAGTTTTCAAAAAAAAATCTTCTCAGAGGATCATTACCGCAATGACATTACTGCAGGTAATAAAATTAAACTCTGAAAATATATTTTTTTAAATACATAAAAGTATATAAAACATCAAATATATCGGCCCAAAACATACTTTTTTGTTAAACTTATACAGTTCATCCAAGTCATAAAGTTTAAAACAGCTTCAAGAAAGATATCAAAGAGGTTGATTAAAAAACAATCCAGGTGGTGAATTGTAGTCCAAAAACGAAAAAGTTTTATGTATTTTTTATATATATTTTTTTATATATTTTCAAAGTTTAATTTTATTACCTGCAGTAATGTCATTGCGGTAATGGTCCTCTGAGGAGAAGATTTTCTTTGAAAGCTCATGAGTTAAGGACTTTAAAGTACTTTGCTTCAACATTGAATTCTAATAAAATTTGATTCGCATCTTATTTTATTCTGTCACTTTATCCAGTGCTAAATATATATATATATATATATATATATATATATATATATATATATATATTTATATATTTATATATATATATATATATTTATATATATTGATTCAATTCCAAAAACTATGTAAAAGGCAATCCAAAAACATCAGTTCCTTCAATTCTTTATTTCCGCACTTCAGTGGAGATTTATTTGATCATTTACATTTTCATCTTACATACAAAACTATCAATTTTTTCATATTAATCTATTGGTAGACCTACACGTGTTTCTTGGCAGACAGAACAAAATTACAGTTCGTTAGTATGTCCGTTAGTCATCAGGGAATAATAGAAGTATGAAATGGAGTTGTAAAAACAAGTTATAATATCCAAAGGCAGAAGAAAAACACAGAAGAATAAAACGATGACAGGACTTAAAAAAACGTTGAAGAGGTTTAAAAAGATCTGATAAAGTTCTGGTATTTTAGGAGAGCATGGAACAAACTCACGTGAAGAAAAACGGCAACAAAGACAAATAGTATGCCCCCCCCCCCTAAAAAAAAGAATAATAATCTGGAAGCAGTCCAACCACGATGATCTCAGTTAAAAAGCACAGAGCCAGGTCCCTAACCATTAATATCGGTCAAAGTTCATAGTTTTTTTCATCTGTGTTTTTCTTCTGCCTTTGGATATTATAGCTTGTTTCACATGCTGGAATGCATTGGACGGCTGTTAGAAATTGACTTCAAAACTAACCTATATCTGGCCAGGTTTCTATTTATCCCTCTTCCTCTCAAATTCATGCTCGTCACTTTCTTCCACACTTTCCATTGACCTTCTGCTGCCAACTGATCCTCTACTACCTCAACTGTTCCACATCTACTAACCCAATAACTCTCATCCATTCTTTTAATGTGACCAAACCAGTGAAGCCTCCTGTTCTGCACACATCTCCCTATACTGTCCAGATTTAATCTTCTTCTGCGGTCATCACATCTAAGCATGTCTTTAAGACTCACATTACACATCTATTGTATCAATCTAATTTCTCTCCATGCAACACAAAAAACTAGAAAGATACTATTTTTTAATGGAAGTCGCTCCAGACAAAGCATGGAGCCACTTGATGTAAAGATCTAAAAAGAATGAAAGTCGATTAAGTTGAATAATAACAAAAAAGGGAGAGGAAGGTCGAATCACTTCAAAACAAGGTAGTCTTTTAACTGACAGTGATAAATTCAAAGGCAAAATGATCGAACCGAAAGCCGAAACATTAGCATGCCAGTGATTGACTCAGTCATCCATGCCGGAAATACCTCAAGGGACACACATCCATGCACAACGTCAGCTTTTAGCGAGTACTGATGGAGAAGCCTCCGAACGAGCTACCCCCGAGTTCCGTCTCCTGTACTGTCACTCGAAAAAATGGCAACCAAAAAAGCACTCTACCAAGATACTTAACTACCTTCATTCTCTGCCAGTTATCAGACAAACCAAGCCTGAAAGAGACCCCACAACCAGCGTTCAATCCCCTGGATTCCAACCAGGCTAGCCAAAAAGTAAGCCCTTAAAGAGTTCAATAGGAAGGGGTTACAAGTCTGACTGACAAAAAGTCTACCCTTAAACTGGTTGAGTGGCTGACCAGAAGCCAGTGTTTTATTGTGACACCATCACCAGAAGATACATATATACATTCTAATTTTTGTTTTCTTTTCAAAAATGGCGATGCTGCCAAACAAACGTCTTACTTGTTCTTGATTTTCTTTTAAAGTTAATCAACCACTCTATGATAAAGATCAATTTGTATTTATTTGTATATAAATAAATATAAATCCATCCTGTCATACAATTTCGAAAGTAAAAAATGTGCCCTTTTCTAGCCTTCAGATGAAACCATTTCAAGTGATGATGGAAGATGCGAGAAAGCGAAAAGCAAGTCAGACAACTCCCCACCACTTGAAATGAATTTGGAAAGAAATCCTCCACTCTAAATAAAAAGTCAACAGTGCGTGTTTTTTTATTTAAGTGATCAGAAATGATGATAATAATTTCTATATGGAAAAATTAAATTGATGGCGTAATTCTATTAGAAGAATAGCCATCCCAATATGGGTGAAATTAATTGCCCGAACAGAATAGTTTTGCAACACTTTTATGTTCTGTTACGGAGATTAAAATAAAGATATAATTATACTAAACCTCATGTCTAGAATCCTTATTCCAATTTTTATCAAAATCCATCACATGATTTTTATTTTAGAAAATGTCTAAAATTCAAGGCTTAAGAGGTAGAGAAAGAGAAAAAAAAAACGGCCAACCGGTGTAGTTATGTTTTGAAAGGAGGAGATAACTGCTACATTAGTATTTTTGAGGGAAAAAATACACAATTCTTCCATCATTATTTAATAAATACAACCTTTTTCTGTATATATTTTATGAGCCTATATGAATACCTATGTATTAAAATAAATATTGATATACTTATAATTTCATCTTTTTTTTCTTCAGAAAACTTCACCGCAATGTATGAAAGAAGTAAAAGAGAAAGAGATGTTTATAAAAAAATGTCGTCATCACATTGAAGAATCAAAAGACCAATCAAAGTCATTTAGTTTCAAATATGGTGAGTAATTTTTCAGAATTTTTTAGATGAGGATTGATAATTTGTATAATTTGAGTTATTCAGACTACTGTTCTCATCAACTTGGATGTTATTCTCACAATGTTTTACTCAATATAACCTCCAACTTTCTTCAGGTGCGTCGGGAATCTATGTTGAACACGAGAATATCATAGAATTTAAAACGCTTTATTTAATTCATGGGAGTTACATTGCTAAGTAATAATTAGTTCTAAGTTACAGTCTTCTGGAGGTTGAAGGTTCAATCCTCAGTGCGGGCGATACTAAGAATACAATTACGAATTACTTAAAACTTCTACCTGGTCATGGCTGACAGAACAAGAGCAAGCTACCTCGTGGATTAAATAAAGGATTCCATTCGAAATTCTGTGCATATTCCTGAGTTCGACAAGACGTACCTGAAGAAGGTCGGAAGTTACATCAACCGAAACGTTGGAAAATGTGATGAGAAGTTATAATTATTTTAGTGGTTTGTTTATTCAGACTATTACCCTCATTAGTGTCGATATTCATTTTTTGGACTACATTTCTTGGCCTTCGAGCTAGGATCATCTTGGAACGACACCATATATTCCCAAACTCTACCCGTACTTCATTTCCTCCCACTTAAATCCCACTCTCACTTAGAGATCAACCTGATTGTGTTCGGTTCTAAGCAAACCGGAAAACAGTGGATAATCTAATTTGTAGAAGGAGTTGAGGAGGGTCTTACTAATCTGCCTTTTCCTTCTTTTATCTTTATTATTGTTCCCCCCTCCCTCCTACCCCTCCAAAACAAAACGAACTTTTAATTAATAAAATAATATATTTATAAACCACTTCAAACCATTGGGGATATTTTAAGTAAGGTAATGCATAGAGTAAATGTGGTATTATGGTGATTGTTGAAGTGAAAATGATGGACAAATGGTGAAACAATGTAAGGAACAATTCTTGAACGAATAGGTCAAAATGCATCTAATTAAGAGTAAGATAGACAGAGGGTGACCAACCACCATCCCACTTCCAAGACTTTTGATGGCCTTGTACCTAATTTGTTCAAATGTATTTTTGCAAATAAATAATTCAAATTGTATTATCTATTCTTTCGTCAGTCAGAGGAGGAGAAGGTCTTCTTCTTGAGTAGGACAATTTTTATTTTTGTTCCATCCAGAGTGCCTCTTTTTTGGGGAGCTGAATATCTCCTACATTAAAAACTGACCTTGTGTCTAACTTTACCCTCATCGGGAGACAGGTAAATAGGGACTACATTTCAGAGGATGTGTATTATTCCTGCATGGTGATGTTTTCCCATGTTCAATGTTGATTTGTATATCGTGTCGTCCGACGCTTTGTTTTTTTACTTTGAAAAGGAAACAAAAAATGTTCACAATTAAGACTGCTGAGATATCATCTTTTTTGCCTACCCTAACTTTAGAAATGTTGAAATGATATCACCATATTAAGATATTGCTATATCTGCTGCAAAGAAGGTAGGCTCCCTTTACCAGGCTAGAAAACTTCTCACACCTGCCAGTATCTTATATCTGTATAAAGTCACTATTCACCCGTGCATGGAGTGCTGTTGCCACATCTGAACTGGTGCACCAACTACAAGTCGCTCTCTTTTGGACAGGGCGCAAAAAAGAATTTCCAACATAACAGGTTCCGCACTGGTTGCCAAGCTCCAGCCACTGTCGCATCACTGCAGAGTTGCATCTCTGCGCTTATTTTACAAGTACTTTCACAGAATATGCTCTGATGAACTTACTGCACTTGTACCCCCTCAATGTAATTACCACCGACCAGCAGCAAAATCACACCCCTTCACTGTAGAGGTCCCTAGATGTCAGAAGACTTTCTACTCTGATAGCTTCTTTTCTTAGACCGCTTGCCTTGGTAATTCCCTCCCTGCTCCCTGTTTTCCCGACTGTACCAACATGCAGAAATTTAAATGTAATGTGAACAAACATCTTTCTGCATACCTCCTTACCCCGATTTCTCCTCTATAAACCTGTCCTATGAACCTGACCTGCCCATCTATGTTTTGTTGTTCGTATGGTGATTATGATGTCACTTACTCCAGTTTTCTGTCTGATCCAGGTGTTTCTTTTTCTATCACGTAAACTGATGCCGAACATAATACCTTCCATTTTGCATCGTACCACTCTTAGCTGAGGTGATTTATACGAGTTTGAACAAATAGAAACCAAAAATTCTCATAGTTTTAACATTTTTAATTTTTATAAATTTGCAGATGATTCTTTAAAACAATTTTTGGATACATTTATGAGAAAATTTTCACAAAAACCTTTGTCAGGTGAGTCAAATTTCAAATGTATTCATTTTATTTTACCACTGTTTAGTATAATTCTTCATCTATATCTCTATTTATATAAAGTGGTTCTTCCTGTCTGTCTGTTTGTTTGTTACCAAATCGACTGGTGCACCACCATCTTTTGGACAGTGTACAAAAAAGATTTCCTAACCGAATACGTGTTGCACTGTCTACCAATCTCCAGTCCCTGCTCCGATCGCTGCAATGTTGCATCCCTGTGCTTATTTTATAAGTACTTCTATAGAATGTTCTCTGATGAACATACCGCATTTGTACTTCCTCAACAAAAGAAATAAGAGAGAGAGATGGAGAGACAAAGACAGAGAGAGAAGGAGAGCAAAATACTCCCGAAAATTAAACAATCATGAGAAAAAGTACAATACTTAGTGGAGGGATAAAACCTTTACGTTTCAGGAAGGAGTTGTAATGATACTGGCAAAGTAATCTGCCTAATACGCATAAGTGTAAGAGAGAGCCTATATAAAACTCTCACTAAGAAAAGCTAAGGAAGGAAGCTTCACTAGCCTCTAACCAG
The DNA here is from genome assembly GCA_963556195.1 of Sepiola atlantica. Classification (NCBI taxonomy): domain Eukaryota; kingdom Metazoa; phylum Mollusca; class Cephalopoda; order Sepiida; family Sepiolidae; genus Sepiola; species Sepiola atlantica. The sequence goes on from OY744550.1 coordinate 34,586,866, forward strand.
TGCTAATCTTTCAATTCACGACATTACTAGTATGAAGTGACATCACTTAGGTAATGCCTCCATATTTTTAAGCCTCTACACTGGCATATGCTTATTTATCAACATATCAATAAAATAGATCTCTTGTGTAACTGCTACAGTTACTTGTAGTGATACTGCCCCAAGTGCAAGAGAGAGCCTATATAAAACTTTCACTAAGAAAAGCCAAGGAAGGAAGCTTTACTAGCTAATCTTCACTTCACAACTATTTATTATATTTTTTACTATATATAGGTTTATGACTATATATAAAGAATGAAAGCCATGATTAGCATATTCAGTTTAACGTCTGTTTTGCATGCTTGTATTTGTTAGTTGAGGAGCCTGGAAAACTGCCATCCTTTTGCTTTGATGCCGAACATCTGAGACCCAGAATCGATCTTGCTTCTCTGCCACATACTTCCACCCTTGACGCAATCTCTAACTTATCCTTTTTACTTACTTATTCTAACCTATACAAATCTTTTGAAAGATTCTCTTAGTAAAAAAGAAAATCCTTAAACATTTTTGGCCGTTTTTTCAGACTCAACAGGAATTTCTAAGTGTGAACCAAAGGATAAAACTGAAATTAAAAAAGAAAAATTTCTAAGAACACCATTTGACGCAGACCCAAGTCTTTTAGCAAAAATAAAGATGAAGAATTTAATGGACACAATGAACAAGGTAGGAAAAATCATTTAATGTTTTAACATATTATGTTCTTGCACAACTTGCTAAAGTAGCTGCATTGCATCACCTTTATATTTTTTACTAACTAGAATTATGGACCCTATGGATGTATTACAGGTTACAGTTTAGGGCGAGAAAGATCTAGATCTCCAAGAGAAAAATTACGGGAGTGAGAAAGACAAAAAGAGAAGTAATCCCGAAGGAGAGCTAAATAAATTGTTTTGGACTATTAAAATAATTTTTAACGCTATTGATAATGTTTACTCATTCATTTTTTTATTATCACTTATGTTTGAATTTGTGTTTTGAAACATGACGTAAATTATGAATCTAAGGCGCCATATCGAAGCTATAATTATTTTGTTATGGTAATGTTTTAAGCTCTATTTATAAGAAATTCCAAATAGGTCAGTTGGTAGAACTTCAGACTGAAGATCTCAAGGTTTCGATTTCAATTTCCGGTCATGGCATTCACTTTATTTGTTGGGAATTTATTGTTTACTATTAATGCAATATTTTGCATTTCTAAAAGTAGTTAAGATCTCTGATATTTCGAAATCAGTCAAATTCCGTAATGTATTTATTATGTTTAAAAAAAAAAAAAATTGTGACTGACAGACGGGCAAAATCTCTATTTATATAGGATGAGTCACCACTTATCAAGGCCAAAAGCCACTGAAGGATAAGGGTTAATGAGATGGACTGACTGTCAATTGAACGATGAAGAATATGAGAAGACTTAAAATGATGAATGGAATTAACAAAATTTGATTACTTATAAGAGATGCTTTATGACAAGTATTTGTTAACATTGGATTTGAAGACGACCATGTTGTAGCCTGTAGGGAAGCAGTACCGAGGTCTTGTGTTCCACAGATGAGGAGTTCTGTTAAAAATGACTATTTACGTAAATTCCGTTTGATGTTAGGTACATGAAGGAAGGAAGGAAGGAAGGAAAGAAGGAAAGCTCTTTGTAATGGTGGTAGAGTAGACGAGTTCTTCCCTTCGTTGTAGTTATCTGTAACTGTGTAACAAATGCATGTCCACCATCTTTAATTGTGTCACCATATGATACCGACAAGCATTGTTCCAAAAATATAACAGAAAAAGAATTTGCAGTTCAGTTCTTTATCTATTCGTAACTAGGGAAAACCTTTCTTGGACAGTGGCACCAAATCATTTTTTCACATTCTGAATGAAGGCAAGCCTTATGAGCACTTGAGACGCCCACTCTGTCTCAAGGCTTTATTGGGAAAGAGACTGTTCGATCTCTCAGTTCTCACAGCCACATGAGACTTACCCAAACCTTCATCCCTAAACATACGACATGTTTTTGACTCGCTGTTCTTCTCATTTTTCTTGTTCACCTTTCATCCTATTTGTTTTGGAATAGTGTGCTCGTTTTTTTTAGTGTTTTTTATTAAATTGATTGTCTCTGAAGAGCAGCCTGTCAAACCAAACACTATATCTTTTTAACGGGTTGGGAAACGCGCGTAAGATGGAAATAAAAAATTATAAGCATTCACCGAAATAAATAAATAAAAAATAAATTAAATTTGTGATCGTGGACTGATTTTTTCTTTGGTCATTGAAATGCAACCAACCAGTATGTGTATATATATATATATATATATATAAGGATAAAATACACGTTATATCATAAAATGAAATCCTGTGGAAACAGGATGTGTGAAAAAGACAAAAAGAAAACAAATTAAACACAGGAAGAAATCATCAAAAATTAGAGATTTACCAGTTTTGTTCAGATCAGCAAATGTCTTCAGAAAAAGTGAAGATTTAAAATTTATTGAATCATGGCAAAACATAGGAAAAAAGAAGACACACAACGGAATGTTTCTGGCACATGCGTAACTATTTGAAAAAAGAATTATGCAGTATGTGCAACAAAAATGTTAAAATGGGAGAAAGAAAAAGAAGAATATGAAAAAAATGGAAATTGAATGAAATAGAGTAAAAAATTTGTCTTTTTCACACACACATGCATATATATATATATATATATATATATATATATATATATATATATATATATATATATGTAGCAAAGGTTGAGAATATGTGTTGTATGAAGAGAAATGATATGAGAATGATACAATGGATGTGTATTGATTTACTCCTTTCCAGGAGTTAGGCACAAGGCCAGTTTTTATCTTACTCCCACAAGTAAGATGTGATCCAAGGTCGAGTTGGAAAAGTTGGGTTTAAAAATTGCCTGGGCAGCCCCATCGGCATTCCCCGGTAGGGGCGCCTCAGGCAGTAAGCAATAAACTTACTCCTTCCCAAAGAGGGGAGGTGAAGCCTTGGAGGGTGGACCTCCTAGAACTGCACAGGACCGACCCATAGACCGGCGTAAATCAAGCCCCGAAGGCCAAGACAATACCAGTCTATGGGGTGTAGTATCCATCGGAACAGATACTACACTTTGATCTTAGCCAAAAGGAATGTAAGTCTTAAAGACTGACTGAGCTTTAATGCCCTCAGTCAGATTACATCTAGACAGGATAGCAAGATGTGCGCAGAAAAGCAGACTTTAATGATTTGGCCACATTGAAAGAATGGATAAGAGTTATTGTGTTATTAGACGTAGAACAGTTGAGTTAGCATGGTCAGTTGGCAGAGGAAGGCCAAGGAAAACATAGGAGGAAGTGATAAGGATGGATTTGAGAGAAAGAAAGACAAATAAAGACCTTGTCAAAGATAGGTTAGTTTAGAAATCAATTTCTAAATTTCGGCCAACACATGCCAGCATGTAAAATAGCTATTAAACCGAATATGATGATGAATGAATGGATGAGAGTTCTTAGGTTCCTGGGTGTAGAAAAATTGAGGTAGCTGAGCCGGTAGTTAAGGGAAAGCCAAGGAAAACATGGGAGGAAGTGATTAATATGAATTGGAAAGAAAAATAAAGACCTGGTGAAAGATTGGTTACTTTGGAAATCAATTTCTAAAAGTCGTCCAACACATGCCAGCATGTAAAACAGACGTTAAACCGAATATTATTATTATTATTATTATTATTATTATGATGATGATGATGGTGGTGGTGGAAAAAACCTCTGTTATGTTACAATGTTATGTTTTAGCATCGCCTTGTGTTTCCATAGAAGTAATATATTTTCAATATAAAAAACCTCAAAAGGTTTTTAAATGAATTATTTTCAACAAATTTTCTCTTAAAGATTTCATTTTATTTTATTTTTTATCTTTTGTTAGCCTTCATGATGTTGAAAATTGGCGCACTCTTATTCTTTAAGGGTGAATTTTAGTTATATATTTTTTTATTTTAGGCTGCTACTGTAAGAATTCACGACCCGAAGAAATGTATGAGATGCAAGTAAGTTCCTTTGAATCTTGTATACAATATTCACCCTAAAATGTTATTGTGTTTCGTAATGTATACCGAATGAGCTGCACATGGTGAAATTTAACTTTTAAAACAGTTTCGTTTGCTTACTGTTTTTTACGTAACTTTCATAAATAAGCATTGAATTGATTTTGAGATGAAGATTGATAATTTATATTACTGTTTTCATCTTGGATGTTGTTCTCACAACATTTCAGCCGATGTAACCTCAAACTTTCTTCAGGTACATCTTGTTGAACTCAGGAATTTTTATTTCGAACTCAGAGAATCTGTACGGAATTTAGAACTGGACCATTTATTTAATCCACTAGGGTACTAAGAACATAATATAATATATCTGATGGTGAAGCTCCTATTTTGGAGCTTTAGGGACTGTGTACTGACCCCTTAGTTAATGTTTCTCACAGGTCCACTCTGTTCTGGAGTGATAGTAACTTTGATGGTCTGATTTATGGATTGAATAGAATATCTACTTTATCTCAACCCAAAAAACAACTGAAGAAGATGCCTAATGACAGGAACCATTTTCCTTCTTGAGCTATAAATAGGTCATAGAGCAAAAGTCCATCCATAAATAGATACATGCGCGCACACACGAATGTGATCTCACTAGATAACAACAACGGAACATATATGACTATACTGTATATTTAATTACTATCATTGGGAATAAAACACGCATGAAAAATTGGAAACTACATAATAAATAAGTGCATGCGTAATAATCATCCAATGCATATGCAGGTTTCTATCTTACGAGTTAGACAAAAAATAAAAATATAATATCTTCTTGAAAATTTTTGTTTGTATAAACATAGTATTCGTGTGAATTTTTCTTTACGCTTGAAATTATTAGGATTATGTGGTAATGTCCTTTCAATCATGCTGCTGATGATGAGGATAACAATAATGGTGATGATGAGGTCTTTACAAACATGTTGCTAATGATGGTGACAATGATGTATTTGTGAACATGACGTTGCTGTTTTCATAAGCATACTGTTCATAATGATGATGATGATGATGATGTACTTTTTAACATCCTGCTAACGACGATGATGATGATGCCTGTAATAATGCTGCTGCTGCTGCTGCTGCTGATGATGATGATGATGATGATGATGATGATGATGATGATGATGATGATGATGATGATGATGATGATGTCATCTTTATAAACATACTGGTGATGATGATAATGTCTTTGCAAACATGCTTCTACTAATTATAATTATGATGATAAGGATGATGATGATGTCTTTTTACTTATGCTGCTGCTAATGATGATGATGATGATATATTTCTAAACATGCTAGTTACTATGATGGTGTTTTTAGAACCATGTCGCTGCTGCTGTTGTTGATATTTTTATAATTATACTAGTAATGATAACGATGATGTCTTTGCAATGAGGGTAATGATGATGATGCTTTTTCTATAAACATGCTGATAATGATGATGATGTCTTTGTAATTATGATGGTAATGCTGATGATGATGTCTGTAATCATGACGATAATAATGATGCTGTTTTCTTTGTAAAACTGCTGCTGATGATGTCTTTGTAATTATGATGATGATGCTGCTGATGATGTATGTAATCATGATGCCCATGATCATCATCATATCTTTGTAATCATCATGATGATGCTGATGATGATGTCTTTGTAATCGTGATGCTGTCTTTGTAAACATGCTGATTGTTACGGCCTAATGATGAGAAGAATCATAATTTGCAAAACGAAAAGTCATCATCTTAATGATTGTATTAATCTGGTGGTACGAGTCGAAATAGGCTTTTATATGTGTTGTATCATTCTCGGCAGTGATGCGTTTCATGCTTGTCCAGAGATCATTGTTCTTCAATGTGCGTATATTGCTCCATGCCAACTAATTCTAGGACTTATTGATCTTCCTCTCTGTTTGTGGACTGAAATAGCCTGATTGATTAATATAATTGATTAAACAAAATTGCTTAGAGATGCTGACCTCAACACACAAAAAGTAAACATCAAAGTCCGATGAAATTAAAAACACTATATATATATGCTCCCCACCACACCACACACCCTCTCTCTTTCTCTCTCTTTCTCTCTCTCTCTCTCTCGTGTGTATATATATGTGTGTGTATATATATGTGTATATATATGTGTGTATATATACATGTGTGTATCTGTGTGTATATATATGTGTGTGTATATATATGTGTATATATATATATGTGTGTGTACATATATTTGTGTATATATATAGGTGTAAATGTATATATATTGGGTATATATAGGTGTGTGCATATATATATGTGTGTATATATATGTGTGTTCATATATGTGTGTATATATATGTGTATATGTATATATATGTGTATATATATGTACATATATGTGTGTGTATATGTATGTGTGTATATATATATATATATATGTGTGTGTGTATGTGTGTGTGTATATATATATGTATGTGTCTGTATATACAAGGTGTCCCAAAAGTCACTGACACTTGAAAAAAATTTCAGTCTTTGTTCACAATCCTGTAGCTGAAGCTGCTGGACAAGCTGAAATTTTGTATGGAAACATGTCCATGTCATGCAACATTCTATGTAAGGAGGATCGTGAAACTACCAACTGTCAGGATCTTCTTTTGATTGAAATTGTTGGATCTTTTTCCAGACTTTGCTCCAATTCTTTCCGATTGTCTTCAGTTCTTACTGAACGAGACCTTCCGAATCTCGGGAGATCACATACACATGCACCTTGTTTTTGAAAACGGCTAATTATGGCTTTAATGGCATTTGCCGCATCTCTAGTGTTAAAATGTTGCTGGATTTCTGAATTTGACCCATGTGACTCAAAGTACTATTGTACAATGTCGGTTCGTTCCTCAATGATGTAGTTGCTCATGATAACGTCGGAAGGATAGCTTCAACTACTCTGAAAAAAAAAAGAAAAATATTTAAAACAAAGAAGTTATGAATTTTTTTTAAATGTCAATGACTTTTGGGACAGCCTGTATATATATTTATTACTAGTAGTCAGACTTTCAAGGTTTAAGCTCAATGGATGCTATATATATATATATATATATATATATATATTTAAAAGTAAAAAGTAATTATTATTACCTACAGACATCGATGTTTCATGCTTACGCAAATGTAGGGGATGTTAATTCACGTCGGTCGGAGGGCTCGAAACCAGTTTACCAATCGCCACTGATTCGTAGTCGAGTAAACCAACATGGAACTTAGGAGAGATTTAAATCTATAAACGCCAACTCAGCGGGCGATATATATATATATATATATATATATATATATATATATATATATATATATATATATATATATATAAGGAAATGGTAGTTTGCTTGAAGCATTGCTAGTAAATGAGTAAATATGAAGGTGAGAATTCCGAGGCAGGAACAATGCAATGTTGAAAAACCGGGAGGTGGAATAAGATTGAACAAAAATAAATGACAAATGACAGTAAATCTCAGATCAATTCATTTATATTTCAAAATTTAAATATAAAGACAATAAATTATAAAATTGGTGGGCTTACTGTTAAATATTTAAAGGTCTGGAATGGTAGAGACTTTAATCATTTCGAGAGTAACAACTTCTCTTTATTTATATATATATATAGAGAGAGAGATAGAAGAAAAAAGAGTGATAAATATGCGACGATTGTCCAAATTTATTTCAAATTTCAATTGTTCAATGCAAGGTTGTCAGTAATAAACTAGTGTTTATTTTTCTTTCCTTAAGCCAAGGCTTTTCAATATATATATATATATATATCATGGTGTTACAGAAGATAAAGTCAAAACAACATAATACCGTCGGTTTCAAGTAAGCGAATTTTCAAATTTCGTCGACTGTCATCAGCCATAGTGGAGAAGTCTTCAACTCAAGGATGCTACATTGCAGCGATGGGACAGAGGCTGGAGCTTGGTTGACAGTGAGGGGACTATTAGGTTGGCGATTGTATTTGTATTTGGGGATTTTAATGTTCAGCACAGTAATTGGCTTGGTTTCTCAGGCTATACAGACGCTGCTGGTAAGAGCATGCATAATTTCTCTATTATGCATTCCCTTCTCTTCCCATCGCTTCTCGATCTATACGTGACTACAGGCTTGTGTGACGAGTGCCCATAGCCCACTCAGGAACGCAGATAACCTTGTGATCGCACCCTACCTTTTTAACCTCAAGCCAAAGAGCCGTTGCTCAAAACGATGAGGTACTATAAATGTACTGATTCGGAATCCATCATAGATCACATCAGAGACGCCCCATGATTAGTGTACTAGTGAGGTAATCGAATGGATCAAATCAGGCATAGAAGCTCATGTCCGCCATGCGTGAATTACATAGCAAGACTCACTTCAACCTGTGCAGGTGCTATTGCAAATAAGCAGGAAACATTTCACAGATTAAACCACCGCAAGTCAAATACAAATAGACAAAAAATAATAGCATCACGAAATCATTGGAAGAGTATAATAGCCACAGCTAAGAGTAGTTATATTGAAATGACCAGAAAACGCATTGAGTCGCAGAAATTATGAACTCACACTTTCTGGAAAATCTATAATAGTGTGAGGAATAATGGGCAATCAACAATTCCCCCGCTATCCAACTACCATTAAGTCATCTGCACAGGAACTAACAAAGCTGAACTGCTTGCCCTAAGGTTTGCACTGAACTCCACCTGAGACTACACAAACCACTCCCTCCAAAATTTCCCACTGCAGACAGAAACCACACTCGATAATCTGATCACACCCCTTCCCAAGTCAGAGATATCATAAAACTCTTGCCACCTCCAAAGCAAGTGGGTCTGATCTTATTCCTGCTAGAGTAATAAAAAAATTCTCTGCTGAGCTAGCCCTTGTCCTCAAAACTCTACAACACATGCCTTGCCTATTCATGCTTCCCTGATAGCTGGAAAATTGCTTCATTCACCTATACATGGAGTATTGTTGACACATTTGGGCTGTTGCACCAACTACTAGTCTAACCCTCTTAGACAAGGTCCAAAAAAGAGTCGCCAACTTAATAGGTCCCTCACTATCCACCAAGCTTCCGGCCCTGTCCTATCGCTGCAATGTTGCATCCCTGTGCTTGTTTTACAAGTACTTTAATGGATCCAAGTAATGGATCCAAAAAAGAGTCTCTAATCTAATAGGTCCCACACTATCTACTAAGTCCCATCGCTGCAATGTTGCATCCCTTGTTTTAAAAGAACTTTCATGTAATGTGCTCACTGGTGCCCCTTCGACTTAAATACTCCTGATCGACCCCACACTCAGCAAAATCCCACCCTTTCACTGTAGATGTCGGAAGGCTTTCTACTCTAATAGCTTTCTTCCTTGTACTGCTCGACTTTGTAATTCCTCCCTGCTCACTGTTTCCCAGACTGTACCAACATGCATTAATTTAAATGCAATGTAAACAAGCACCTCTCTGCACAACTCCCCATTTAGGATGCCCCAGTAGGTATGGCCCCTAATCCACAGTAGCCCCTTACGTCTCAGTGACAATGTGCCTTGTTTGGGATGAATCAAAGTAAAATATATATATATATATATATATATATATATATATATATATATATAATTTGTAATAATAATAATAATTTATCATAAAAATCTACCACTCTCTTAATAGCTACAGACGTCTGCTGTACATTTTCGACAAAACACTGAAATAAGTGAAAGCCAGTATAAAGAGCCTAGCCATTGCATGTATAGACTAGAAGAAGCATATGATACAGTCTCACAAACATGGATAATTGAAAGCTTGTAGACAAAATACCATAAAAAGCAATGGAAATATGGAGACTGGAACTGACAGCTGGAGGACAACACATGACAGAGATAAGGATACAAAGAGACATTTTCCAGGGAGACTTCTTATTTCCACTGCTTTTTGTCATAGCTATGATGCCACTCACCAACATACTCAAGAAATGCAATGCAGGATGAAATTTTACAGGTACAAATAAAAAATTAATAAAACATCTCATGTTTATGGATGATCTGAAACTATTGGCAAAAAACAAAAAGGAGCTAGAAACATTAATAAACATGACTAAAATCTTTAGCCAGGATATAGGAATGCAATAAGAAATAAGCACTACTCGAAATCAAGAAGGGAAAACTTGAAACTACAGAAGGCATATAAATACACAAGTGAAAGTAATGAGTGCACTTGGTGAATGCAATAATTATAAATATTTGGGAATTCTGGAAACAGACACCATCAAATAAACAGCAATGAAAGAGATGATTAAAAAAAATTATCTGAGAAGAACAGGAAAGCTCTTTGAAACTAAATTATATAGTAGAAACCTAATAAAAGGAATAATAACTTAGGCTGTGACTCTGGTAAGATACTCGGGACCCTTCATAAACTGGATAAAAGAAGAACTCTGATACCTGGATTAAATAACTAATGATTACAACACAAAGCACTACACCCAAAGGATGATATTATGATGTAAAAAGGAAAAAAGGAGTCAAGAGGACTGGTTAGTATTGAAAATATGGTATGCTTATAGCTGACACGCCAGATTTCCGTGACTTTGTGTCGGCAACGATCAGGCAGCACCCGAGAGCTGGCGAGACAAGACGAAAACGAGGCTGAAACTGTCAAGCGCTTAATGGAAGACTTTCAAAGAAAAAAATACATAGATAAAAAAGAATATAAAAAAACGAACAAACCGTAGCTGAAGGACTGTAAATAAATATATTTTTATTTTTTGGTGAGCCAAATGAATCATTGTCAATCAAATGTGTTGATGTAAATGTTTTGATTTGTTTGTGAAAATAATGTGTTTTTTTTTTTGGGGTGGAGGTGGGGGTAAAATTTTATCAATGCTTTTTAACATAAAACAAAGAAAGAAATGAAAATGTTATGCTTTTGAATTAGTCCTTCCGGAGATTTGACGACCTGACACAGCTAATAATAATTCATTTTTGTTGCAATTGTTTTCTTCCAAATATTGTCGGCTGTTTGCTATAGCCTGCTTGGTGAATGAATGCTGCAACCTGATTGGTTAATACTTTGTTAGCTCTCGGGCACTTCCGAGACCTGCCCGATCGTTGCTGATGCAAAGTCACGGAAATCTGGCACGTCAGCTATAAGAGTACCACAAATTGTGTAGATGATGCAAATAATCTACTAGGAAAATACATAACACAAAACACAGAGAGGTTGATTACTGTGACCAAAAGCAGTAGGGAGGTGAACAAGACGAGAAAAGTAAAATGGGAAGAGAAACAAAAACAGGGTTTTCTTATAATTTAATTTAATCTTCCTCTGAGGTCTTCAGATCTAAGCCAGTCTTTAAGAATTGCATTACACATCCATCGTATCATTCTTATATCATTTCTCTCCATGCAACGCATGTCCCCAACCGTCACTGGCCAGGTTTCTTTCACTTCCATACAGCATCACACTGCATACACATGTCTGATAGATGCTTCCCTTGGTTGATAGTGGTAACGTTCTGCTGGTTAGGAATGGCAGAAATTCTTTGAACTTACTCTATCCACTCTTAATTCTTACAATCACACTAATACCTGCTCCTCCATGTCCTCCAATTGTATCACCAAGGTAAAAGAAACTTCTGAACAACCTCAATAGCCTTAATATAGTCAAATATACTTTCTCCACATCTGAGTTCTCATCCATCTCCATTGTCTTGTACTTCTTGCACATAAACTGGTTATCCTCTCTCAACTTACTAGTAATTCCACTGCACTTATTGTGTACCCAATGATTGCAAGTACAAAAAAAAAAAATAATAAGTTGCACCCGACTCCCTTTCCACCAGCTAAGATAATGGAAGATAATGATAAAAAGGATGACATGTAGGTTGTAAGATAATTTCTGGGCTATACTTACCATCGATTTTATGATATACACGTAGCAGCCAATTTACTTACCCTTCTACTTTTCACTCTCAGACCCCCCCCCCACCCTATTGTCTGTCTCGTTTTGCATTTAAATTCAATTGTTTATTTTCTTGTCATGAAAAAGTGTGTGCCGTCAATTTCCAAGCATTCATTAATTCATTGACTATCACCTGTTGCATCAGATTACAAAGTTAAAAATAAAATATTAATTTTTGTCATGTAGGTATTTACCTTCCTCCCCCTCCCCTCCCTCCCACCACAGAAAGATGTTACACAAGGTCAGAAGGTGGGGATTGAAAAGTCAGCACACAAGAAGTGTGTGCACCCTGGCCATCAAAAATGCCTGAGCTGCCTCAGGCGATTTAGCAATAAACTAACCCCTTCTCAAAGGGAGAAGGTGAAGCCTGGGAAGTATCCTTGACTTGGTATGAAAAAAACCTACTACGGCTATGCCCGGTATAATTTTTGTTATGTAACAAAGAAGCAACTGCTTTTTTTTTCTTTTTTTTGTACTGTTTATCTTTATGGTACATCAACCCCTTTACAAGTTTCTTATTTATTAGCTAGCAGGAAAACCCAGTGTTACCCGGGATTGAATGAGGAACCCTATAATCACTTGCATCTAACCCATAACATCATATTACATTTTTTATTCTTATCTTTTTTACAATATAATATTAAATTTTGGGAGTGGGGCCAAAGATGTCATCAGCAGTAAGAAGGGCTGTAAGTGCCGTGACATTTATTGAAATAATTGTTGGTAAATTTATAATCAAGATATACCCAGCATTTCCCGGGAATTATTGTGCTCCACGTCCTGAACCTCATATTATCATTTCTATTCTTATTTTTTAATTTATATAATTTTCAAGTTATAAATCAGATAAAATTAAAGTAATACGTCATGTTTACTTTTTAAGGATTTTAAGCACGACGGCAGACCCCACAATATTATTTTACCTCCTTTGATCAAAATGAAATATATTTATCCAAGTACTTAGTCACGGCGTAGATGTTATGGGATAACGTCATAATAATAATAAATGTATCTGTACCTGGTACGGCATTCACCCTGGGCAGGTTGAACTGGCTTCCTCCAAAAGAGGAAGTTTCATGGGAGTATCAAATTCACAAGTGACCCCTAGTCGCATGTATATCCTGGTTAGAGGGACATGACAATGTTACATTTTTGCAGTTCCTGCAGGAAGGTGTCGACGTCCTCCTACATACAGTGCCTGGTATTCCCAAATGGTCACCCATCTGGTACTGACCAGACTCAACATTGCTTAACTTTGGTGATCTAATGAGAACCGGTGTGTCAATGTGATTATGTTGTATATTATATAATAAATGTGGGATAACGTTGTCCAATGTCTCGTATGAATCGTGAAACATCATGACCAAAGACCCCTGATGTTTCAACTAAGATCGCCTCAAAAATGAAACGGTCAGTTAGTGAGTTGTATTTGTTATTTAATTGAGACCTCGTTTCAGAATATATATGTTAATGGAGGGGGGGTCTATCTCCAAAACCCTTGAAGGAGTTTATAAACAAACAGGAACTCGTCTGTAGTATCTGGGTGGCGATTCATATTTCAATTCGATAAAGTTTGCAAAAAATAAAACAAGTATGCTTCAGTTGCCATGTAAGGAAAGGGTGGTAGAAACTTACACAGAAGAAGATACAGTAGCCCAGCACCTGTCCAAAATCACCTTTAATTGCTGTGCCATTGACACATTTACTACATCTCCTGGAAGGGTTCAGGGATCATGATTGAGAAAGCGACCCTCCTCTGGTTCAATCGAAATAGGCAGGGAAACAGTTTCTAGTGATACCTGCACAGACCTCTTTCACAAGGATATCGTAATGTCCATATTTATGTAGGTCAAAATGAGATCACCGCATAATCGTCTGCTTTCTCAGGTTGTGTCCTTAATCATGAAAAGCTGCAAATTGTTGGATGGCCATTTACTTGAGTCGGTTATCTGACACAAACTCTCAAAAAGAAAAAATGTTAGCACTATTTTAACGTGACAATCGATCAGTTGATATGTGGAACGTTGATACAATTTGTCTTCTATTATATGAAGGGAACTTGTCTCTTTTGTTTCATTTTACTTCAGTCGAAGGTCTCAGAACTCAAAGACCCCCTTTGTGGGGCTAACATTTGATCTCTATATGAGATACAAAGATATTCGAATATTCTATCAAAGTTCTCCTTTATTTCTCAAACGTTGAGTTAATAAAGATATTAAGAACATTCATTTTCCTCTTTCCAATTGACCAGTTAACTATGTTATAGCATATCTTTCTTGTGGTCTCTTGGTCTTACAGGATTTCAGGACAAGAATTCATCTAGTCTGGTGGAGTATCCAGCTTAGTGCTGTTACTAGAGGCAACATCACTTGGAGAAGGTGCACCATTCCTCGTATGAGCCAGTATATAGCCATGCTGAGATAATCTTATTTGGCATTTGAATACTATGTTACTTTGAATATTTAGCCAGGGTTTACTTGTAGGGTGAAGTATCCCCATGTCAGGTTGTCCTGACAAACCCTTGTACAGAGAGACTGAAGACACTCGAGTATGGTGTCTAGTAGGTAATTCAAACTCTCCAATAGGTAATTCAAACTCTCACTTGTCTGTGCATGTGTCCAGCTAAGAGTCAGAAACTACACACGACTCACTCACAAAGCTGATATATTCTTTTTCAGTGTTGTCTTGGATAGAATATGGCCACGTTTATTTTGTAATATTCATCATTTTGGGGGTCACCAGGAACAGAATTAGCCAGATGGGGAGGGTCGACATATAGAGATTTTTTCCATCAACTTTTGGTCTGAAATTTGAACTCAAATACACTTTCTTGAACTTTGAAATTAGCTCCTTTCCTATGCATCTTTCATTCCCCTTATTGACGACGCCATGTTTCGTTCATTAGGGATTGAACCCAGAAAATTCCACTTACAAGATAGAATCTTGTTATTTTTGTGTGATGACAAGAGTTCAGTTACGCAAATGAGCATCGGTTTGCATGAGTGAACCAGGGAGAGATGGTAAAATTGATGTGACAAGTTGGGATCACGTCGAGTGTTCAGCGAGAGAAAGAGAGAAAAAAATTGAGTTGGCGTCGTTTGTTTCTGTTACTCGATTGATGAGATTCATGTTTTGGAGAATTGTTAATTACAATTTGAGAGTCAAACTTTTTGAGAGTTGGCGTTGTCCTGTTTTGGAAAATACAATTCGAGAGTCCCACTTTTTTATTTATTTATCTTTTTTGTGCATGTTTTTGACTACAGTTATGGTGTGATGTTGATCTACACTATTTCAGGTGTAGATAGACTTTTCCAAAAATTATGAATAGTGTTGTGGCAGTCATGGCGGTAGTCATAGCCACGGTATCGGACACAGTCTTTCTGTAACATACTATTCTGTACTTCTGTAAATACACTCTTATAAATATACCACCGTGTTGTCTTATTTATTATCAGCCCTTCAAGATCACAACACTGGTGATGAGGATTCTAAACCTATAGCCACAACACTGGAGACGAAGTACTTGGACTTATTTGGACCAACATTTTCTTTTCAGATGTATGTCACACAACTCTGGTGACAAAGAATTCGGATTTATTTGGACACAAAAATATCCCTGAAACAGTTTTCAAATCAAGGTTTAAAAATTCAAGTCGTTCAACCATGAAAAAAATATGCGTAAAAAAACAACAAAAATATCTGTTAATTTTCTTTACGTTAGTCAGAAATATGTAAATAAGTTTGTACAAGTTTATTTTTTTCTTTCCGCTGAGAAGTTAAGAACCTATCTCCCAGTAAGAAAAGCTACGACTGTATGTATGAATAAATACACACACCCACACGCACACACACACACACACACACACACACACACACACACACACATATATATATATATATATATATATATATATATGAGAGAGAGAGAATAAAATATGAAACTAAAAGTAAACTTTTAGTAGATAGAACCTATAGTGAAATGATTTAAGCTCAATATACGAGATAGAGCAATTATAAAGATAAATGAAAGAAGAGGGATAAACATGTATGAATGACAAATTTATTTCAACTTCGATTGTTCAATGCAAGATATACTCGGTAATAAAATTATGTTTATTATTCTTTCCTTAAGCCAAGGCTTTTCAAAGATCAAAATCATCATCAGAGGAATTACATAGATAGATAAGTTGGCAGTGGAAAAGCTAAAATGAAAAATTTGAAAAAATATTAAGTAATGGAGAGTGAAAAAAGTTTGTGTAAAAAAGATATGGGGTCTGTCCAATTGGTAAGTGTCCAATGAAAGGAGATTTACAGATGGAAAAGAAGGGTTTTCGTGAAGGCAGCATGGAAAAGAGTTCAAGGATGAAGTAAGTAAATCCAATAGTGAAATGTTGAGTGTTACATATCAGAAAAAAGTACTTCACCAGCTAAATTTGATAATCAAAAGAAAAGTAATCTACCACCTAAACCGTATTTCGGTTGTGGACAGCTGAATTGGTACAAAGATTATACATATAAAATGAAAAAGTGTTTTAAGTGTGATTGCGTGGGACACAAAAGTATGCACGAGAGAAAAAAATTTAAGTTTTATGAGAATCGCTAAATGTGACGAAGTGGAAAATGTTAGGAAGTTTGTTCAAGTAAGAATATTGAATTGAAATATTAAAATGCAACTTGACTCAGGCTCCGATTTATCAATTATAAATCTTCAGACATGGAAAAAAATTGAAAAGCCGACTTTATTGAAGATTAAAATAGTAGCCAAAAGCGTCACTGGAGAACAAATCAAATTCGAGAATGAACTAATAACAACAGTTACACTACAAGGAAAAACTTTAAAATTGAAACTTTTTGTGATGAACAATTCAAGTAACATTTTGAGAACAGATTGGATAGAAAAGTTCCAATGATGGGATATGCCTATAAATTCTTTCTGTAAAGGTATGAAAACCTTAAATGCTGCGGCAGAAAAGTTAAAGAAAGAATTGAAAGAACGCTATTTGGAAGAATAGAATAAAATTGTTCAGAAGTTTTTGTGGCGGACGAGAAAGAGATAAAAAAATGACTGACAAAGCTGAATTTAAAATATATATTCAACCAGTTTCTAAAAATAAAAATGTTCCATTCGCATCATTAGATAAGATTCACGAGAAAGTAAATAAATTTTAAAAAGTGGATATAGGATACAAGTGTTTTTCGCCTACAGTCCACGAAAAAAAAAAGAAATTAAAATGTCTTAGTCGAATCATGGACAAAGATATTAAAAGATCAGACTCAGTGCAAGCGAGTACATTAAAAAATATGCCAAATGGCAAATGTATCGGCTCAACAATGTTTTCTTAATTTTGCAGATTGTTACAAAGTGTTTAGTCAAAACATGCAAGATTTGCGAGCGTCTCTTAATGAGATGTTTTTTTTTAATGGAAAACATTGGGTCTGGATAAGAGAATGCCAGAAAGCGTTTGATATATAAAAAAATCACATCAAGAAGAAATTATGGACTTCATTAAAATAAACCTGAAAAGAAAATGGTATTGACTCTATACAGAGCAAGGCTAAAAGGAGGAGTGTTATGGTGTGATGTTGATGGACTTTTTCAGAGACTACGAATAGAGTTACGACTAAGTGTTGTGACAATCATGGCGGCATTCATTGGTGGAAGTCATAGCCACAGTATCAAACACAGACTTTCCGTAACATACTATTCTGTACTTCTGTAAATACACTCTAGTAAATATACCACCGTGTTGTCTTACTTATTATTGGCCCTTCAAGATCCCAACAGTTAGTTAATTATTTCATATACAGTTCTCCAGTGATCCAGGACTGTATTCTGCTCAACTTTGTCTCTAATAGTATAGATGCAGCACTCTCACTAGATCCAAGCACCCAAATACATTTATTTGGGGATTTTAATGCTTACCACTGTGATTGGCTTAGATTCTCCAGCTATACAGACGTAGTGGTAACTGTACATATAGTCACTTTCTCGCCTCCCAGATCATGATGACGAGCATGCTTCACTTCTCGACCTCTTTACCTCACAGTGTGATGTTTGTGCGACGAATGATATGACCCCTCATGAACACTGATCACCTTGTCGTAATGATTGATATCACCCTAAAGTCTCGTCCCAAAGCCGATCAGCTGTTACTCAAAATGATGAGATACTTCAAATGGGCTGATTTGGAATCCATCAGAGATCACATCAAAGACGCCCCATGGGGTGAAACTTTTTCTCTCCCTGCTGATCAGTGTGCAAATGAGTTAACCGAATGGGTCAAAGTAGGCATTGAAGCTCATGTTCCCATGCAAAAATTCTATAACAAGCCCCACTCTCCACAATAGTTCAGCTCAAACTGTGCAGCTTCTATTTGTCAGAAGCAGCAAGCATCCCGGCAATTCAACCGCCATAAATCAACTACAAATCGACAAAAATTTATAGCATCATGAAAGCATTCTAAGAGTGTAATAGCCGCAGCTAAGAGAGGTTATACTGGGACGACCAGAAAACGCATTCAGTCACAGAAACTAGGAACTCACGATTTCTGGAAAATCTATAATAGTGTGAAGAATAATCAAGCAATCAACAATTCCCCCACTATCCAACAGCTATGATGTCATTTGCACAGCAACTGATAAGACTGAACTAATTGCCCAGCAGTTCGCCTTGAACTCCACTTTGGACTCTACAAAGAACTCTCTCCTAAATTTCCCATTGCTGACTGAAGGCACACTTGATGACCTGATCATCACCTCTTCCCATGTCCGGGATATCATAAAAACCCTTGACACCTCCAAAGCACGTGAGGCTGATCTTAATATCTCAGTAATAGTAATAAAGAAATGCTCTGCTGAGCTGGCCCCTGTCCTCTTAAAACTCTACAACAAATGCCTTGCCTAATCTTGCTTCCCTGATAGCTGGAAAATTGCTTCTGTGTTATCAGTTTTCAAGAATTCTGGTGATAGAAATGACCCTCAAAATTATCGCAATATAATCTAGCAATAGTCCGGCACCTCGTTAATGCTAAACTTCTTTCTGACCAACAGTATGAATTTAGGCAAGCCCGTTCTACTGCAGGTATCCTAACAGTTATCTTTGAATGCATGTACCATACACTGGACAAAGCTGGTGACGGTAGGGCAGTAGTGCTTGATATATCCAAAGCCCTTAACAAGGTCTGACATGATGGTCTTCTCATGAAAATCAATTTTTATGGTATTACTGAGTCCAGTAATACCATAAAAATATTAAATATAATTAGATTATTCTTAGCCAAAAGAAAGATCCAGGTTGTCCTCAATGGCCGTACTTCTAAACAACATGGCATTAATGTGGATGTACCCCAGAGGTCGATCCTTGAACCATTATTATTCCAGATTTTCATAAACGACCTTCCTGATGACATTGTGTCTGAGATGGATATATCTGGTGATCACACACCACTCTATTCTTGACATACGGGCAAAGCGAACACACATATCGAAGACAATGGCCGAATCCTTAGAAAATCACCTCCAGTTTCTAGTAGAATGGAGACATAAATGGATGCTAACATTTAATGTTACCAAGACAAAGCTCCTTTCCTGTAACAATTATAAGAAACCTTTTGAACCGCCGATTGCCATGGCTGATAGTACCCTATCTTAGATCCATCATTTAAACTCCTCGGACTAACATTCACAGGTAACATGAACTGGAACAAATATATAGAAGGCATTGCCAAGGCTGCTGCAAAGAAGGTGGGCTCCCTCTACCGGGCTAGAAAACTTCTCACACTTACCAGTATCCTATATCTCTATAAAGCCACCATTCGCTTATACATGGAGCATTGTTGTCACATCTGGGTTAATGCACCATCTATCTCTCTTAGACAGGGTCTAAAAAAGAGTCTCTAATCTAATAGGTCTCTTACCAACCTCCAGGCCCTGTCCCATTGCTGCAATGTTGCATCACTGTGTTTGTTTTACAAGTACTTCAATGGAATGTGCTCTGATGAACTTGTTGCTCTTGTGCCCCCCTCAATGTAAATTCACCCAACCAAACCGACAATCAGTAAAATCCCATTCATTCACTGTGGAGGTCTGCAGATGCTGAAGAGCTTTCAATTCTAATAACTTCTTTTCTCAAGCTGCCAGTCTTTGGAACTCCCTCCCTGCTCTGACTGTACCGGCATGTAGAAATGTAAAACTAATGTGAACAAACATCTTGCTGCAGAACTTGGGATGCCCCCTAAAATTCTGGCCCCTAATTCATGGTAGCCCCTTACGTCTCAGCGGCAATGTGCCTTGTGTGGGGTTAATTAAAGTAAAAAAAAAGTGTAGTATCTGTTCTATCCTCTGTTGAGATGGAGAAGGAGGAAGATAAAGATCGATAGATAGATAGTGAGAAAGAGAGAAGTTTTAAAAGCAAGATGTTGCACACACTTTTTAACTCTTCTATTTTGTTGTCCATGTTCCCGGGCAACGCCAGATGACCATGCTAGTATGAAATAAAACCCTTTCCGGACACTATGTAAGTTTGTCATTGAAAATTCTACTTTAAGTTATCTAACACTTTGTCACAGAGTCAGTTTTGGTGTAGCATGTATGCTTCAGGAGATCTTATTATGGTGGTGGAGAATCTATCTGCCAAGATGCCAGGAGGCTTATACGAAAATTGGGTACTACCGAGACCACCGAGAGTTAAGTAGTAACTCTCGGTGTCCATGGTACTACTCCAGATGAAGCGCCTAATTTCCGTGACTGCTCGGCGGCAACGATCGGGCAGGTCGCGGAAGCGCCCGAGAGCTGCCGAGACGAAAACAAGGCTGAAGCAAAACTGAAAGTCATAAAAATGGAAGAGTGGCAGACGACAATATTCCGTAGGCCAAATGAACCATTTTAATTTTTTTTTTTTGTCCTTTTTTTACATAAATCAAAGAAGTAAATGCTTTTTCTTTTACGATATTTAGGCAACTTTTTTTTTGCCTTTTTTTTTACATAAAACAAAGAAGTATGTTTTTTTTGTATATATTTTTTTGGGGGGGTGGGGGAATTTCATATATTTTCTCGTCGAGGGTCAGGATTTACGGATACGTTTGCGGCCGGTTCGAAAGGTCTTCCTACCGCTTGTTTTGTTGTGCTGAGCGCAGACGATTGGCAGCAACTTGATCGGTCAGCTCTGCTTCAGCCTCGTTTTCGTCTCGGCAGCTCTCGGGCACTTCCACGACCTGCCCGATCGTTGCCACCGAGAGTCACAGAAATTAGGCGCTTTATCTGGAGTAGTACCGAAAATTGCCCCAAACTAACATATGGCCGGACTGAATGGCGTTTTGTTAATTCTTTAGTCTTTTTACCAGTTCCCCCACCTAAATCTCATTGATCAACTAATGGTTCCTCCCATTTGATCTCATTGGTTATCCTATTTTGGAGATTTTGGTAGTTTGGTTAGCACTTTCATCCATTTTGAAGATTTTATTCATCCACACATCTCTATGAGAAGCGCTGTCCATCTGTCTGTCACACTCAATTTTGACATAGCATTTGTAGATGCGTCCACACATCTCTATAAGTGACACCGTCTGTCTGTTTGAAATAGCATTGAATGTGCACATCTTAGGAATATCCATTATTGTTTTTCTTTGTTTGTTTTTCGTTACATTCTTGTTTTTAGGATGTTTTATTATGTTTCATATGTTTTCTCACATTTATGTTTTTAGTACTGCATATAACGAAATGGAAGCCACCATTGCACGTAAAAGATTCATAACATTTAAAGTAAATGACTTGACAAGAAAAAAGACAGAAGCCAAAATTGAAGATCATGTGATTAACATGGTAAATAATGTTTTTATATCTTATCATTTAAATTTTTATTAAAATTATTTATCTCTTCATTAAAAATTTTACAAAAAGATTATTTCATTTAGATTTTATCTTTTTCTCTCTTTTTTATTTTTATCTCTTCTCATTTCAATTTTTTATCTTTATTTATTTAAAATTTCAAATATTTCAACCAAAATTTAAAATAAAATAGGCATTTTATTTTAAGTTTTGGTTTCAATTTTTTTTATCTCTTTTCATTTACATTTTGTATCTTCATTTTGATTTCATTTTGATTTCATTTTTATTTCATTTTTATTTATTTTTATTTCATTGTTATTTATTATTCTTATTTTATATCTATTTTTATCTCTTATTTTTTGTTTTAATTTTCATCTCTTACTTTTTTGTACTTTTTTGTACTTTTTTCAATTAAATTTTTAAAAATGATCTAATTTATTTAAAGCTTCATTAAAATATTTTGTATCGCTTTTAATTGGATGACCTAGTTGTTCTTTCTCCTAAGGTTAGGGCCTCGAATAGAAATTTTAAAATGAAGTACAAAACTTCTTTGGGGCCCCGAAGCAGACAAAGATTTTTCTCAAAATTGAGGAATAGACGTCTACTAAATCTACATGTAGACCTAGATAAACATATATATATATATATTAATTTATAAAAAAAATTAATTCATATAAAATTAAAATATATTTATTTATTTTAAAAATATAAAGATGATTATTTTATATAAGATCCTATCGTGATAGGGATGTGAATATTTAATTCCCATGCTAAGGAAGTTTAATTCGTGGCATGATGATTCTACATATATACTAATTTTTAACAGACTTTTGAATCGTTTCTGAATTTTATTGCAATACACTATACAATATAATGTTCTAATCAGTTTTTTCAACAACTGCACTGATACATTCACTACTACAATGACTTTCTGTCTATTATTGAAACATTTTGTACTATTTTTGCTTTAAGCATGATTTAACATTGTGTTGTAAATTATGCAAGTGCTAAGTCTGCGATATCTTGGATTTAGTTAGTTTCTCTGGGAATTTAAACTGCATTTTCTTTTTCTGTTTAAATGACTCAAAGCTTCTTTAGACTATATATATATATATATATATATATATATATATATATATATATATATATATATATATATATATTCTTTAATCCAACTATTTTCTGCTATTTCTCCACAGGCTTCTCTCTGTTTGTAGAAAGTTGTTTACTAAGAACGCTGGTAACAAGAAGGATACAAGCAAATGGGAAATTGAGCAAAACAACATATGATGAAGTATCGATTGATTCTGTAAAGGCAAATTAAAAAAAGATGAAATATCAAATAAAACATTTAAATAATTGTTTTTTATTTCTTTTTTTTCTATAATTCTTAAACGACTCAATAAAATATTGATGAGTACAAAGCTATTAAATTTTCCATGTACACAAAAATGTATTCAATGAATACATAATTCGACATTTGACAAGATATAATTTAAATTTAAAAGTTCATGAAAATCTTTAGAAAAGCCTATATTCAGAATATGAGGAAGGTTCATTTTCATTGGATGTCCTGCTCACTTGGCAGACAGAAACCAGGCTCAAGGTGTTCCCTCACATATTGCGATGGAGAGGCACTCATAGAGCCAAATAAATTCATGATGGTTCCTGATGTGGCACGTCATTAACTTCTCTCAACCAGCTGATCCATGAACTGTCTGCCGACTGAAGGAGAGCTGGTCTCATTATTCTTGAGCAGAGAGGAAGACAGAACTGGGACATGATGAGGATGAAAACCAGAGTCGAATCTCTAAAAACGTAATTGTAACAAAAATAAAACAAACAGTGAAACAGAAAGATGATGAAAATATAGAATCTAAATAGACATTTTTTTAATGTACTAACAAGTCACCGTTTATCAAGGCCCATAGGCCACTCGAGGATAAGGGTTAATGAGTTTTTCAGGTGAACAGTGAAACAATAACGTGAGGATTGGTAACAATGGTTGAGACTAGTTCGAATTTGGATTAGTTAAGAGGAGGGCTTAACAAGAATTTGTTTACATTGGACTTGAAAACGGCCATGTTGTAGTCAGCTGGGAAGCAGTCCCGTAGTATTGTGTTCCAAAGACGGATAGTTCTTGGAAAGAAATTTTAAATGAGTTCTTGCTGTGAATGTTTTACAAGAGGGGGGACCATATATTTTAGCTCAGTCGAGCACCTTCCATGAAAATAACAACAGAGTAGAGAAAGACTGGCAACGTTTCTTCTGTGAGAAAGAGGCTGTAAGGAAGAGAAGAGGACATCTCCCACTAGGTTTCGAAGTCGGTTTTGTACTCTGTCAAGGCAGGAAAGCATGCTCTGAAATGCAACAAATGTCAATAAATAAAGATCCAGTCTGAATTTTGCACAAAATGCTATACACAAGATAACACCTCTTAAATTGACATGAAAGCATTTACTTCCTTTGTACTGTAAATCTGTTTATCATGTTTTTTTCTTATCTTTCCAAAGGCTTTATCACTAAAAAATGTCCCCTTTTTCCAAGAAGACAGTAAATATGTTCATTTCTTATTAGTCTTTCCTCTTTTTTTCTTATAAATATTTCTCTTTCTTTTTTACAATCTTTGCAACATAAAACGATATTTTCGACATCACTTGCTTTGATGTAGTTTTCTTTTGAAAAAGTTTTACACCGTCTTTTTTTGTGGAGATGATTAGCTTCGACTTAGCACTTTTAGAATTGGTAGCCAAACTGCTCTTTCTGCAATTGCGCGCCAAAAGCAATATTTATACCAGACTTAATTTCAACTAACACGCTACTACCTTCAGTTAGCTATCATTAGCAAATTCTCAAAAAAGAAGACTATAAATTGCTACCATTTTAAATGTTTTCATGAAGCAAAGCTAAATTTAAGGGGTCATTGGCCACTCTATCTCTGTCTATTAACTCTGTCTCTGTCTATTAACTCTGTCTCTGAAAGCATAGATACAGCACTCTCACTTGACTCGAGTGCCCAAATACATGTATTTGGGGATTTCAATGAAACATCACCATGACTGGATTGGATTCTCGAGCTATATAGATGCAGCTAGTAACTACACATATAGTTTCTTTATAGCGCACACCTTCTCACAGACTGTCACTTTTACGACCCACCTCCTTGATCGTGTGGACCAGCAAGCCTCACTTCTCAACCTTTTTTTGACCTCATTGCCCGAGGCTTGTGTGACATATGCACATAGCCCATTTATGAACGCTGATCACCTTAATGATTCATATCACCCTAGAATCTCATCCCAAAGTTGATGAGCCGTTGCTCAAAACGACAACATACTACAAGCGGGCTGATTGGGAATCAATCAGAGATCACATCAGTGACACCCCATGGAGTGAAACTTTTTCTTTCCCTGCTGATCAGTGTGCAAATGAGTTAACTGAATGGGTAAAGGCAGGGATTGAAGCACATGTCCCCATGCAAAAATTCTACAGGAAGCCCACAATGGTTCAGCTCAAACTGTGCAGCTTCTATTGCTCAGAAGCAGCAAGCATTCTGGCAATTCACCCGCTATAAATCAACTACAAATACACAAAAAATTTTAGCATAATTAAAGCATTGTACGAGTGTAATAGCTGCAGCTAAGAGAGGGTATACTGGGATGACCAGAAAACGCATTCAGTCACAGAAACTAGGAACTCACGATTTCTGGAAAATCGATAATAGTGTGAAGAATAATCGGGCAATCAATAATTCCCCCACTATCCAACAGCCATGATGTCAGTTGCACTTTGGACTCTACAAAGAACTCTCTCCTAAATTTCCCATTGCAAACTGAAGCCACACTTGATGACCTGATTATCACCCATCTCATGTCCAAGACATCATAAACAAACATTGACACCTCCAAAGCATGTGAGGCTGATCTTAATATCGCAGTAATAGTAATAAAGAAATGCTCTGCTGAGCTGGCCCCTGTCCTCTCAAAACTCTACAACAAATGCCTTGTCGAATCTTGCTTCCCTGATAGCTGTAAAATTTCCTCTGTGGTACCAGTCTTCAAGAATTCTGGTGATAGAAATGACCCTCAAAATTATCGTCCCATCAGTCTCCTCCCGCTCTTTGCTAAAATCTTTAAATCCTTTATCAATCTAGCAATAGTCCGGCACTTTGTGAATGCTAAACTTCTTTCTGACCATCAGTATGGATTTAGGCAAGCAAGGTCTATTGCGCATATCCTAACGGTCATCTCTGAACGCATATACCATATACTGGACAAGGCAGGTGAAGCTCAGGTGGTAGCGCTTGATATATCCAAAGCCTTTGACAAGGTCTGACATAAAGGTCTTCTCATAAAAATTAATTCATCTGGTATTACTGGACGAATATTTAACATAATTAGATCCTTCCTATCCAAAAGAAAGATCTAGGTTGTCCTTGATGGTCGTTCATCCAAACAAGATGACGTGACTGCAGGTGTATCCCAGAGATCAATCATTGGATCTTTATTGTTCCTGATTTTAATAAACGACCTCCCTGATGACATTGTGTTTGAGATTGGTATATTTGCCGACGAAGTAAAACGGATACTCACATATCCGAGACAATGGCTGAATCCTTAGGAAATCACTATCAGTCTGTAGTGGAATGGGGCCTTTGGAACTCCCTTTCTGCTCCCTGTTTCCCTGACTGTACCGACATGCAGAAATTTAAAACTAATGTGAACACGTATCTTGCTGCACAGCTCCCAATTTATGATCACCCCCTAAACTTTCACCATAATTCTACGTCTACAGTGGCAACTTGCCTTGTTTGGGGTGAACTAAGTTTTTTAAAAAAAGGGGAAGATAACTCAATAAAATGAGGGTTTAGTCTTTAAAATGGTTGTCCGTAAGCTTCAATTAACAAGTTAAGAAAAATTGAAAATCTTCTTTTCCTTGTTCGTCTTCTTCCTCTTTGTTTGTTTAACTTGTCCCTTCAACATCAGATGTGGTTTACACATTGGCCATTGCATGAAATGTATATTACACATTGGCCATTGCATGAAATGTATATTACACATTGGCCATTGCATGAAATGTATATTACACATTGGCCATTGCATGAAATGTATATTACACATTGGCCATTGCATGAAATGTATATTACACATTGGCCATTGCATGAAATGTATATTACACATTGACCATTGCATGAAATGTATATTACACATTGGTCATGGCATGAAATGTATATTACACATTGGCCATGGCATGAAATGTATATTACACATTGGTCATTGCATGAAATGTATATTACACATTGGCCATTGCATGAAATGTATATTACACATTGGCCATTGCATGACATGTATATTACACATTGGCCATTGCATGAAATGTATATTACACATTGGCCATTGCATGAAATGTATATTACACATTGGCCATTGCATGAAATGTATATTACACATTGGCCATTGCATGAAATGTATATTACACATTGACCATTGCATGAAATGTATATTACACATTGGCCATGGCATGAAATGTATATTACACATTGGCCATGGCATGAAATGTATATTACACATTGGCCATGGCATGAAATGTATATTACACATTGGTCATTGCATGAAATGTATATTACACATTGGCCATTGCATGAAATGTATATTACACATTGGCCATTGCATGAAATGTATATTACACATTGGTCATTGCATGAAATGTATATTACACATTGGCCATTGCATGAAATGTATATTACACATTGGCCATTGCATGAAATGTATATTACACATTGGTCATTGCATGAAATGTATATTACACATTGGCCATTGCATGAAATGTATATTACACATTGGCCATTGCATGAAATGTATATTACACATTGGCCATTGCATGAAATGTATATTACACATTGGCCATGGACATGAAATGTATATTACACATTGGCCATTGCATTACATGTATATTACACATTGGCCATTGCATGAAATGTATATTACACATTGGCCATTGCATGAAATGTATATTACACATTGGCCATTGCATGACATGTATATTACACATTGGCCATTGCATGAAATGTATATTACACATTGGCCATTGCATGAAATGTATATTACACATTGGCCATTGCATGAAATGTATATTACACATTGGCCATTGCATGAAATGTATATTACACATTGGCCATTGCATGAAATGTATATTACACATTGGCCATTGCATGAAATGTATATTACACATTGGCCATGGACATGAAATGTATATTACACATTGGCCATTGCATGACATGTATATTACACATTGGCCATGGACATGAAATGTATATTACACATTGGCCATTGCATGACATGTATATTACACATTGGCCATTGCATGAAATGTATATTACACATTGGCCATTGCATGAAATGTATATTACACATTGGCCATTGCATGAAATGTATATTACACATTGGCCATTGCATGAAATGTATATTACACATTGGCCATTGCATGACATGTATATTACACATTGGCCATTGCATGAAATGTATATTACACATTGGCCATTGCATGAAATGTATATTACACATTGGCCATTGCATGAAATGTATATTACACATTGGCCATTGCATGAAATGTATATTACACATTGGCCATTGCATGAAATGTATATTACACATTGGCCATTGCATGAAATGTATATTACACATTGGCCATTGCATGACATGTATATTACACATTGGCCATTGCATGAAATGTATATTACACATTGGCCATTGCATGAAATGTATATTACACATTGGCCATTGCATGAAATGTATATTACACATTGGCCATTGCATGAAATGTATATTACACATTGGCCATTGCATGAAATGTATATTACACATTGGCCATTGCATGAAATGTATATTACACATTGGCCATTGCATGAAATGTATATTACACATTGGCCATTGCATGACATGTATATTACACATTGGCCATTGCATGAAATGTATATTACACATTGGCCATTGCATGAAATGTATATTACACATTGGCCATTGCATGACATGTATATTACACATGGCCATTGCATGACATGTATATTACACATTGGCCATTGCATGAAATGTATATTACACATTGGCCATTGCATGAAATGTATATTACACATTGGCCATTGCATGAAATGTATATTACACATTGGCCATTGCATGACATGTATATTACACATTGGCCATTGCATGAAATGTATATTACACATTGGCCATTGCATGAAATGTATATTACACATTGGCCATTGCATGAAATGTATATTACACATTGGCCATTGCATTACATGTATATTACACATGGCCATTGCATGAAATGTATACTACACATTGGCCATTGCATGAAATGTATATTACACATTGGCCATTGCATGACATGTATATTACACATGGCCATTGCATGAAATGTATATTACACATTGGCCATTGCATGAAATGTATATTACACATTGGCCATTGCATGAAATGTATATTACACATTGGCCATTGCATGACATGTATATTACACATTGGCCATTGCATGAAATGTATATTACACATTGGCCATTGCATGAAATGTATATTACACATTGGCCATTGCATGAAATGTATATTACACATTGGCCATTGCATGAAATGTATATTACACATTGGCCATTGCATGACATGTATATTACACATTGGCCATTGCATGAAATGTATATTACACATTGGCCATTGCATGAAATGTATATTACACATTGGCCATTGCATCCAATGTATATTACACATTGGCCATTGCATGAAATGTATATTACACATTGGCCATTGCATGAAATGTATATTACACATTGGCCATTGCATGACATGTATATTACACATGGCCATTGCATGAAATGTATATTACACATTGGCCATTGCATGAAATGTATATTACACATTGGCCATTGCATGACATGTATATTACACATGGCCATTGCATGAAATGTATATTACACATTGGCCATTGCATGAAATGTATATTACACATTGGCCATTGCATGAAATGTATATTACACATTGGCCATTGCATGAAATGTATATTACACATTGGCCATGGACATGAAACTCTTGTTTACATTGGGTTCAATGTTGTATTGCTTTAGATCATCTTTGAGTGAATCATTCCAAGTCTTTCTCGGTCTGTCTTTTCCTTGCTTACACCCTCAATTGAGATGTGTGTATATCTGTTTATCCAACCAGAGCTTTGTTCAACATGTTCATACCAATGTAGGCAATAGCAACACAGAGCTGATTCTTAAATAAAAATCAAACTATTTGTTTGTTTCAATGAAAACTTGAAACATGACTTTCTTACACAACATAAAAAATTAGAATCATATTTACTGTAGTTACCGTTGTTGTTGTTGTTGTTGTCGTCGTCATCGTTGTTGTTGAGGAGGAGGAGGAGGGGGAGGAGGAGGAAGAGTTATCTACAGGCAAGAAGTAGCTTAAATTATGGCATCCCATCAGATCATCACAGCAACTGGCTGTGATATTGTCTGCAAAAGTCTAGCAGGCCTAAAAAATCATATCCATGCGTCTCACCGGGAGGTTTTACACTAGTGTCACATTCTATATATATGATATTTACAAATAAATATTATACTATTAATACCTACAGACGCTAGCGTTTCAAGCTTATTGCTCTCATCGGTGCAGGAAAGTAACAATTTCAGACGGTCGGAAGGCGCGAACCCGGTTCACAGAGTCAGCCTAGAATCTGCAAGCAGTCGCCATATCCACTCGGCTAAAGGAAACTGTTACGTAATTAAGGGAAATTAAGATCTATATGTACCTAGAAGCGGGCACAGATAGAAGACTAGTCGAGAGTGTTCGACGAACATATTCGGAACTTTGCATTAGAGGTTTTTGATAGTCTATTTTTAACATATATATATATATATATATATATATATATATATAGGTCCATCCATGATCCAGAGACCAAAGCCCAGTTAATGCAGTGGAAGCAATTGGACTCATCACGTCCAAAGAAGGCAAGGGTGAAACCCTCCGCTTGCAAGGTCATGCTCACAGTCTTCTGGGACCAGGATGGAGTAGTGATGACAGATTTCCTGGCAAAGGGTACCACAATTACAGGAGCCTATTACACTTCACTTTTGATGAAATTAAGAGAAGCTATCAAAATCAAGAGGCGGGGCAGGATCAGCAAAGGTATCCTCCTCCTGCAGGACAACGCTCCGGTCCACAAGTCACATGTTGCCAGATCAGAAGCACGGGCGTGTGGCTATGAAATTCTCCCCTATCCCCCTTACTCTCCTGACCTTGTATCCTCTAACTTTCATCTTTTCCCAGCCATGAAGTTGTTTTTGAAAGGAAAGCGTTTCCCAGATGATGCAGCCTTGATTTCTGAAGTTACGACGTGGTTGGAGGACCAACTTGGGGTGTTCTACAAAAACGTGGTCCAGAGCTGTATCAAACGATGGGAGAAATACATAACTCTGGGTGGTTCCTATGTAGAGAAAGACTAATACCTGTGCCAAGTTTCATTAATCTACTGCTATGGGAAATGGGTCAGGGGCATTACTTATTGACCGCCCCTCGTACATATGTTTAGAAATTCTATCATTCAGTCTGCCTGCTGTAAAACCTATATAAACAGCTTCTTTTGCATGAGAGGTAATAGTGCTGGGTCCATTGTTATTACTTATTTCATTCATGTCCAAGACAGACTTATCATCATTATTAGTAACAAATTGATTAGTATTAGGGTTACCATCACTTTTGATCTTGAGAATATTTTTCTGTATTACAGTGCATTTATAAACCACACTCTCGTGCTTATTGAAGCCATTCAACGAGTATATGTTTCTCTCATTAAATTTATAAAGCAGGTTAGATGGAAGTAGACTATTGTTTTGGAGGACTAGATTTATTTTCACAAAGTTAAAACCTATTATTCTTTGTTCAAAGTTTGGAACAGTAGAGAAAGAAATTCTAATAGTTTTTCTATTGAAGAGTTTACTACACTTTACTGTCTTCGATAATTAAAAAAATTTTGTTTACTTAAAGTCAGATTAAACCATAGACAGGGGCGTCGTCGTCTAAATAGTACTCGTTTTACCTGGCTTTCTATTAGCATATTGATTAGTGGTTTTATTTATCTACCTCCCACAAGGTCGGGAAAGTGGGATTAGATAAGCCAGCGCTCGAGAGGTGAGCACTCTGGCCATTAAAAAATTGCCTGGGCAGCCCCGTCGGCATTCCCCAGTAGGGGCGCCTCAGACAGTAAGCAATAAACTTACTCCTCCCCAAAGAGGGGAGGCAAAGCCTGGGAGGGTGCACCTCCTAGAACTGCACAGGACGGGCAACCCCCAATAGACCGGCGTAAATCCAGACCCAAAGGCCCGGACGATACCGGTTTATTAGGTGGGGTAAAAACCCCTGGCATATTGATTAGTGGTAAGTTGATGCATTAGGTTATGCATATTATCATTAGATATGGTTTTCTATTTATTGCCATGTTATGAGTGATGATGTTAGAATTAGAGCTTCTAGTTTTTTTAAATTATTTTGACTATTAGACATGTTATCAGAAGATCCAAAATATTTAATGTTTTGTTATAACCCGAATTTCTTAAGGCATCGTTATAGAATTGAGAGTTAGCTGCAAATATGCGTTCATTAGATGAGATATTGGAAATTCTTCTAACTACATTTGGTACTATGCAGAAAACTAAAAGCCAAAAGAAAAGCTAAATGGAAAGCATTATGCTCGTATTAGTGTATGTGAAGGAAAAAGAAACACCTGGATAAGACAGCAAACTTGAGTAAATGACGTCATCACCACCACACAAACGGCTAAACATAGATGCACAGGTCACCTTTCGAGATCTACAGACAAGAAGTTGACATCTAGAGCGAGAGAACAGGACCTCAAGACAACAGAAAAAAAATTAGAGAAAGTTGGATGGACAACCTCGACAGCCAACTGGATCCCACAGCCAACTGGATCCTTAACTAGGGACAAAACAAGGTGGAAGGAAACCAGGGAGGGATTCCTCCTACAGGAGTGATAAAAAATCCTAATGATGATGATGATGTCGATGATATATATATATATATATATATATATATATATATATATAATGTGTGTGTGTGTGGGTGCTTATGTATATATATGTGTATATATATATATGTGTGTGGGTGTGCTTATGTATACATATGTGTATATATATATATGTGTGTGTGTATTTATGTATACATATGTGTATATATATATGTGTGTGTGTATTTATGTATGCATATGTGTATATATATATGTATGTGTTTATGTTAATATGTGTATGTGATCATACATCTATATGTATACTTGGTTGTATCTTACATGGTGAACAGAATTTTAATTTAATACAACCTTTGCATTTGTAAACCATATATTTGATACTGGTTACCTATTAATATGGGGTATATTCACTTACATATTTTTTTAACTTTTCCTATTCTATACCACTTTTTAATCTTTTTATTTTATTTTATTAACTTTTATATTTATATTATTCTTCATACTTTTATATTGTAATTCTTTATTATCATTATTATTATTATTATTTTTATTATTGCTGTTGTTGTTATGGTGTGATGGCGTCTACTCTATCCATGACTAAATTGACTCTTCTAGCATAGAGGAGCTTACGACAAAGTCACGAAGCAGTTTCGACGCAGTCTTTCTGTAACATACTATTCGGTACTTCTGTAAATGCACACTCTTGTGAATATGCCACCATGTTGTCTTATTTATTATCGGCCCTTCATGGTCACAACACTGGCGACGAGGAACTCGGACTTATTCGGATACAACATAACCATTACTACAGCTGGAATGTTGAATTTTTGAAAAAAAAAAGACTTATGTAGTATACTTATTATCAACAATACTGCAAGAAGTTAAAGCCGTACTGGATTTTTATGTTTCAAATCTGTGAAGGAAAAATGGAGGATTATCGATAATTTTACTTACGACTCTGAATACGAAATTACGTTTGCTTCGTATTTCAAACGATACGATGATTTTTTAAACACAGACTGTGAGAATTGGATCGATTTTAAAAAGTTTCCTTTGCTATGAAAAAAAGTGGGTACGGTTGAACATATCAAATTCGTCCATTATATATTGCCACAAAAACAACGACCTTACATTTGTTGAAGCGATATAATTATTAACTAAATTGTTTAGCCCTAAAACGTCTTTTTTTCACAAAAGGTTGAAATGTATGAATCTCACAAGGAAATAAGACGAAGACTACACTACTTTTGCTAGTGTAGTTAATTAAGACTGCGATGATTTCAAGTTGTTGGAGTTGAGCGCTAACAATTTTAAATGCCTTATCTTTGCACAAGGTTTAGTATCGAATACGTATGCAAAAATCAGAAGAAGAGTTCTTAATAACTAGAGAATGAACCTGGTTTAACACTTCAACATATCGCAGAGGACTGTCAACGTTTTATTAGCGTTCGCAAAGATTCAAGAGACACTGAACAAAGCGGAGTGTCACATGTTATAAAAATCTATAACAAAAAGAAAATTAACCGCATGGGACACAAAAGTACAGACTGCAGAGTTTAAAATAAAAAATAAAAAGTTTTATTAAAATTGCTAAAAGTGACGAAGTTGAAAATATTACAAAGTTTGTGCAAGTAAGAGTATCGAATAAAAATATTAAACTACAACTTGACTCCGACTCTTATTTGTAATTATAAATCTTCAAACAGGGAAAAAATTTGTGATCATAAATCTTCAAACGTGGAAAAAAATTGGAAAACCAACTGATTAGAACTTAAAAAGTAGCCAAAAGCGTCACTGGAGAACAAATAAAATGTGAAGGCGAACTAATATAGCTGGTGTTACATTCAAACAAAAACTTTAAAATTGAAAATGTTTGTGATAAACAACTCAAACAACCTTTTGCATGGATTGGATGGAGAAGTTTCAATTATGAAATATGCCCATCAACTCCTTCTGTAAAAATATGGAAACCTTAAATGCCAAAGCTGAGAGAATAAAAAAGAATTAAAATAAAGCTTTTCGGAAGTTTTTTCTGGTGATCTAGGAAGATGTAAAAAAATGGCTGCCAAATTTGAATTAAAACCAAATATTCAGTTTTTTTAAGAAAAAGTTCCATTTGCGTCATTGAATCAAATTGACGAAAAATTAAATAGACTAAAAAAAAATGGGTGTATTACCGAAATTAGAATACAGAGAGTGGACTTCGCTTACAGTCTACGTAAAAAAAAAGTAAATAGATTCGTATTTGCACAGATTTTTTCACAGGATTCAGCCAGCCAGCTAGTCCAGAAGAGATATTCGCTAAACTCAATGATGGATTTTTTTTCAAAGGTTGATTTAAGTGATGTGTATCTAAAAAAACCTGTAGGCGAGCAGTGCTCACAGCTACTTTGTATAAATACCCATAGGGGTTTGTAAAAATTCGAAAGATTAGCATTTGGGGTTAAGGTTGTTCAGCCATTTTTCAACAGGTAATTAGCACATTGTTTATTGTAGTTTCTTTATTTACAGCCATTTTACGACATTACAACAGATTATTGCTTTACGCTAATTCGGAATGGTTATTTCCTCTACCAGAGAGCTAAACTTATAAACAGAGGGCATATATATATATATATATATATATATATATTATATATATATATATATATATATATATATAAAATATTTGTTATTGTTTATATCTATGGACGTATACGTTTCGTCATTTTTCAATCAAGACTCATCAGCATAGAAGTACGACTATTCATCACCGGTCACACGATTCGAAACCCTGGACTACAAGTATTTTCCAACTCCCGTCCAACGTCGCTAACCGCTAGGCCAGTTCTGAACAGCTTATAAACAATGATAATTTTAACACATTAACGGCGGCGAAGCGAAGAGGCATTCAAACTTCTATAAGTGAAGGAACGATGCATATAAAGCAAGTGACGCTACGCTGTGTTACTACTACCATTTTACGGTGCTCTACTTTTTATATATATATATATATATATATTTTTTTTTTATATATATATATATATTTTTTATATATATATATATATATATATATATATATATATACATATATATCATAGTCATTCACAGACAGCTGTTTCATCGTCTTTGACTGATCAGTATGGCTATTTAACAAGTGCAAACTCGATGGAATAACTTCGGATTATGTTCTAGATATGTAAAAGTGTTTCTTTGTCTGAGATTTGTCTTTTTGTATAGTACTCACATTCTCATGATCAGTAAAAGCTACGATCAACACAAATTGCCTGTGTACAAAGTATCTAAAATAATCCAGGACTATGAATTTAAATTGAAGATGGGGAAATGAGAGTTTTTGATGGAAAAAATAAGATATCTTACTTAAATTATAGACAAATATGGTATAAGACCAGACCCAGAGCAAACGAGTGCGATAAAAAAAAAAAATGTGTCGTCACTACAAAGTTTCTTGGTTTTATTTACTCCTCCCCAGGAGTTAGGCACAAGGCCAGTTTTATCTTACTCCCACAAGTAAGATGTGACCCAAGATCGGGTCGAGAAAGTGGGGTTTGAAAAGCCAGCGCTCGAGAGGTGAGCACTCTGGCCATTTAAAAATTGCCTGGGCAGCCCCGTCGGCATTCCCCGGTAGGGGCGCCTCAGACAGTAAGCAATAAACTTACTCCTCCCCAAAGAGGGGAGGCAAAGCCTGGGAGGGTGGACCTCCTAGAACTGCACAGGACAGGCGTGCAGTATCCATCGGAACAAAGTTTCTTGGTTTATCAAATTATTACAATGTGTTTATTACAATGTGTTTATTCCAAACATGCACAGCGCCTCTTAATGAGCTATAAAAAGAAAAGATTGTATCTAGAAAAAATAAAAAATATTCTCACATCAGAATTATTTTTTGACACACTACAATCCAGATCTCGAAATTATGGTAGCTACTGATGCTAGTTCATACGGCATTGGAACTTGCATATTATACAAAATGGAAGACGAATCGCTAAAACCTATTACTCTCGCGTCTCGTACATTACGATATGCAGAAAATAGTTACTCACAAATCAAGAAGGAAGCATGGGGTATTATTTTTGCAGTCACTAAATTTCATCGTTTCGCTCACGGAAGGAATTTTGTTTTACAAACCGACCATAAACCACTGTTAAAAAAAGGTTTTACCAACGCATACTGCAAACAAACTACAGAAATGGGTAACCATTCTCATCAATTACAATTACAAAATGAAATATCTCACATCGTCAAAAATCAGTCATGCTGACGGGTTATCTAGACGTATCCCAAAATATGGTGAACCCCTTGAAGACACAATGACCGCCTCTCTATAAGCCGAGCTAGAAGTAAAAACAAAATACATTGTGTAACGCCATTAGGGAGCTTCTCTCTCTCTCTCTCTCTCTCTCTCTCTCTATATATATATATATATATATATATATATATATATATATATATATACAAAAAGAAGCCCCTGAAAGGAAATCCATTGTCAGATGGCATGCTAAATTTGTGAAAGATGGGTGTTTGTGCCCAAGTAAGCGAACAGGTCGCCCTTCAACTTCAGAAGATGCAGTTGAGCAAGTTCGGACAGCCTTTCAGTGGAGCCCCCGTAAATCAGTGAGAAGAGCCAGCAGGGAACTTCAGCTTGCTCCAGCAACTGTCTGGCGTGTCTTAAGGAAACGACTGCAAATGGTACCTTACAAGCTCAAGTTGGTCCAAAAGTTGAAGGACACTGATAAGCCACTTCGCCGTGACTTTTGCATTGCAATGCAAGAGAAGTTGGAAGATAACGGCTTTGATGACCGGCTTGTTTTTAGCGATGAGGCGACCTTCCATCTGAATGGCAAAGTTAACAAGCATAACACTCGCATATGGGGTACTGAGAATCCTCATGAACTTCTTGAGCACGAGCGAGATTCACCAAAAGTGAACGTGTTTTGTGCAATTTCCAAGAAAGGTGTCTATGGACCGTTCTTCTTTGAAGAGGCAACTATCACTGGTGAATCCTATCTCAACATGCTGGAAGACTGGTTAATGGCTCAGTTGGAACAAGCAGAATCTGATGACTTCATTTTTCAACAAGATGGTGCACCACCACACTGGAGTCTTAGAGTAAGGCAGTTTCTTAACACAAGGCTGCCTGGTAGATGGATTGGGAGATCTGGGCGAGGTGATGACGTTCTCATGCCCTGGCCTCCTAGGTCTCCAGATCTTACCCCGTGTGACTTTTTCCTTTGGGGCTTTGTCAAGCAACAAGTCTATGTGCCGCCCCTTCCAAGAGATATTGACGAACTAAAGGCTCGAGTAACGGCAGTTGTGGGAACCATTGACGTCAAGATGCTGGAACGCGTTTGGCAGGAAATGGACTATCGACTAGATGTCTGCCGTGTGACGAATGGTGCTCATATTGAGCAACTTTGAAGATTCCCCACAAAACTTGAAACTTTAACCTTTCCAACGGTACCAATTTCATTTTTCAACTCCTAATAGTTTTTGAGTTATTAAAAATCGTTATGTTCCCAAGACTTTTGAAACACCCTGTATATATGGGAAATGAAAAAAGAAAAACCAAGAGATATTTTTTATATATTCATCAACGTTTCGTCTTTATTGTAAGACTTCCTCAGGATGATAATTTTAAGAAGTCTTACAATAAATACGAAACGTTGATGAATATATAAAAATATCTCTTGGTTTTTCCTTTTTCATTTCTCATTATGTCGGATTACTCTCATCCTTCCTTTCTCATATATATATATATATATATATATAGTATAAATTCCTTTATTTATACAAACATTATTGGCTACATATGTGCATACATATTAACCTTTACACATGTTAAGGTTGGTGCGATGGCCCGAAGAAGGTGAATTTCGAATGAGATAGCAGCTGAAACATGTATGCACATATGTAGCCAATAATGTTTGTATAAATAAAAGAATTTATACTAAAAAACAGCTCTACTTGTTATTAAGCATATTTTATAAACACTGGAGTTTCATTGGATTAACATCCAGGAAACAACAACAATACAAGTACTTAATGCAGGTTAAGTACATATAATTTTTATGGGATAAAAATCGAAAGAATTCCAACCGGGCTTATATGATAGTGTTCAATAGTAAATAAAGATTTTTATATTAATATTTTTACTTATACAGACATGTACAAAACTCTACTACACTGGCATCTTGATGTTTCTACCTTTAGTTATTAAACGCGTTTTCAATATGAATACCTAAGTGTAAGATCATACTTTTTCTACCTGAAGAGACCGTTAGTTTTTAATAATTAAAGGTAGAAACATCGACATGCCAGTGTGGCAGTTTTGTTCATGTCTGTATAAAAAAAAAAAAAAAAAAAAAAAAAAAAAATAATAATAATAATAATAATAATAATAATAATAATAATAATAATAATAATAATAATAATAATAATAATAATAATAATAATAATAATAATAAATACATACATACATACATACATATATATATATATATATATATATATATATATATATATATATATATATATATATATGTATAAGGAGAGATATTTATTTTTTAATATAGGGGGGTGGAAGTGAAAATTATATACTATTATTATTTTATTCTATAATAACAGAGTTGTCTCCTTTTTCTGAAATTAAAAAAAAAATCGTGAACAAATTAAATTTGGAATTTTAATAATAAGAATTTCCTAAAATCATAACAACACATTAAATAATTTAAT
This sequence comes from Sepiola atlantica, assembly GCA_963556195.1. NCBI lineage: Eukaryota > Metazoa > Mollusca > Cephalopoda > Sepiida > Sepiolidae > Sepiola > Sepiola atlantica. The sequence continues at coordinate 34,626,510 of OY744550.1, forward strand.
GGTAAGTAGATAATGATAATATTTACAAATAAATACAAGAACTACGTCATCATTTAAAATAATTTATTTTGTTTGTTACATTTGGTGCGGGCTACAAACAATCTGGCCGTAGTATCAATTAAAGCATATTTACCCGTTAATTAATAAAAAAAATTTTTTTAAATATACGAAAAAAATAAATGAATAAATAAACATTGTTACAATAAAATAAAATAATAATAGTATATAATTAAAGTAGTGAAATGAATGTGGATGGCTGTGAGTGAAAAAGGGGGGTGTTAGTGAATTTGTCTTAGGGTGGAAGAGAGGGGAGGGGGTGCTGAGGTTTTTGTCGTGGGTAGGTGTAGCTATATATATATATATATATATATATATATATATATATATATATAGAGAGAGAGAGAGAGAGAGAGAGAGAGATAATAATGTTACCGACATGTATGAAGTTATCTTAGCTATTTTAAAGTTCTATAAGCATCAAATATCTTCTTAATTGATTTGATTTTCTTATTGTTTACTAGCAAAAGAGAAAGTCATGATTGGGTCGTTTTAGGATGGGAAGGAGCGAAGAAACCAAAAACCGTCAATGCTACCAAGAACATTCGATTTGTGATGCGTTATCTGAAATCAGTCCTTACAAAGGGAGGGGGGGGGGACCTTTCAAAAGGTCGCATAAATATCAAGAGGGTCACGAGATCAAATGAGAGTATTTCAACAAATTTATAATCTTGTTTAGGATCACTTTTTTTTTGTTTGTTATGTCAGTTTTTTTCTTGTAAGAAATAACCATTGCCATTGATTGAACAGTGTGGTCCAAAAAGCTGTAATCATTTCTGATAAAGTAGAATTTATTATTGAAAGGAAAACATAAAATTTAATTTCTTCTTTCTTTTCCTTTCTTTACAGTGATATTTCAAAAATAAATTTGTACCAAAATTACCAAAATTAACGTTTTAAAGTTTTTTATTTCGTGTTTACAACAAAGTTATCAATGAAGTATCTATTACTAGCAGGCTTTCCCCGCTTGCTATCACGTTGCAATTTAATCTCCATTCATTACTTGAAATCATTGAAACGAAACTAATTGATAAAAAACAAAACTCCCTCTCCTCTCCTTCTCCTTTCTTCTGTTTCTCTATCGATAAGTAAAGAAGATAAAACTAATCGATAAAAAGACAAAACTAATCGATAAGAAAAAGAAGACAAAATCTCTCTCTCTCCCTTCGTTCTGTTTCAACAATAAGAAGAAGAAGAAGAAGAAATTTCATAAACTGCCCCCCCCTCCCCAAAGTGATAGCACTAACTTCGGCTGATACCACACAAAATAGTCGTGAAAGGTCAAGGAGGATGGGAAGACCGAGGAGGAAGAACACTAGCCAGACCTCCACTGGAAGAGTGCAGAGAGTGCTGGGACCTTGGGGATGTTTATTGTCACCCAAATCCCAAAGGCGACCAATGGTCGTTACTAGCGAGAAATAAAGGGGAAGCGGCTGTCGCGATACTGCTAAGTCATTTGCGATGACTAACGAAAAGAGGTGGAGAGTACTGGAAATCTGGGGAGGCTTGTTGTCACTCAGACTCCAGGGAACACTACCGGTTATCAGTGAACAATCACTGACGATTACTTGTGTGAGAACTCCTAGTGAGTACAAATAATAATAACGATACGGAACTTGCCAGAGAACTGAAAGGGATATGGAACATGAAGAAAGTAAATATAATACCAATAATCGTAGGAGTATTAAGAACAATCCCGAAAAAACTGGAAAAAAGACTAGGAGAAATTGGAATCAAAGGGAAGACTTAGACTATACAATAGAACAGCAATGATGAAAACAGCTGAAATCTTAAGGGAAATCCTAGAATGCAGAAAATAACCCTGATAAACTATAAAAACAAAAATATGGAAGGAACACCATGTGAACCCAAGGGAATTGCAACAGGAGTAAAACAAAAATATGGAAGGAACACCATGTGAACCCAAGGGAATTGCAACAGGAGTAAAACAAAAATATGGAAGGAACACCATGTGAACCCAAGGGAATTCCAACAGGAGTAAAACAAAAATATGGAAGGAACACCATGTGAACCCAAGGAAATTGAAACAGGAGTAAAACAAAAATATGGAAGGAACACCATGTGAACCCAAGGGAATTGCAACAGGAGTAAAACAAAAATATGTAAGCGAACACCATGCGAACCCAAGGGAATTGCAACAGGAGTAAAACAAAAATATGGAAGGAACACCATGTGAACCCAAGGAAATTGAAACAGGAGTAAAACAAAAATATGGAAGGAACACCATGTGAACCCAAGGGAATTGCAACAGGAGTAAAACAAAAATATGGAAGGAACACCATGTGAACCCAAGGGAATTGCAACAGGAGTAAAACAAAAATATGGAAGCGAACACCATGCGAACCCAAGGGAATTGCAACAGGAGTAAAACAAAAATATGGAAGGAACACCATGTGAACCCAAGGAAATTGAAACAGGAGTAAAACAAAAATATGGAAGGAACACCATGTGAACCCAAGGGAATTGCAACAGGAGTAAAACAAAAATATGGAAGGAACACCATGTGAACCCAAGGGAATTGCAACAGGAGTAAAACAAAAATATGGAAGGAACACCATGTGAACCCAAGGGAATTGCAACAGGAGTAAAACAAAAATATGGAAGGAACACCATGTGAACCCAAGGGAATTGCAACAGGAGTAAAACAAAAATATGGAAGGAACACCATGTGAACCCAAGGGAATTGCAACAGGAGTAAAACAAAAATATGGAAGCGAACACCATGTGAACCCAAGGGAATTGCAACAGGAGTAAAACAAAAATATGGAAGGAACACCATGTGAACCCAATGGGAATTGCAAGAAATCTTATAAACTGTGTACTCCCCTCTTCCCCCCCCCCCCAAAAAAAAAGAAAAAACAGCATCAGCCTCGGTTGATATCACACAAAAAAGTCATAAAAGGTCAAGGAGGTTGGAAAGTTCGAGGAAGGAGAGCACTAACCAGACCTCCACTGGTCGAGTGTTGACAGTACTGGGACCTCAAGGAGGCTTATTGCCACTCAAACCCTAGTGAAGACCAATGGCTGTGGCCAGCGAGAAATTAATGGTAAACGGCTGTTGCAATAACGCAAAGTCATTTGCAAAAGTTATCGAAAGAAGTGGTGAGTACTGGAAATCTGAGGAGACTTGTTGCCACCCAGATTCCAGTGAACACCACCGGTTATTATCAGTGAGTAATCACTGATGATGATCTCTGTGAGAACTTCTAGTGAGTACAATAATAAATTAAAAATAGGCATTAACCTCGGCTGATACCACACAAAATAGCTGTGAAAAGTCAAGGAGGATGGAAACTACTGAGCATTGTCTGGGATCAGACATTTTAAGATTACAGTATTCCTTTTGTTAACTGATATATATTAACTCTCTTCGGACTATTGTCTTCATCAACATTACATATCGTTTTAATGTGTTGAGATGGAGGAGGGGGTAGAAATTAGGAATTTTGTGAAAACCATGTGTTCTACTCAGCGTTGACCGGGATAAGATTACAGTATTCCTTTTGGTAACTGATATATATTAACTCTCTTCGGACTATTGTCTTCATCAACATTACGTATCGTTTTAATGTGTTGAGATGGAGGAGGGGGTAGAAATTAGGAATTTTGTGAAAACCATGTGTTCTACTCAGCGTTGACCGGGATAAGATTACAGTATTCCTTTTGTTAACTGATATATATTAACTCTCTTCGGACTATTGTCTTCATCAACATTACGTATCGTTTTAATGTGTTGAGATGGAGGAGGGGGTAGAAATTAGGAATTTTGTGAAAACCATGTGTTCTACTCAGCGTTGACCGGGATAAGATTACAGTATTCCTTTTGGTAACTGATATATATTAACTCTCTTCGGACTATTGTCTTCATCAACATTACGTATCGTTTTAATGTGTTGAGATGGAGGAGGGGGTAGAAATTAGGAATTTTGTGAAAACCATGTGTTCTACTCAGCGTTGACCGGGATAAGATTACAGTATTCCTTTTGGTAACTGATATATATTAACTCTCTTCAGACTATTGTCTTCATCAACATTACGTATCGTTTTAATGTGTTGAGATGGAGGAGGGGGTAGAAATTAGGAATTTTGTGAAAACCATGTGTTCTACTCAGCGTTGACCGGGATAAGATTACAGTATTCCTTTTGGTAACTGATATATATTAACTCTCTTCGGACTATTGTCTTCATCAACATTACATATCGTTTTAATGTGTTGAGATGGAGGAGGGGGTAGAAATTAGGAATTTTGTGGAAACCATGTGTTCTACTCAGCGTTGACCGGGATAAGATTACAGTATTACTTTTGTTAACTGATATATATTAACTCTCTTCGGACTATTGTCTTCATCAACATTACGTATCGTTTTAATGTGTTGAGATGGAGGAGGGGGTAGAAATTAGGAATTTTGTGAAAACCATGTGTTCTACTCAGCGTTGACCGGGATAAGATTACAGTATTCCTTTTGTTAACTGATATATATTAACTCTCTTCGGACTATTGTCTTCATCAACATTACGTATCGTTTTAATGTGTTGAGATGGAGGAGGGGGTAGAAATTAGGAATTTTGTGAAAACCATGTGTTCTACTCAGCGTTGACCGGGATAAGATTACAGTATTCCTTTTGGTAACTGATATATATTAACTCTCTTCGGACTATTGTCTTCATCAACATTACGTATCGTTTTAATGTGTTGAGATGGAGGAGGGGGTAGAAATTAGGAATTTTGTGAAAACCATGTGTTCTACTCAGCGTTGACCGGGATAAGATTACAGTATTCCTTTTGGTAACTGATATATATTAACTCTCTTCGGACTATTGTCTTCATCAACATTACGTATCGTTTTAATGTGTTGAGATGGAGGAGGGGGTAGAAATTAGGAATTTTGTGAAAACCATGTGTTCTACTCAGCGTTGACCGGGATAAGATTACAGTATTCCTTTTGTTAACTGATATATATTAACTCTCTTCGGACTATTGTCTTCATCAACATTACGTATCGTTTTAATGTGTTGAGATGGAGGAGGGGGTAGAAATTAGGAATTTTGTGAAAACCATGTGTTCTACTCAGCGTTGACCGGGATAAGATTACAGTATTCCTTTTGGTAACTGATATATATTAACTCTCTTCGGACTATTGTCTTCATCAACATTACGTATCGTTTTAATGTGTTGAGATGGAGGAGGGGGTAGAAATTAGGAATTTTGTGAAAACCATGTGTTCTACTCAGCGTTGACCGGGATAAGATTACAGTATTCCTTTTGGTAACTGATATATATTAACTCTCTTCGGACTATTGTCTTCATCAACATTACGTATCGTTTTAATGTGTTGAGATGGAGGAGGGGGTAGAAATTAGGAATTTTGTGAAAACCATGTGTTCTACTCAGCGTTGACCGGGATAAGATTACAGTATTCCTTTTGTTAACTGATATATATTAACTCTCTTCGGACTATTGTCTTCATCAACATTACGTATCGTTTTAATGTGTTGAGATGGAGGAGGGGGTAGAAATTAGGAATTTTGTGAAAACCATGTGTTCTACTCAGCGTTGACCGGGATAAGATTACAGTATTCCTTTTGGTAACTGATATATATTAACTCTCTTCGGACTATTGTCTTCATCAACATTACATATCGTTTTAATGTGTTGAGATGGAGGAGGGGGTAGAAATTAGGAATTTTGTGGAAACCATGTGTTCTACTCAGCGTTGACCGGGATAAGATTACAGTATTACTTTTGTTAACTGATATATATTAACTCTCTTCGGACTATTGTCTTCATCAACATTACGTATCGTTTTAATGTGTTGAGATGGAGGAGGGGGTAGAAATTAGGAATTTTGTGAAAACCATGTGTTCTACTCAGCGTTGACCGGGATAAGATTACAGTATTCCTTTTGGTAACTGATATATATTAACTCTCTTCGGACTATTGTCTTCATCAACATTACATATCGTTTTAATGTGTTGAGATGGAGGAGGGGGTAGAAATTAGGAATTTTGTGAAAACCATGTGTTCTACTCAGCGTTGACCGGGATAAGATTACAGTATTACTTTTGGTAACTGATATATATTAACTCTCTTCGGACTATTGTCTTCATCAACATTACGTATCGTTTTAATGTGTTGAGATGGAGGAGGGGGTAGAAATTAGGAATTTTGTGAAAACCATGTGTTCTACTCAGCGTTGACCGGGATAAGATTACAGTATTCCTTTTGGTAACTGATATATATTAACTCTCTTCGGACTATTGTCTTCATCAACATTACGTATCGTTTTAATGTGTTGAGATGGAGGAGGGGGTAGAAATTAGGAATTTTGTGAAAACCATGTGTTCTACTCAGCGTTGACCGGGATAAGATTACAGTATTCCTTTTGGTAACTGATATATATTAACTCTCTTCGGACTATTGTCTTCATCAACATTACGTATCGTTTTAATGTGTTGAGATGGAGGAGGGGGTAGAAATTAGGAATTTTGTGAAAACCATGTGTTCTACTCAGCGTTGACCGGGATAAGATTACAGTATTACTTTTGTTAACTGATATATATTAACTCTCTTCGGACTATTGTCTTCATCAACATTACGTATCGTTTTAATGTGTTGAGATGGAGGAGGGGGTAGAAATTAGGAATTTTGTGAAAACCATGTGTTCTACTCAGCGTTGACCGGGATAAGATTACAGTATTACTTTTGTTAACTGATATATATTAACTCTCTTCGGACTATTGTCTTTATCAAAATTACATATCTTCTTACTATGTTGAAATAGAGTGGTGGTGGGGGGAGACATTAGGAATTGACCGAGGCCTCTTGGGGTTGTCTGGGATCAATAGTTGTAAGATTTCAGTATTACTTTTGGTAAGGGATATGTAGTAAATCTCTTTGGACTATTGACTTTATCAACATTACGTATCTTCTTACTATTGTGAAATGGAGTGGGGGAGGAAGAAATTAGGAATTGACCGGGATCATTTATTCTACTCGGCGTTGTCTGGGATCAATAATCATTATCAATATTGTTTCTGTTCATACTTTGATTTAAACCATACTTTTGGCAGTGCTGTAAAGGCCTCCTTACTAACATTACAGTAGTATATTTGGTAAGTGAGGTGCGGGGTGGGGGGACAACAGAAACTTTTGTTCTACTTAGCGTTCTCCTGGAACAACAAAACTATCATTATTAACATTACTGTATTATATTTGGTAAGCGAGATGGGGGGGGGGGGCAGAATCTTTTTTTTTACTTGGGGTTGGGAACAATAAATGTAAATTATAGTATTAGATTTAAATCTTTTTGAACTATTTTCATTATCAACATCATTTCTCTTCATATTATTGTGAAAGCGGGTGAGGGGGACGGAATTACCCGGTATCAAGAATTTCATTGTGTTTTGTTCTACTGGACGTTGTCCAGGAGCAATAAATGTAAGATTAGTCTTACATTTAAAAGGGATAGCTCCGGTAAATGGATTACATTATTATTATTTTTTCAACACATTAAAACGGGAGAGAGGGATGGGCTGGGCGGAGGAGAAGGAGAGGGTTGGGGAGAGGGGCGGAAAAATGAGGGAGAGAGAAAGAGAGAAAGATAAAGAGACGTCTAGAGAAAGAGAGAGAGCAGGAGAGAGATAGAAGTTTTAATATAAAGATGTTACACATACTATTTAACTTCTTTTTTTGCTTTTTATGGCCCCGGGCAACGCCGAGTAACTCTTCTAGTCTATTATGTAAAGGACAATTGTCTGTGTATGTGTGTGTATGACCAGCTAAAAAGTTAAAAAAATGCAAAACAAAGACCCACAAAGTTGGTATATTCTTTGATCAGCGTTGCCCGGAATGAATATCTAAAATTAAAAAAATAATATATATCCCTGGGGGTCAACTGACCAAGGTTTTGTTAGGGGGGGGGGGGGCTTTGTTTTTCAATCATTTTATTCAGTAATTTTATTTACTAAAGGGAAGTAACTCTGATTTTTTATTCAAGAGTTAATGCATTTATGCTGACTAATTCCTCAAGGAATCTATTATATAAAGGAGAACTGTCTGTGTGTATGTGTGTATCTATGTTCAGCTAGAGTGGAACGGGCTGGGCAAAGGAGAAATAGGTGACTGGGAAGGGGGAAATAGAGAAAGAGAGAGAGGGGGGTAGAGAGATAGAAGTTTTAATAGAACTATGTGACACTTTTGCCCCGGGTAGCGCCAGGGAGCCCTGCTAGTTTGTGATGAAGTAGCATTTATTATTGAAAGGAAAACTTCACCATTTTTTTGGTGCTTCTCTAGAAGCTAAAATCGACTTGGCGTCGTTAGGGTTATGGCTATGGTTAGGGTCAGGGTTAGCGTGAGGGTTAGGGTTAGTTTGGGTCCTAATCTGGAGAAGTACCACCATTTTTTATAGACCTATCTTACAAACATATAAGTTTTATGTGGCATAAGCTTTTTCTCTGTTTACTATCATTTTGCGAGCACAGTTCAGCAGATTATAATGTGCTCCATCCAAGATTCTTAGCACTGAATCACTGTGACTAATCACACATTGAAGTTTGTAATGATCCTCTAAACATTGACTCACAATCATAATGTTATTTCATGTCCTGACTGACCGTGGCCGATCACTGCGACCTTCAATGATATCCTGGACACTTCTCGTCTCCTTGAATTTGTCCAGAAGGCGCTTTATTGCGAATCCAAAATTGTCGTTGAGTTTCGACTGTAGCAGTCATAAACATAATATTTATTTCTCCTCATGAAGAGCAGTCCTTGTTAGGTGATTTGGTCACACACTGATAAATCAGCTTCCAGGGTGTATAAATCTCAACATCTTTTGACCTGCAGTATTCACCAGAGAGAGTTTCCTGCCAAGAACTAGCCAATAGACATCTGATCTCTTCTCTCCTGCCAACTGGACAGCCGAGCGAAGCTATTTTCACTGAAGACATATTCCTCCAAGAAGACTTTCGGCAGCCAAACTTTTTCATTGTATAATTTCTTCCTTCACTTTGACACTGTCTTAACTCTTGCTAACCTACACCCAACAGTGTCGGTAACATAAATAAATACATATCGTTGTTGTTTATAAAAAAGTTTTGTTTTCCTTTCATTGGTGTCCGTGTTGTTACAAAAAAAAATATTGATAGAAGAAAAAATCAAAATATGAGAAACATGTAGATGGTGGCAGTGGTAGCAGTTAGAGTATAGGATTATTAGGAAGTAGGAGAGGGGATACAATAAATGTGGAAAAGTGGAAGGCGAAGCGTGGTTCAGCTAGGATTAATTTAAATTATGAAGGGTGGGAGCGATGTGCTAATTTAGCCTTGAAGCGAAACAAAACTGTTTTATCAGCGAAAAGTCTCAGACATATTTATGAAAAATTGATTTTATTCATTTAATAAATAAGTAGAAAGTGACTGGTGGATTTACTTTCGGCAGCCGTGTAACTCTCGTTTCCCTTATTTTGTCCTTTAGTCCTCACATTCCATGAGCGATGTTTTTGACAAAGGGGGAAGAATTACTGTTTTCTGGGTCGGAATCTATCCATCTAACACTTATTGTCTGGAGCGATTTCCATTAAAAAAAAATATTAAAAAAATAACGTTTCTTGTTTTTTTCGAAATTCCATATCACAATTAAAAAAAAACGGCTTCGCAAGGATGTGTGACGCCTTCTTCAGTATATATATATATATATATATATATATATATATATATATATATATATATATATATATATATATATATATGCAAACATTGTTAAAAATAACAGAATTCGTCTGTTTAATTATACCTTTTTTTTATTTTTTCAATTTTTCTAATGGTCTTTTTTTTTATTAAAATCAAAAAGATTAATAAATATTCCTTAGGTTTCACAAACGTTTTAGATTCTTCGTCGAATCATCCTCAGGTGTCAAAAGTAAATGAACAAAAAAGCTGGACAAAGAAGAGAATTTTAAAAAGACAGTGGAGAAACGCGCAGAGAATGTTTTTCGCATTGTTCTAGGAAGTCGTTGCTGATTTAAATCCAGCAACGCTGGAATGGCATCACAGAACAAAATCGCATTATGCTAAGCATTTTAAAATGTTACCACTCGTTTCATATGTGATGTTGTTAATTGTAGGTTGTTTTTTTATGTAGATAGCTTCCAGTATTTTTTATTTTTTAAAATTGGTTTAAATAGGTTTGGGAATTTTAGTGTTTTTAACTAGAATTTGTCTTAAATCAGAGGGAGGTTAGTTATGCTTTTGTAGATGTTGGTAAATTGAGCCAGATTTTACAAGATGCATGGTGAGGCAGCGGGATAAAACCAATGTAGCTATTAACTTTATTATTATTATGGGAGTTACATTCTCCTAAAGAGCATTTAAACTTATAAATAACATTGGTTCTTTCTAGTGGTTGGGGAGGAGTTGTTTTTTACTACAAGATTTTGGGTTTTATTTTCTTATAGTAAATAATGAGTCTAATGTTATTGTTATTGTCAATTGAGGATATGCATTTGTGTATAATATTTTTAATGGCTTTATCTTCTAATCTAAAGTTTGGTTGCATTTGATTACAATAGTATATGTTAATATTGTTTGAGTTGTGATGTTGAATATTATTATTATTTGTACTAGTGTTTTTAAGTTTCGAATCATTAATTTTATTTGTTCATCAACGATATAATTAGGGAGTTCGTTGTAAATAAGTACTTGTTTTATAATTTTTAATTCAATGAATAGTATTTTTTAAAGGAAGAGATGAATTTGGCACAGTTTAATAAATTTTTAATAATAGCTATTTTGTAGCGATAGGGGCACTCGCTCTTGAAATTTAAAAGACTTGAATTTAAGCTGGTTGTTTTTTTATAAGTAGAAGTGTTAAACGATTTATTAGAGGCGTCAATTTTTTAACAATGTTTGCATAAATAAGAAAATGCTGCCTAAATACACACACACAATATATATATATATATATATATATATATATATATATGATGAACATTATAGAAATAATATTCCAATGTAATGTGAAAATGAAAAAGGAAAACCCAAAATTATTTATATATTCATCAACGTTTCGTCTTTATTTTAAGAACTTCTCAAGATGAGTGATTTGAGGAAATAAAATCGATCTTGAGAAAGTTTTGAAATAAAAACAAAACGTTAAGGAATATATAAATAATTTAGGCTTTTCCTTTTTTATTTTCCATATATATATATATATATATATATATATATATATATATATATATATATATATATTATAATATAAAATAGCTTCAGTTTTTATCCGGATGTTTTCACTAATTATAAAATATTAGTTAACGCTTATATCTTTTGTTGGATTACTTTATATATATATATATATATATATATATATATATATATATATATATATATAAGTAAAATGTTGTAGTTTGCTTGAAGAATTGTGCATAATATATAAGAAGTGTTGTTTGAAGGTGATGACAATGCGTTGGTTAGGTAACGCTGACGGTACATAATGACAATGTTTGGGGTGAACTATGATAAAAAAAAAAGAAGTCGTCAATAAAGTAACTCTTCCAAATAGTCGGCACCAGAACTGATACCGACCGCAGTGAATGTAACTTCTTTACGAGAGACTTTTCCACCATGGGTCGGCTTCTCTAATTCATCTTGAATAATATGCTAACGAATGTTCATACGTACGTTATCACTCTTAACTCCTTTTTTAAAAGATGGGATCGTGCAATCAGCAGAGATGGTGATTGGTGATTAATCTGATGTCGCTAAGGTACACAATCCAGACTTTACCCACTTGAAAATGAATTGTTCCAAAATCAACTTTATAGAATTGATACTTAGGGCTCAACTATACAACCAGTTGAGCAGCAAGATAAGTAAAGACTCAAGTAACCAAAAAGCTAGTTTATATGAAAGCTGGACTGCTCCACTATGCCAAGTTGGGCAAGTCCATTGTATGAATTCTGATTGGCTGAATAATTCTATATATAAATACTGTCTCGTTAAAGCTATATTTGCCTATAGGATATAGGACATTGGAGCCGGTAAGTGTTAATTTGATTCTATAAACTTATGTCGTCCTGTCGACTAAAACAGTACAATTTTAAATAAATACATTTCAAAAACTGACATTTTTTAAAATTTATTGTTTTTACGGTAAGAAGAGAATATTTATTGTTTTAAAAAGAATTAAATTGTGACAATTGTGACAATTTTAAATAAATAAAGAACGAATGAAAGAAAGAAGAGACATATTCGTTTTATTTATTTAAAGAATATTTAGCTGATAATTACAATTATTTTTACGGAAGAAGAAAAAATCATTTTTTTCTTAATAGTATTGACCCTGACAGACATTTATAATTTCAAAAAGAATTTTATGTTTATATAGATTGATGGTAAGCATATGGGGTTAAGCTAAAGGGTTGCGTTCTATTCATTATCGTACGGTAGAAAATGTTGTGTACAGAAGGCCAAAATGACACAGCTTTTTTTGTATTTTATTTTTTCCATTTATTATAAGAAAGTATTTCACAAGATTTTTTTCCAAGAATAGGACTTAGGTAAACTGAAATGAAACGAGCATTAGTAATTTTCCAAGAATAATATTCTAATAAGGGCTACTGCTCCTAGAATGCGTCGAACATGTATCGTAAAAAAAGTATATGACAATGATTTTATATGAACTGAAGACATATTATTACTCCAATTGGACAGAAACCTGGCTGACAAATTGGAAACTATTGAATTGCTTGCGAAGCGTCGTTTGTTAGCAAATGCTTGTAGTTGTGCAATCTGCCATGTAAGTTGCTCCTTGACACGATATTCGAGATATCCAGTGATGGATGGAGATGGGGTTGTCCAAACGACAATTTTCGACCTTCAATACGGAAAAACTCTTTTTTTGAGAAAAGCAACCTTCCGTTAAGAACAATTGTTTTGGTGATTTATCTGTGGAGTAAAGATTTTCCGCAAAAAAAACATTATGGAATAAACTGGTTTGAGCCACGTAACCATAATCGATTGGTGCAATTTTTTGAGGGAGGCATGCACGCAATTTTTTTAGGGAGGCATGCACACAATTTTGGGACAGAAACCCTCAAAGATTGGGGTGTATTTCAGATGATGGAACTCCGATAGAAGTGGAAATAGACGAAAGCAAGTTCTATCATCGGAAATACCATAGAGGACATTGGCGAAGAAAACACAGGGTGTTTGGCGTGGTCGAGAGACAATCGGGTCACTGTTGCTTGAGAGAAGTGGCCGATCGGAAAAGGGAGACTCTTGTTCCCATAATCAGAGAGTGGATACTGCCTGGCAGTAGAATAATTAGTTGGTCTGCATATGCCAATTTATCACAGGTAGACAGTGGTGTATACGATCATGATGTAATGGTCCCTGAAAGAAATTTTGTGAATCCTAATGATTCTACAGTCCATACACAATTAATTGAGAATACGTGGATGAGGGCCAAACGCAAACTTCGCCGGCAGAGTGCCCCCTCGGGGAAGGTGACTATATCTGTTGTGAAGTTGTCCAACAGTAAATAATAAATAAAGGAAGTCAAGTCGAGGGTTGGTTTGACAAGTGTATTAACAAAGTAAGAAAGTGACTAGCACTTGGCTAGACAGTTACAAGACTATGCTTTGTCTTCTCTGTGTCTCCGGTGACTCGCACTATTTATAGTGACAACCGGTGCAGTTTCTCCTGTGTAAGAACGGCCGGTGTAACAATATCTATCTTCCAGCCTTGTGCCACATCTTGCTTTAAGGGTAAGCAAATAAATAAAAATGTGCTGTCATATACTCAAAGGCGGGAATGGGAGGTATTAAATAACCAGAGGTAGCGTAGACCTGCCCATGTCTCCTCCCTTCGGGTATAATTAGCAGAAACGCTGGGTTCGGAGTGGTCGTTGTCTTCTATGACTATAACCTGATGAGGCCACATCGATCCTTCTGACACATACCTCCGTCATACCGTGACCTTCGTGTCACGGTTATCAACGCAAATAGTGCTTCCCCATATAATTATTTTCAGTATATCTTCATATTTTTAATTTAAATTTAGTTTTGAATTATTTCATGTTGAATAAAAAAAATGTTAAAAATAGCAAAAAAATGTTTTTGTTATTAATTTATTTATTTACATTCCGTTACACTAAGAACGAGTTAACGAATAGAAAACAAAAGAAACATACAATTTCTATAACTAAAAATCGACATGTATCTTATATTGATTTGTAGAATATTATTTCTGATTATAAATTTAATTAAAGCTAAGTTTTTATTTATTTTTATTTTTTATATGATTCAACTGTTTACCAATATATGATCCTTATTAAAACAGTGTTAAAACCAATAATTAAATTAATCTTAATTAATAAATATTTGTTTTTGTTAATTAAATAGCAAAATAGATTTTGCATAGGATCTTTTTTCACAAATACAAAACAAAAGACGCGTATCTAAAATAATGTTCCAATGTTATAGTTAACTAAGTTTATTAATCTGTTTTTAATATAAATTAGCAAATATATGCTCCTATTCAGATAAGTGTAAACAGAAGTTCTCATAAAGGATTAAACTTCAGGTATATCATATTTAGTTAAAATTTTGGGTCATATTGAGAATTAATTTTTATTATAGTTTTGTGGATTTTTTTAATTTATGTATCGCCTGTTTGTTGTTTGTTAGTTTTTTCTTTGTTATTCTTTGTTTTCTTTTCTTTTTCAGAAAGTATTCTACTTGGACCATTCCGAGGAAATTGAATAAGGGTGTGTCATGAATGTTTTCAGATTTTCTTCAAATGTTCACCATTCCATAAGAGAAATAATTCTTGAAAATTGTAACCCAAATCCATTCTTACTTTCTGTTTGTTGAAAGGTCTGTGGACATTCTGCTTATTAATTGCTCTGATTTTCAAGATTAAAAAAAATATATATTATTTTATTTTTTGCTACTTATCAAAGCTCTCAGGATAAGGGTAAAAGAGATATTCAGTTGGATAATGAACGCCACAACAGGAGGATTGGAATCAGTAGGTGGATTGGGCAGAAGATTACTTAAGAGGAATTGATTATCCAAGGGGACGGCTCAACAAGTATTTGTTCATATTAGACTTGAAGATGGTCATGTTGTAGTCGGTTGGACAGCAGCCTCGTGGTATTTTGTTCCACAGATAGGATGTTTTAGGGAAGAACCTTTATTCATGGAAGTTCTGTTTAGTTTTTGGTGCAGAGAGAGAGAGAAAGTAAAGTTCATTACTGTGGTTGTAGCTAAGCGAATTCTTGCTGTGAATGCTTTTCTTGGGGAGAGAGGTATCAGAGATTCGAGCTCAGTCGAACACCTACTATGGACATAACGATTCAGTAGAGAGAGACTAGCAATATCTCCTCTGTAGGGAGGAGAAACGATCATCCCCCAATAGATTGCGAAGTTGTTTTTGTACTCTGTCAAGGCAAGAAAGAGTGCTCTTAGTGGCACCTCCCCAGAGGTGGCAGCAGTACTCCATCTTGGGCCAAAGAAAGAGTGCTAAGAGCGGTACTCCTCATATATGATAGCAGTACTTCATCTTAAGACGTATCTGGCTCTTATGCAGGTAGAGGATTGCGTCAGGAGTGAGATAGAATGATCCAACCATTTTTCCAGAGAACTTAGCAACAAATTTGATGTAAGTCTCCCATTTCAGGTCTAGAGTGAAAGTCAGTCCTAGGAGCTTATAAAAAAAGAGGTCCTCCTGAAGGAGAGAACTATTCATTTCAACTGGGGAAAAATAAGGATCCGAGCGTTGGTGGTGTAAGGAGAGAAGCTTGGTTTTAGAGGCGTTAAAAATAACTAGTCACTTTTTCCCCACTGTACCACGTGCTCCAAGTCGGTAGAGAGAGAAAGAGAGTCAGATAGAATTTGATCATCAATGCTCTTCACAGTACTCCCATAAATAGTTGTGTCGTCTGCATAGATGTCAACGAATGATCTCAGAATATGATTTAGAAGATCATTTATGAAGATCACGAAGAGGGTTGAGCCCAGAATTGATTCTTGAGGCACGCCGGCATTGATGCATTTTGCTTGGGAAATTTTGCTGATGCCTATCAACATTATAGACTTATCAGAGAGAAAGAATTTGATGGTTGAGAGGACATTTCCAGACATTTCCAGACATTCCATATTGTGAAGCAAACTTGTGAAGCAAACTGTGTCAGATCCTATCGAAGGTCTTTAAGAGCTATCACCCTAGAGACAAAGTCCCCGTCGATAGATTCACTGATCCTGTCTGATATCACAGTCAGCACGTCATCTGTTGATCATATTGCTTCTTGGTTCATTAAAGATCTAAGCAACTTACTCATGATGCACAAGAGACTAATCGGTCTGTACTGAGATGCAGAGGGCCGATCTCCAGCATTTTTAAATACTGGGCTGACCAACGAAGTCTTCCAAGGTGATGGGAAGCATTTCTTCTTTAAGCAACGATTAAACAGCTTTGTAAGGATAGGAGCTATTTCCGGATGCAACTTTTCTAGCATTATGACTAGAATGTTGCCAGAACCAGTTGCTTTGTTGGAATCAAGGTTCTTGATAAATTTCGCAACATCCTGGACAGTTATTCAGATGTCGCCTAGAGCTTTTTTTAGTCATCGAGGGGAATTCTGGGGGTAGGTGGCTCTGATTGCAAAGGGTGGAATTTGCTGCAAAGTTCATTTTAAAAATGTAGGCTTTTCAGATGTTGAGGATATCACTTCTAGTCCGTTAATGGTGGTTGGGATAGGTTACATCAGTTCAGAACCATGTTATTTTCCAAAATTCGTGGGAGTCAAGCCTCTGATCAGTCTCTTTAAATGTAACAGATTGTGTATATGACGCTAGCATTTTCTATAACCTTTTTGGCAGTAGGGTTGGGCAGTTTTAAAAGAGGTTTTAGTTTCTGATGACATATTTATTTGGAAGCAATTGAAATAATGGTTTCTGCAGGAAATAGTGGCAGTAAATTCACAGGTGTACCATGGCTGGCCGTTTGGTCTTTGTTGGAATACTTACGAGAGTATAAAGCTCTCAATAACAATGATCAACCACTCAAATATATCGGATACGATGCAGGACACATTCTTTTTGAAAATGGATTTCATAGGGATTTCAGATATGAAAGATCTTAAGCTGTCTTAATCAGCTCTTGAATATCGATAAACTCTGATCTTAATTGAGACACCTCAGGACAATAGATGTGCACTGTTCAGGGCAAGTTGCCAGAAAAAGATCAAGAAGGCTTGCATATGTCGAACAGCATTGGGTACACGTGTGTGCTTGTCAACAATTTGAGTAAGCTCCCATGTGAGGGAAAAATCGAGACAAAACCTCCCTTCATCATCAATCTTGTTTGAGTCAACTAGCCACCAAAAATTGTGAACATTAAAGTCACCACAGGCATGAAGGCTAGCAGAAGGATGAATAGACAGGGTCTTGTCAATTCTGTCAGAGATTAGCTCAATAACAGTAACTCCATTGGTGAAGGGATGATAGAGGGCAAAGATAAAAGTGGTGCTGTGAGCAAGTGCAACACGGAAACACATATAGAGCGAATCGGGATCTTCTTTAGAAGTGTCCTTACCATATGGAAAACCGTCCATAGTGTAGGTGCAGATTCCATGACCATGGCGATCTTGGGGGTCAGGTTTTGAGGTCATGTTTGAGCAACCTGTGATCATGAAGTCATCTGTAGAAACTGACAGGCCAATGCCAGTTTCACACAGAAAAAATAGGGCGGGTTTGTGTCTTTGTAAGTGGATTTCAACCTCTAGAAGGTTGAAACATAGACCCTTAATGCTAGAAAAAAAGGCCTGATAGTAAGGATCTATGTTAGAAGTTGACATTATGGTGTATGTCTATGCTTTGTTTTGTGACTTATCATGTTGGAATTGAAAGATTGTTGAAACGGTCAGCAGAGGAGTTTACAGTAGAACGCAGAGAGAATGAGTAAAAAATAGGTTATCTTTGAAGTCATTTCAGAAAGAAAAGCTGCAGCAGTTTCCACTGGCATTAATAGGCCCCATTAGAAGCTACTGCATGGTCCAAACTCCATTCACCAAATGGCAATACAGCAGCCCCGGTATTATGCACCTGCTGATAGGACAAACTCCTTATGGGTTACTCTAAGGTTCGGGTCCCTGAACTATCAGGCGGATAACGTCAGCCCAGGTAAAACGTTTACCTCTAGCACCTTTATTAGTGACATGGCAACAAGAAATATATAGAGAAAATTACTCAAGTCATCTCCAAAGACTGCTCACACTAACTAAACTGCCGACCCAAGAACAGCATTTTCTTCCTCCTTTGTCAGAAACATCGCTCATGGAGAATGAGGGGCAAAATAGGTGAAGCGAGAGTTACAAGGCCGCCAAAAGTACATCCACAGTGTATTTTCTACTCTCTATAGTCAGTATGATTATGTTCTACATCCGCTAAACCAAGCACTTTCATCTATTTTTACTTTCTTTCTTTCCACCACCACCCCACCATCATCATCATCATCATCATCATCATCATCATCATCATCATCAAACATATATTTTAACTCTGTGGCAAGTTTTGCCAGCTTTGGATTACTCTTTGAATTTGTTTGTGACTCTGGATGAAAAAAGGGAAGAAAAATATTTATCGAATTATCGATTATATTATGTCTGCAGCAATAGTTGAAAGAACCGGATGTGCGTATACTTTGCCAACCTGAACATTCCACATACCTGCAAAAAACAGAACTTTGACCAAACCATTTATAATGATATGAAAATTTTGCATTAAAATATTTTATTTACATACCAGCTCCTTTTTTAGGACCATAATCAGATAAGTGCAGCCTTTCATAAACCGATCATTATTGTTTTATGTTCTTTGCTAAGTGATTTTTATATCATTATCCTTTCCTTTTAGATTTTCTTACCCCTTTTTTGATGTTGTCTATTTTCCTGTAAATAAATATATTTAAAATGTTAACTTGTGTTGGTTATTTGTGACTTCTTTGTTGTATTCAGCAATTGACCTCTTTCTCTCCAAACGAATCTTGAGAACAAACAAAATATACAGCCCGTTATATTTACTTACAAGGCACAGCTTGAGTAGGTATTTGTACCAGTCAGGGATACGTCCTCAACAATCAGACTGGCCGTTACTTTGTTGTTGTTCGGCTGAGGTATGGTTCTGTTCAGTCCTAGTAGGTCCACTTTCCCAGGCTTTACTTCCTATCCGAGAAGAGGTTAGTTTATTTTTTATCTATGTTAGTGAACAAGTCTCAGATCATGGTCTCTTCAGACTGGCACAGTCTAGAGCAGGGGCGGGCAACCTTTTCAGAGTGAGGGCCAGATGAGACTTTTGGAAGGAGATCGCGGGCCGGAGTGAAAAACGAAATCTCAGAATTACTATATTTTGTTTACATGAATAAATTGTACAAAAAATTGCATTGAACACTCTACAAATCTGATATTTTTTCTCAATAGACTTCTGTATGTGATGTTATAAAAGGCGCCGACGAAGAGCCATTTTGGAATCATAAAAAATAATGACACGGAAAGTAGCAAGTTGATCCAGCATTCGTTTTGACACACCTCACATAAGTTCTATGTTTCATGCCCTTTCCTCGTCTCACGTTTCCTCTTTGCCTCTTTCTTTCTCTTTTTCTATTTTTATCTCAGGCCAAAGATTTGAAATTAATAGTTAAAGAAAAATGAAATATACATGCATCATCACTCGCTGATATTCATACATTTTTATCCCACTGTAAATCTTAATTGACACCTACTTTTACGTCTATGTCACAAAATGATATGAGTTTTACTGGTAGGTTCGCGGGCCGGATTGCAATAATAAAGCCTAACAGAGTGGCGAGCCGGACGCAAAGCCTTCGCGGGCCAGATGTGGCCCGCGGGCCGGAGGTTGCCCGCCCCTGGTCTAGAGAGATGAACAATTATCAAAAGAGAATGACAAAGCAATCCCTACAAAAATATATTTAGTTTTATTGAAATCATTATCTGATTTCAATAAAACTAAATATATTGGAAAAATAACTAAAATAAAAGTCCATTCATGAGATGTCCTTTTCCTTTGATGGCCTCATGTGTAATTGTGAGAATCTCAATCTTGCTGTGATAACGAGGAGTTGTGTGAACTGGAAGTTTTTTTTATTCAGACTCAAATTGTTGTCCTGTGTTCCGTCGAATGTTCAAAGTGAGAAGAATGATTTTGTCAGTGTAAGATGAGTTGTGTAGATATGTTTTGTCTTCTGTCACTTTGAGATTCTGTGTATACACAAGTTTTGCATTTTCTCGTCTCCTGCCAGGAAGAATTTTACTTATGTACTTCCTTGTGGCAGGTCTATGAGAAACTGAAAGACTGATTTGTGAGATAGAACTTTCGGTTTATATATGAATTTGATCGGCTTCCAGCGCTAGAAATGAAATACTGAAACGGCTATTTTTTCAAGAATCTGCCACTATGCGGTGTTCTCTTGTAGAGGGAAATATAAATTTTAGACAGAGCTATGAGCTTTTTTATCCTGAACTTGGGCAAGAAGTGGGTGGTCAATTTACGTTAGATGTATATATGAAAGTGATCCCCCCTCTAAAATCTGTAACAATAAAAAAAAAAATTTTTTTTTATTTTTTTATGAAACATTATTCACTATGGTTCCAAAAGTTTTCGGCTGAAAATTTTTTTCAAAAATATTAAATTTTCAAAGTGCTATAAGTTTTTAATCCTAAAGTAAAGGTTTGCCAAACATTGCCCAAATTTAAGTTTCTTTGGAGTATTTTAAATCATGTTTTTTTTTTCATTCATTTAAAAATGCCTAATCACAAAAACATTATTTTCTATGATTCCTTGGCCTTTTGGTTTGCCCTATGAATTATACTTGAGGCTGTTGCTCATGTTTGTCCCCCTTCTAGAAAGATGTGTTCAATCAGGAGTTTGCTCAGGGATATATCCAAGGAAAGGAACACATTACGGAAGAAAAACGACCGGCATGGTCAGGAGGATCTAGATGATTATAGGCCTATAACTTTGGGCCTTCATAAGTGGTGACTCGTTAGTAAAAATCAAAATCGTCGGGTAACCACTTTGGCAGCTAAATGTTTTGTCAGTATCTGCGCTACCTAACCTACGTATTTTATCATACAAGCAATAATTGAAAGAAAGACAGGGATGATATGATTGAAATACAACATTTATTAGTCGAGTGAGAGACAGATGTCTGGGGGGGGGGATACGTTAGAGACAGGGAGCCGCGAATCGGATAGGATATGGCGAATGAGCAGAGAATTTATTTATCTACCTCCCACAAGGTAAGATGTGACACAAGGTCGGGAAAGTGGGATTAGATAAGCCAGCGCTCGAGAGGTGAGCACTCTAGCCATTTAAAAATTGCCTGGGCAGCCCCGTCGGCATTCCCCGGTAGGGGCTCCTCAGACAGTAAGCAATAAACTTACTCCTCCCCAAAGAGGGGAGGCAAAGCCTAGGAGGATGCACTTCCTAGAACTGCACAGGACGGACAACCCCCAATAGACCGGCGTAAATCCAGACCCAAAGGCCCGGACGATACCGGTTTATTAGGCGGGGTAAAAAAAAAATAAACCCTGGCGAGAAGATTTTTCTCTTTTCAGTGAACTAGCAGAGAGTGAGAGAGAGAGAGAGAGAGAGAGAGAGAGAGAGAGAGAGAGAGAGAGCGGTTGTTTTTTGTTTTTTTTATAGCTGCTCCTGCCAACCATGGGGGGGGGGGGTCTGAAATAGGGAGGTGGGGTGTACATGTGTATACCATAGAGGAGGGTATATGCGTATGAATGTATACAAATAAAATCCCAAATATATTTTTAAATCACAAGTGGATTTGTGCTGCTTCTTTATTAATAACGTTCATGAGAGATGTTATTGAGAAGAAGAAGAAGAAGAAGAAGAAGAAGAAGAAGAAGAAGAAGAAGAAGAAGAAGAAGAAGAAAAAGAAGAAGAAGAAGATCTTAGAGAGATTATAAAGTAAAAAGCAGACGAGTACAAATATTTATCTATCATTTTTCAAATATTTCTTTTATCTACAGTGATTACTTTTAGGTCTTAATCTTGAATTTGTATATTACTGATGCTATTTTTAATCTAATAGATGTATTTATTTAAATTAAATGGTAAATTGCAAAGAATTTATCCTGGACGTGCCCATTACTAGAGAGATGGAATTGCTTATCAGTTTCCGTTAAGTTTTCTGATTTTAACAATTTAAAGCTCGTCTAGTCGTGTGTTGCTATTTTTGTTAAATTGTCTAATAAAAGTCTCTAAAAACTACTTAAATGTATTCAATAGATAGATAATTCAACAGTTGACAAAATATGATTTAAATTTAAAAATTCATTAAAATTTGTTTAACTACCAAATTTTAAAATCCTATATTCAGAACATCAGGAAGTTTCATCAGATCTCCTACTTTCTTGGCAGGCCAAGAGCAGGCTTAAGGTGTTCTCTCGAATAGTGGCAATGGGAAGGTGCTCATACAGCCAAGTCAATTCATGATGGTCCTCAGTGGGGTTCATCATTAATAGACCAAGGTAGTTGAGGAAGTCCCACATGTCTCCATGGCAATCGGACGGAACACAAATCTGTTGAAAGACTGGCATATTTTGATCACTTGCAGTCCTCTGCTACTGCTGCTGCTGCTGCTACTGCTACATGGCCAAGGTTTGTCACTGACTCTGTTGCTGATGAAGGTGCAAAAGTGTCAACACAAGTTGCATCCAAATAAATAATTTGCTGTTTGAAAAAAAAAGGAAACACTGTCAGGCTATCAGGCCATTTGTCATCTTTTCTATTGAGGCCAACTGGTTTGAGGATCGATGGGAAGTTAGCGATGTTTAGGGCCCGTCGGACAATATTACAATAGAAAGTGCTGTGTCTAGGGAATCTCTCGGCACTCTTTCTACATGAAAAGGTATTGAATTCATACACAACGACCGGCTGACCACGGTGGCATATGTAGGTGCTGCAGACTCTTGAACTTGTGCACAGGGCGATGGCAAATCTAAGGTAATTGTAATCAACTAGGTTCCTGACAACTGATGATGGCAAGGCTGTTAGCCACACACCACTGGGTGGTGAACTTACAGCTTGAAGGCCAGATAGAGGGTGTTGATTACAGGACTTTCTAGGGATTCGACTCTAGCCTTCATCCTGATCATGTCCCAACTCTTCTATCTCCGTTTCTGCTCCAGAACAATGAGGACTGCCCTTCTCCAGTAAGTGGACAGGTTATATTGTAGGTTGAGAGGAGATTCGGATGCTTAATGTAAAATACTCTAAACCAGATCCTGACTGATGCAGATGGAGGAGGTGTAGGCTGGCAATGCAATATTGGTTGTTGATCTAAGTCTGCGTCCGCCAAAAGATATGGAGAGGGTGGCCTGGTACCAGCCTACATCGTCAAAATTGATGTTGCAGATGGCCGTTGCTGTGCCCCAAATTATGCCATCGAGCTTGCCCAGATCGATAGGAAACTGGTAACAGGATACACTACAGATACAGAATGAAAATTTTAAGATACAGAAGCAATTGCACAAAAGAAAAAGTGATGGATGCTTATCAATCAGTAGGAGCCAGGGTGACATGTTGGACAAGTTTGTAAGCTTTTTGTCGATGTTGGCTTGGATCGCTGGTTTGAATATTGGGGAGCCAAGGATTGTAAGTTTGGTGCGACCAGTGAGGTTGAAGAAGCAATGACATGCATGCCCCCCCCCCACATCCTGTTCACTGATTTGCATCAATAGCAATCTTCAGAGGAAGCTCCCCCCATCTGGAGTCAAGCAAGAAGTTATTGGTCGGCATCTCTTGCTCGAGCAAATTAACAGGTTGGATATCAGAGTGATAGTGTAGGGACATCTGTGAGAATTAAGTCAAAGAGTGGCCCGAATGAGCCAGGGGCCCGATGCAGTGGTAGCACAGACGCTCATCTTCTATTCTGTAGGAAACTACTGCAAACACATACATGTGTCACTTTTTGCCACAGTTAATAATATTAAAAGCATGGGAGGTGACGGTGCCTGAGTGGTTAACGACACAGACTGACAATCTGTATGTGCCAAGCTCGAATCCAGTTCGTTCCATAGAAACACTTTCACTTAGAATGTTGGCAACCTTCACGTGGTCCCTCCTGTAAGTACCTGATTTCTTTATAGAAAGAAATCTAACTAGAAAGATATCGGGAAACTAATTCCAACAACAGAATCATCTTCTTCTTATTATTATTTCGTTTGAATCAGATGATTCTGGTGTTGGCATTAGTTTCCCCGATGTTTTTCTAGTTAGAAATCTTTTTGGAAAGACCGGGTACTTACGGGAAGGACCACTCGAAGGTTGCCAACATCCCTAAGTGACAGTTGTACTGTGGAACCAACGGGATTCGAACTTGGAACACCCAGGTCTTCAGTCCGTGTCGATATCCACTTAACCACCGTCACCTCCCAACAGAATCATCTGATTCATACGAAATGAATATGTAAACGTAGGAGTTTCACATGTTGGCCGGTCATAATTCAGGAAGGGGACATTTTGTATTCAGCACCGTCCAGAAGACATGCGCACGGGGTAACTGTTGTGCCTCTACACCGCCTGCTTGCCGAGAGGCGGTCTTTTCAAATCAGTCAACATGGGAGTCGGACGTTTGTTCCGCTTGTGATAGACGTTGGCTCTGGGGCAAGTAGCTTGGCAAAAATAGAGGTAAGCAACGCATAGTTCTCTAAACCTATTTGAATTTTTACTCTTTTATAATTTGCTTTGTTTTGTCTTAGAACATGTTTGTAAGACTTGTTTATTTTCATGTATTTCCAGTTTTACGGTGAAAAGATGTCATAGTTCAGCGTTGGCCACGTGTGCACAAATAAATACATATTCATCAGTGTAATTCGTGTCCGAGATTTTTGCTCTAGTTTGCTTGCTGTTACAGAATGAATGAAATAAAAGCATGTAATTAAAGTTAATTCATTAATAACTAGAGTTTCAGATATTAAAAGAATAAAAATTGAATAAAAAAAGTGAATTGTACTTAACAAGACAGTCCATTAGCCTACAGGATGATTCTTTGGACTAAACTCAAAGTATAATTGTTTTTATTCATCACTTATATTATTTTCATATAGAGTAGACAGGCAACGCTGAGTAGCCCTGTAGCAGTCATAGACATTAACATTTCTTTCCTCCTGCAGGGAGCAGCCCATGTGAGGTGGTTTTGTCACCAATCATATTCCAAGGTATATTAATTTTGACCGAACTTTTGAAGGACTACATCCAGTCCCTTTGGGATTTGCAGGTCAGACAGAGAGCTCTCAAGCACTAACAAAGAAATACATCTTCTCCCTTGCCTCTCTCCACTGGACAGCCGAGCGAGGCTATCTTCACTTGAAGATATACTGTTCTAAGAAAATCTTTTGGCAGCCGACATTTCTTACTTTATTACTTCCTTCACTGTGATGACACTGTTTAAACTTTCGGCGACCTACACCCAACAGTGTAGATCACTCAAATAAATATATTATTTGTTATTTATAAAATGGATTCGTTTTCCTTTCATTAGACGACTCGTTTTGTTACAAATATTGTAGAAGTTGCTCTTACAGTCCATGCGAAGTCCAAGCTTCTATATTGATAAGGGTCATATTTGTGCCCGATAAAATCCCAAAGTAGTACATTTAGAAAAAAAAGCTACATCTACTGTGCTCGCTCACCTGCTGTGGTCAATACGCTCCAAACCACCACTCATGAGAGGCGAAAGTCCACAAAGTAGAAACCATATATTTATTTCATTATTTAAATATATTTAAACATATTTCAACAGTATATCGCATCCGCATACTCTTAGTGGCCGTCTCACAGACACGTATATCGGATTAGTTATTTAGAAAGAAAAATATGTGAAACATTTTAATCAGAATTGCAACTTCCTGCGATTGCAAAGCCTAAAATTAGAAATCAATATATATATATATATATATATATATATATATATATATATATATATATATATATATATATATATATATATTAGAGATGAAAGATATATATATATATATATTTAAATGTTGAATTAAATTAAAGATAATTGAATTATCGTTTAATAATAATCGATCGTGATAATATAAAGCTCAATGCAGCAATCAATTCTAGAGATGAGAGATGAGAATAAAAACTTGTAAAGATGCAATATTTATTAGAACATCAAAAATGGATTAAGGATATGAAGCTCTATGCTTTGAACTTTTGATGTTCTAATAAATATTGCATCTTTACAATTTTTTATTCTCATCTCTCATCTCTAGAATTGATTGCTCTATTATATTGCATTGAGCTTTATATTATCACGATAGATTATTATTAAATGATAATTCAATTAGCTTTAATTTAATTCAACATTTAAATATATATATATATATATATATATATATATATATATATATATGTAGTAGAATCAAATATAAACTAAAAGTAAACTTTTAGTAAATAGGACCTATAGTGAAATGGTTTAAGCTCAATATACGAGATAGAGCAATTATAAAGATAGAAGAAATAAGAGTGATAAACATGTACGAATGTCCAGATTTATTTCAAACTTCGATTGTTCAATAAAGGTATATTCTGTAATAAACTAATGTTTATTATTCTTCCCTTAAGCCAAGGGTTTTCAAAGATCGAAATATTATCATCAGAGGAGATATACAGATAGATAAGTTGGCTGTGGAAAAGCCAAAGTTCAAACATTTGAAAAAATATTATTAAAAATGGAGTGAAAAGAGTTCTGTGTAAAAAAGATATGTGGTTTGTCCAGATGGTAATTGTCCGTTGAAAAAGTGTCCAATGAAAAGGAGATTTTGAAGAAGATGGAAAAATATTTTCGTAGAAGCAGTATGGAGAAAGTGTTCAAAGTGAAGTAAATCCGATGGTGAAATGTTGAGTTCAAATCGTAGATGGAGCGCACTTAAATAGAATCGATATGAGAAATCTGGCCATTTAAAAACTTCCTGGACCATAGTAGAAAAATAAATGACATTAGTGGTGTAATATTGCAGCGATTCTAAGAAAGAAACTGCAAGTTGAAAGCGAGGCCAAATAAGGGGGTGGGTTGGAGAGAAGGGAGCCAACTTATCTATCTGTATATCTCCTCTGATGATAAGATTTCAATCTTTGAAAAGCCTTAAGGAAAGAATAATAAACATTAGTTTATTACAGAATATACCTTGCATTGAACAATCGAAGTTTGAAATAAATCTGGGCATTCGTACATGTTTATCACTCTTATTTCTTATATATATATATATATATATATATATATATATATATATATATATATATATATATATATATATATATATATATATATATATTTTTGATTTTATTCCATTAGTTGCGACAAAACAAGTTTTGTTTCATTGGCGCGAATAGCGACCAACTCATCGGGCTAGCGATGGAATTCAAATGGCATACGTTTTAACTTCACCTTAACGGGAGATTGAAAATTGAAAATACATTGGAGGGGGAGGGGGAGGGGGACAGAGTTGGGGCTTTGTCTATAACGGTGACATGGGACATGAGAGGGGAGGGGGGAGGACCCCAACAAGTCGTGTTTCAAATTATTGCGTGGGAGGTTTTCACGTGTTTGTGCTGTGATGATCTCAATTTCGGCCGGGGTGGGAGGAAGGGAGATGGGGCGACGGCCAGAGTGAGTTAAATTTAAAATGAGAATAAAATTATGATTATAACCGTCATTCCTATTTTATTTTAATTCTAATAAGTAATTATCATGTGGATAAAAATGTTTGATAATTTTAATTTAGGGTATTAATTGCTACTTCTGCGTTTTATTTATTTTATTTTAATGTTTTGTTTATTATTTGTAGTGAATTTTGTTGTGATTATATTTTTTTAATTTGTGATTATATTATACCGAGATCAATACTAGTGGAATCATTTTATAAGAGAAGTTTCATGGTGTTACCAGTTTTAGCATTAACAAAACCGATTATGATAACAATTTACCACCCAATCCCACCCCAACAAGTCCTGATGAATCTATAAATATATAACCACCCCTCTAAACTACCAATAACATCAAATCTCTACGTACTACCTATAATGCACAGCCTCAATAGCCTCTCAGCCATACTACCAATTCTAACATAAACCCATAACTGGGACAGCTATTAACACTGATATCACTTGGACTAATCTAATCTCAATTACTTAACCCTTCGATCACTATCTTGAACTCTTAATTATTAACTGGTACTTAGTCCTTGTCATTGGTAGTAGAACAAAAAAGCCTACCATCACTTGTCAACTTATTTCGCCCAATGACTTCACAAGTAGCAAGATGGTAATGATGGTGATATTTATCATTATTACTATTATTATTATTATTATTATTATTATTATTATTATTATTATTATTATTATTATTATTATTATTATTATTCCTATTATTATTATTATTATTATTTTTTTTTTAATACTATTATTATTATTATTATTATTATTATTATTATTATTATTATTATTATTATTGTTATTATCATTAATATTCTTACAAACTTGTTATTTCTATTTTTATTCTAATTTTATTTATATTTATCTTTATTTTTATTTTTATTAAGGCTTTTATTAAGGCTATTATCACTGCGACTATCGTAGGTATGATTGGCAGGCGTTATCATTGTTATCATAATCGGTTTTGTTAATGCTAAAACTGGTAACACCATGAAACTTCTCTTATAAAATGATTCCACTAGTATTGATCTCGGTATAATATAATCACAAATTAAAAAAATATAATCACAACAAAATTTACTACAAATAATAAACAAAACATTAAAATAAAATAAATAAAATGCAGAAGTAGCAATTAATACCCTAAATTAAAATTATCAAACATTTTTATCCACATGATAATTACTTATTAGAATTAAAATAAAATAGGAATGACGGTTATAATCATAATTTTATTCTCATTTTAAATTTAACTCACTCTGGCCGTCGCCCCATCTCCCTTCCTCCCACCCCGGCCGAAATTGAGATCATCACAGCACAAACACGTGAAAACCTCCCACGCAATAATTTGAAACACGACTTGTTGGGGTCCTCCCCCTCCCCTCTCATGTCCCATGTCACCGTTATAGACAAAGCCCCAACTCTGTCCCCCTCCCCCTCCAATGTATTTTCAATTTTCAATCTCCCGTTAAGGTGAAGTTAAAACGTATGCCATTTGAATTCCATCGCTAGCCCGATGAGTTGGTCGCTATTCGCGCCAATGAAACAAAACTTGTTTTGTCGCAACTAATGGAATAAAATAAAAAAATATATATTTTGCTCTGAATTTTCATTGAGCACTCTCATAAACCCGGTTTCAACTTCCTTCGGATTCATACCCCCTGGATATTTGTAACAAGTTAATTATATATATATATATATATATATAGTCATCCACATACATGTATCACAGCTTTTCAGTGCGGCTAGACCAGCCAGGATTGAAACTCAACCGTCGAACTGATGTAAGTGATATCTACAATGTAAACATTGTCAAGTGCCGGGAGCTCAAATTAGTTTTATCCAATGAGCTATGCCTCAAAGCTAGTGGCAGTTGGCGACATTCTTACGAATAAGCTCTACTCAAGAAAAGAAGCTTTATATAGTGATCCATATACAGACTGTTTCACTGTATCACAGCTCTTCAGTGCGGCTAGACTAGCTAGTGCCTCAAGCCGGGATTGAAACTCAACCGTTGAGCTGACGGTCGGCGTCTTTACCCCTGCGCTATCATACGACACTGGCTGAATATATATATATATATATATATATATATATATATATATATATATATATATATATATATATATATATATATATATATATATATATATATATATATATATATATGTTGTTTTTCTTTTTCTTTCTTCTTTCCTTTTTAATTCGAAACATGACAATAAGTTCAGACTTCTGCCCCCTCCCCCATATCCACTATCAGCCAAGCTCGGCTTTGACACATTTTTACCCAGACACGCTCCCTAAGCTAAAAATAAATATGAGAATTAACAACTCCAAGCTGTCACCCCATTTCCTTTTTTTCCCTGGAACTGTGTTAACGGATTAACCTAAATCGCCGTTGTTTCATTTTTTGCCTTTCTCATCCACAGCCATGCCGAAACTCGGACAATTTCAGGCAAATCAAAATTAATAACTGTATGATTGTTCTGCATTTTTCTTCATCCTGAAGAAGTCTACAATAAAGATGAAACGTTGATGAATACATAAATAATATAGTTTTTGGCTTTCCTTTTTCATTTTCCATATATATATATATATATATATATATATATATATATATATATATATATATATATATATATATATATATATATATTTCTTTTTACTTTAACTTGTGTTTTACTGTTTTATAATGTTATATCTTATATATTTTACTTTAAAATAATCAAAATAATAAATTAACTTTTTTATAGTCAAAAAAAATACTGTGATAAAGTTAAATATCTCTGATGTAAAATTAGATATGCACAATTTTAAAAGCATAATGTAGTGATTAATTTATTCATTTGCCGAATTTAAAAAGTTGGTTGTTTTAAAGACTCCGCTGCCCAGAATTGTCGAATGAAATTTTTTGATAAAATAGCATTTTCGTTGGTCTATCATGCTTAAGTTTGAAATAGCATTTTCTTTGGTCTATCCCAGTTAAAATAGCATTTTATTTGATTTAAAATAGGATTTTCTTTTGTCTATCATGAATAGGTATAAATAGCATTTTCCTTGGTTTACAATGCTTAAGCTTAAAATAGCATTTTCTTGGTCTATCATGCTTAAATTTGAAAGTTGGTCCATCATGCTTCACAGTTAAGAAAGA
This sequence comes from Sepiola atlantica, assembly GCA_963556195.1. Lineage (NCBI taxonomy): Eukaryota > Metazoa > Mollusca > Cephalopoda > Sepiida > Sepiolidae > Sepiola > Sepiola atlantica. The sequence goes on from OY744550.1 coordinate 34,657,503, forward strand.
ATGTTATTTGATCTATCATGCTTAAGTTAAAAATAGCTCTTTCCTTGGGCTATCATGCTTAAGTTCGAAACAACATTTTTGTTGTTCTATCACAGTTAAAATAGCATTTTCTTTTGTCTATCACGTTTAAGCTTAAAATAGCATTTTCATTGGTCTATCATTTTTAAGTTTGAAAGTTGGTCTAATATGCTTACATTTTAAATAGCGTTTTCATTGGTCTATCATTTTTAAGTTTGAAAGTTGGTCTAATATGCTTACATTTTAAATAGCGTTTTCATTGGTCTATCATTTTTAAGTTTGAAAGTTGGTCTAATATGCTTACATTTTAAATAGCATTTTCATTGGTCTATCATTTTTAAGTTTGAAAGTTGGTCTAATATGCTTACATTTTAAATAGCGTTTTCATTGGTCTATCATTTTTAAGTTTGAAAGTTGGTCTAATATGCTTACATTTTAAATAGCGTTTTCATTGGTCTATCATTTTTAAGTTTGAAAGTTGGTCTAATATGCTTACATTTTAAATAGCATTTTCATTGGTCTATCATTTTTAAGTTTGAAAGTTGGTCTAATATGCTTACATTTTAAATAGCGTTTTCATTGGTCTATCATTTTTAAGTTTGAAAGTTGGTCTAATATGCTTACATTTTAAATAGCGTTTTCATTGGTCTATCATTTTTAAGTTTGAAAGTTGGTCTAATATGCTTACATTTTAAATAGCATTTTCATTGGTCTATCATTTTTAAGTTTGAAAGTTGGTCTAATATGCTTACATTTTAAATAGCGTTTTCATTGGTCTATCATTTTTAAGTTTGAAAGTTGGTCTAATATGCTTACATTTTAAATAGCATTTTCTTGGTCTATCATGCTTAAATTTGAAAGTTGGTCCATCATGCTTCACAGTTAAGAAAGAATGTTATTTGATCTATCATGCTTAAGTTAAAAATAGCTCTTTCCTTGGGCTATCATGCTTAAGTTCGAAACAACATTTTTGTTGTTCTATCACAGTTAAAATAGCATTTTCTTTTGTCTATCACGTTTAAGCTTAAAATAGCATTTTCATTGGTCTATCATTTTTAAGTTTGAAAGTTGGTCTAATATGCTTACATTTTAAATAGCGTTTTCATTGGTCTATCATTTTTAAGTTTGAAAGTTGGTCTAATATGCTTACATTTTAAATAGCGTTTTCATTGGTCTATCATTTTTAAGTTTGAAAGTTGGTCTAATATGCTTACATTTTAAATAGCATTTTCATTGGTCTATCATTTTTAAGTTTGAAAGTTGGTCTAATATGCTTACATTTTAAATAGCGTTTTCATTGGTCTATCATTTTTAAGTTTGAAAGTTGGTCTAATATGCTTACATTTTAAATAGCGTTTTCATTGGTCTATCATTTTTAAGTTTGAAAGTTGGTCTAATATGCTTACATTTTAAATAGCATTTTCATTGGTCTATCATTTTTAAGTTTGAAAGTTGGTCTAATATGCTTACATTTTAAATAGCGTTTTCATTGGTCTATCATTTTTAAGTTTGAAAGTTGGTCTAATATGCTTACATTTAAAATAGCATTTTCATTGGTCTATCCTTTTTAAGTTTGAAAGTTGGTCTAATATGCTTACATTTGAAATAGCATTTTCGTTGGTCTATCATTTTTAAGTTTGAAAGTTGGTCTAATATGCTTACATTTAAAATAGCATTTTCGTTGGTCTATCATTTTTAAGTTTGAATGTTGGTCTAATATGCTTACATTTTAAATAGCATTTTCGTTGGTCTATCATTTTTAAGTTTGTAAAGTTGGTCTAATATGCTTACATTTAAAATAGCATTTTCGTTGGTCTATCATGCTTAGCATTTTCTTTGTTTTATGATGTTTATTTAAAATAGTATTTTCGTTGGTATGTCACACTTAAGTTTGAATAGCATTTTCTTTTGTCTTTACTTCTACATATAGACAGAAAGATAGTATCTCCAATTATGGATGGAAATATAGCCTTTTGGATAAATAGATATAAATTCAATATCTTGAATATATTGATAGAAATTTATCATCTCGGATATCTGGATCGAAATGCCTTTTTGTTGCTTTGTTTTTCCTATGTGAGAAGTTTCAATTTAAAATTACTTGAATTCAATAAATGGATTTTCTTCAGAAAACTTTCCGTTGTAGTTGCGTAACTCACCATTAATTTATCAAGACATAATCACAAGAAACTTATTTATTGATATACAGTTTTATTGTGTACAGCTGAATATTCACGTATATTTCATATTGGGGCCTCTGAGTAGAGGTAGTACGGCAAGCTGCATCCTATCTGGTAGGGTGGACGGCATCACTGATCCTCACTCACCTTCTAAATCTCTCACATGTTGGCTCCAAGCACCATGCCCTGGAAAACCGCTTCAGCTAGCATGCTAAACCACGTGAGGGAGTGGTGTGTTTACACAGCATCACTGGGCATATGAATCTCATTGAGGCACGTCACCAGCCATGGGAGAAAAGTTCCAAAGAAGAACTTCAATGACAACGTGAAATCCAACGATTGGATTATGGCCCCACTGCCTTGTGGTTATCTCCGGGATGAGAAAATGCTATGGGAGTAATCCCAGAAACTAAATTTGGAGTGAAGCCCCTAAGGCGGTTGGATATCACAATTACTTCTTTCTGGTAGCTTCTGCAGTTAAGCTGGTGCCAAATGTATTGCTCAGCTTTTATTTAGACTGCATCAGTGAGACCAAGCGGGGAATTCTGATGTCTGGGCAGCTTAGGATCTCCATACAAATTGCTCAGGTTTGCACTCTGGAGAGGCCACTTCAGTGCCGCTGTTTACAGTGTCAGAAATAACATGGGAGACAGCAGTTACGAATTATAATCTAGAAACGATTGTTGTAATCCCAGGCGCTACAAGTGCTCTTCGATCGTGGAAAAAACCATCGCAGTCCCACTGGTCAGCTCCCGCCTACCTCAAGCTGGGTGGACTCCAGCCAGAAAGGGGCTAATCCGCCACAGTCTGCCTGCTTCAATCAGTGCTTGAAGCTAAGAAAAAGACCAGCAAGCAGACTGAAAACCCTGCACCAAACAAACAAAGAAAAAGAAAACCACAAATCTTGTGATTAGCCAACTGGAACGTCATAAGAATGACTCCAGAAAAACAGCTATCATCGACCATGAGTTTACATCGAGGTAGCTGCACTGCAGGAAACAAGACTTGCATCAACCAGCAGCCTCAGAGAACAGAACTACACGTTTTTCTGGCAGGGTAAGGAACCTGAGGGAACGAAACTGTATGACATTTGATTCACAGTGAAGAACTCTCTACTTACCACTGTAGCACTGCCATCTAGTGGCACAGCCTGAATCTTGTCTCTCCACCTGTCGGCCACCTGTTGTATTAGAGCCAGCAATCAAGACCAAAAGAGAAGCCCTCATCAACTACAAGAGGAAGCTTTCTAAGACAGTCGTTGCACTCAAGAAGGCTAGGAACGACACCCAATGGATTGCTCGGTGCTGTGCCAATGACTACTTGTTAAACTGTGAGAGTATCCAGCTCTCTGTTGACTGTGACAACATTCATGGTATGTGCGATGGCTTGAAGAAGGCCTTTGGCCTAAGCATAAACAAGATTGTACCCCTGATATCTACTGCTGGTAACATCATATTAGACTGTAGCAGGCAGATGGAGAGGTAGGCTGAACATTACCAAGAATTCTACTCGGGTGAGCATGCTATCACAGATGCAGCTTGAAAGAATACAAAAACAGGCATGACTACGTGGGGAAGGCAGTACACTGGGAATTATGCAAACGACTGCATTTTGAGCATACAAACAAATGGTACAAACACAAACTGGAAACAGTGCTGGAAAACAAAAGTCATAAAGTCATCTCGGACATGGAATTACTAACAGATAAACTCATCCAAGCAACGAGACCGGATGTCAAAATAGTTAACAAGAAGGGAAAAAAACTGTGAGATCATGGATTTTGCCGTTCCAGCAGACGACAGAGTGAAGATCAAAGAGATATAAAAATGAAGCAAATATATGGAACTTGCCAGAGAACTAAAAGGGATATAGAACATGAAGAAAGTCAATATAATTCCAATAATCGTAGGAGCACTAGGAACAGTCCTGAAAAACCTGGTAAAAAGATTAGGAAAAATTGGAATGAAAGGGGAGACTGAGACTATACAATGGATGGCAATGATGAAAACAGTTGAAATCTTAAGGAAAATCCTAAAATCAGAAAACCAACCCACATAAACCATGAATGCTAAAAAGCCACATGGAAGTTGCAATAGAAATAAAACAAAAATAGCAAAAGAACACCACCACATGAACCCAAGGGAACTGAAACTGCAAGGAATTTCATAAAATAACCCCCTACACACACACATGCATGCACGCGCGCACACACACACACACACACACACACACCCACACACACACACACACACACACACACACACACACACACACACACACACACACACACACACACCAATGTGATGGCACCAGCCTCGACTGATACCACACAAATGGTAGTGAAAGGTCAAGGAGGATGGAAAGACTGAGAAGGGAGAGCACTAACCAGACCTCCACTGGAAAGGTGTGTGAAGAGTACTGAACCTTGGGAGACTTTTGACACCTAAATCCCAGAGAATACCAATGGTCGTTGCCAGTGAGAAATTAAAGGTAAGCGGCTCTTGCAAAATCATTTGCAATAGTTATCGAAAGGTGAATAATACTGGAAATCTGAGGAGACTTGTTGTCACTCAGACTCCAGGGAAAACCACCGGTTATGGTTAGTGAGCAATCACTGATGATGATCAGTGTGAAAGCTCCTACTGAGTACATACTAATCATATAATCGAGATATGGCTACAAAGAGGACACTTGAAAAGAGAAACTTAATCGTTATTGACAGTTGCACTAAACAATGTGATCAGAACGAATTATATCAAAGCCAAAATAGACAAAACCCAAGAAAAACGGAAATGTAGATCCTATGGACATAGAGACGAAATGGTAAATCACATAAGTGAATGCAGCAAAATAACCCAAGAAGAATACAAAAACAGACACAAGTGAGTGGGAAAGGAATTCCACTGGGAACTATGCAAATGTCTGCACTTTGAACATGCAAATAGTACAGACAAAAACTGGAGCCAGTATTGGAAAATGAAAAACATAAAATCCTATGACCAGATCTTTATTTATTCCTCTTTCTCTCAAATCCATCCTTATCAATTACTCCCATGTTTTCCTTGGCCTTCCACTGCCAACTGACCCTACTACCTTAATTGTTCTACATCTACAAACCCAAGAACTCTCATCTATTCTTTCATTGTGACTAAAACAAGAAGTCTCCTGTTCTGCACACGTCTCCCTATACTGTCCAGATGTAATCTTCCTCTAAACCCATCAGATCTGAGCCTGTCTTTAACATTCACATGACACATCTCTCGTATCATTCTCATATCATTTCTCTCCATGCAACACATATCCTCAACCCTCACTGGCTAGGTTTCACTTACATCATCACATTGTGTACACATGCCTAATAGACTCTTCCCTTGGTTGACAGTGATAACACTCTGCTGGTTAGTAAAGGCAGAATTCCTCTTAACATACTCCATTTACTCCTAACTGATGCTATCACACCAACACCAGCTCTTCCACGTTCTCCACTGGTATCGCTAAGGTAATTGCATAAATGATTTGTGTAGATCCAGCAACTACTCGAATTCCTTTTCCAATTGAAAGCTATCCATTCCTTTTCCAAGTAACATTGGAAGGATGTCCAGCTACGGATTTCCAAAACAGAAATATCCTGTTTCAATGTGAACTCGAAAAGTCACAACTAGCCAAAGGCAAGAAAATGTCGGTGAGTCACTGACCGTAGAAACTGAACAGGATGATATTCAGTGTTATAAAAAATGTCAGGAATCTGTGAATAGACTCCCAATGAATATCTGGCATACTAAATGAATATGAATTTAAGAATAAACAGTATAAATCAAGGGTACTTCTGCAGTTTACAGATCAGGCTGAAACAATAATATTATAATTTAGAAACCCATTCTTAACATGGGGAGGGGGGCTTTATTAACTTTTCTGTACTTTCACCTACAATTTAATAAACAAAAGATACCGTAAAAATTGAATTTAACTTGAAAGTTCTACTTAAAAAATAGCCACTCTGTAAACTGCAGAAGCCCCAAATCAAGAAATAATGGTAAAAACATCTTAAATTTAAGAGAATTTGGTTTATATAATCCTACTAGCTGGCTTTTGCCGGCTCGCTATCGCTTCACAAAGTTCACTTCTAACGGTACCAGCCACAGTGTTTATAATGCGATCATACATACATACATCAGACGACACGAGTATCCAACACATTAATGTATACATGTACACACAATGGGAAATGAAAAAGGAAAAACCAAAAAGGATGTTTTTTTATATATTCATCAACGTTTCGTCTTTATTTGTAAGACTTCCTCAGGATGATCAGTTTAAGAAAAATGTCATGCAAGTACGTGAAAATATTGGGTTGACATGATGGGTTGATGAGAAAAAGTAGTAGCCATTACTGGGTGCGCAGACCCGAGGTCCGGGCTTAGTGAAGTCAATAGCATGGAATGAAATAAATGAGGATGGTTCTGAGTGAAAAGGTGGAGGGGTGGGGGTGAACGGAAATAATGTGAATGGCTGTTAGTGAAGAAGTGGAGGGGTGGAGGAAAGAGGAGGGGGGAGGCTCTGTGATTTTGGTGCATGGGTTTGAAAAAATGAAAGGTGGTTTGAAAGTGGGAGGAGTTGGTGGGTAAGAGTGTGAGAGAAGTAGTCAGAACCATCCTCAGTTATTTCATTCCATGCTACTGACTTCACTAAGCCCGGACCTCGGGTCTTCACACCCAGTAATGGCTACTACTTTTCCTTATCAACCCATCATGTCAACCCAATATTTTCACGTACTTGCATGACATTTTTCTTAAAATTATCATCCTGACGAAGTCTTACAAATAAAGACGAAACGTTGATGAATATATAAAAAAAACATCCATATTATGCCCCATAAAAACTGCTTAAAATGCTCCAATGAAACTGAAATTTGGAAAATCATTATTAATCGATGTCTAATACCTATTGTTAAAATTTCACAAAAATTGGAGGTATCTGAATTTTCATGATGGGCATCCACCTCCTTTTTACTGATTTTGCATAAAGCTAAATTAAACTAAATATAATCCATATTACCTACTCTTAAGCCTACAGCTATGTTCCAAAATTCATGATGATCTTTTAAGTAGTTTAAGAATGAATCCTGTACGTATAAATATATAAACATATACACATACCTAAATTTATATAAATAGAGATATCAAGTACTAGTTTTAAGGGCCTATCTACACAAGGAGGTGAGATGTTTCAACCATAATGTTAAAAATGAATGATCTTTGTGTCCTCATCAAAGGTAGGGATGCCTCCCCATCCCCTTAGAGAATTGGGATTGGCACAAATGTTGATTTTTTACAAGAAACTTCACAACTTTTTGGTCTTCGTCAGTGGCAGGTAATGCTTACCTTATCTGCTGACAGCTCATTCGAATATCTTCGCCTCTCTTTTTCTACGAATACTAGAACTGTCCTGCCATCTCATCCTTCTTTACTGATGACGGAAAAGCAGGATTTTGTGGACAGAGTCAACTCAACGATTTGAGAGACAGTGTTAACGTTTTTATCCGCTTTCTTTTAGCTTTACCATTAACTGTTTTGATGTTAATTCTTTCCTCACAAAGTCTTGAATTTTTTATTTCAGATCACATCCTCAATTCTTCCTCGACTGAGGGCATCTCTCCTCTTACCAGTGGCCTGCAGAGGTCTGGTGATGCCATTTTTATTGTGCCGTTTTACCTGCGCCGATATTACCTAAATTTGTTTTACCTCATTATCACATAAGAAACGAGGGTAGTTTTGAAGATTAGGACTCAAGCTAAAATCGACTTGGTGTCGGTACTTTCTGGATGTTTACGTAAACTGCCGGAAAATGCTGAATAAAATTAGGTTGACTTACCTGCATCCAAAATATCCTAAACGAGGCTTGGAAAAAAACAAACGTTAACCAATATTTAAAGAAAAGATTCACTGAACAAGTAGTAAAATGTTGGGGTTTTTTTTTCGCACAAAACTTTTTTTTGTACTTCTACAGATTAGGACATAAGCTAAACCACACCCTAACGCTAACCCTAACCGATGCCAAGTCGATTTTAGCTTGGGTCCTAAGCTGGATAAACACCTTTTTTTATAGAGAAGGTAAAACTTCAGCAGATTTTCTGTTACCATTAGCAACACAGACATCGAAGAAGACGCTAAAATCAACTTGGCATCGGTAATTTCCGGCGGTTTATGTAAACATCCGGAAAGTACTGATGCTAAGTCGATTTCAGCTTAGGTCCTAATTTGACGAAGTACCGAAACGAGACTGGACCTCATTATGTTACTTGTGCTACACCTACACATGCAGAGGACTGGTGATGCCCGGCGGGTCCAACTTCTTGATTGTATGCCCTAAAGATTCAAGTATAAGTCTTAGTACTGAGAAATAGATTGAATATGATAAGATGCCCTCTCTCATTTGGATGTCCATGGGGGGGGGCACCGCCCCGTCGCCCTCACCCCATCCATCTGCACGCCACTGACTCTTATTCAGGCAGATCTTTTCACTACGACATCCAGAATGATCCATCCATCTCTTCATCTCTTCCTTCCGCCCCAAACTTTTTGAATTGCAGCAGCCAACAAGATGTAATTGCATATTCAAGCAGCTTCTCCCTCGCCTTCGCTTTCCTCACTCTCGGACAATAGCAGGATGTGACCACAACTTTTGTCCTTCTCTCTCTCTCTCTCTCTCTCTCTCTCTCTCTCTCTCTCTCTCTCTCTCTTTGTTTACTTTCTTTTTTCGTTCTTTCTTTTTTCTTTACCAAACCCAGATGAGTCAGCATCATCATCATATTCAGTTTAACATCTATTTTACATGCTGTCGTGTGTTGGACAGCTTTTAAAAATTGACTTCCAAATTAACCTATCTCTGACCAGGTCTTTATTGATCACTCTTTCTCTCAAGTACATCCTTATTTCTTCCTCCCATGTGTTCCTTGGCATTCCGTTGTGAAGTTAATCTGCTACCTCAACTATTCAACAACTGCTAACCCAAGAACTCTCATCGATTCTTACAATGTGACAAAACCAATCTCCCTATACTGCCCAGATATAATCTTCCTCTGACGTCATCAGATTTAAGCCTGTTTCTAAGACTCACATTACACATCAATCATATCATTCTCATATAATTTCTCTCCATGCAACACATATCCTCAACCCTCACTGGTCAGGTTTCATTTCTATACATTATCAGACGAACCACACATACCTGATAGACTTTTCCCTTGCTCGACAGTGGTAACGGTCTGCTGGTTAGTAATGGCAGAAGTTCCCAAGCTAAATCCTGTAAATATGTTTATAGTTTTATGCAATATTTATAGTCTTAGTAATATTTATAGTCTTAGTAATATTTATAGTCTTAGTAATATTTATAGTCTTAGTAATATTTATAGTTTTATGCAATATTTATAGTCTTAGTAATATTTATAGTCTTAGTAATATTTATAGTTTTATGCAATATTTATAGTCTTAGTAATATTTATAGTCTTAGTAATATTTATAGTCTTAGTAATATTTATAGTCTTAGTAATATTTATAGTTTTATGCAATATTTATAGTCTTAGTAATATTTATAGTCTTAGTAATATTTATAGTCTTAGTAATATTTATAGTTTTATGCAATATTTATAGTCTTAGTAATATTTATAGTTTTATGCAATATTTATAGTCTGAGTAATATTTATAGTCTTAGTAATATTTATAGTTTTATGTAATATTTATAGTCTTAGTAATATTTATAGTCTTAGTAATATTTATAGTCTTAGTAATATTTATAGTCTTAGTGAAAACAAATTAGATGACAATAAAGGAGATAACTCTGACCATTCTACTTTATTAAAAAAATATATTTTTAACATTTTAAACTTACCCTGCTTTTGGAAAAAAAGGGTAATATTTTCTAGTTGGGGACAGGGATGTTTAGCCATTTCAAGTTGCAATAACTTGTAGGCAATAAATAGCAAAAACAAACATTTTTTTTTCGAGATGAACCATTCCAAATCGCAATGACCTGTAGTCTTTTTATTCGAGATGAACCATTCCAAATCGCAATGACCTGTAGTCTTTTTTTTCGAGATGAACCATTCCAAATCGCAATGACCTGTAGTCTTTTTTTTCGAGATGAACCATTCCAAATCGCAATGACCTGTAGTCTTTTTTTTCGAGATGAACCATTTCAAATCGCAATGACCTGTAGTCTTTTTTTTCGAGATGAACCATTCCAAATCGCAATGACCTGTAGTCTTTTTTTTCGAGATGAACCATTCCAAATCGCAATGACCTGTAGTCTTTTTTTCGAGATGAACCATTCCAAATCGCAATGACCTGTAGTCTTTTTTTTCGAGATGAACCATTCCAAATCGCAATGACCTGTAGTCTTTTTTTTCGAGATGAACCATTCCAAATCGCAATGACCTGTAGTCTTTTTTTTCGAGATGAACCATTCCAAATCGCAATGACCTGTAGTCTTTTTTTCGAGATGAACCATTCCAAATCGCAATGACCTGTAGTCTTTTTTTTCGAGATGAACCATTCCAAATCGCAATGACCTGTAGTCTTTTTTTTCGAGATGAACCATTCCAAATCGCAATGACCTGTAGTCTTTTTTTTCGAGATGAACCATTCCAAATCGCAATGACCTGTAGTCTTTTTTTCGAGATGAACCATTCCAAATCGCAATGACCTGTAGTCTTTTTTTTCGAGATGAACCATTCCAAATCGCAATGACCTGTAGTCTTTTTTTTCGAGATGAACCATTCCAAATCGCAATGACCTGTAGTCTTTTTTTTCGAGATGAACCATTCCAAATCGCAATGACCTGTAGTCTTTTTTTTCGAGATGAACCATTCCAAATCGCAATGACCTGTAGTCTTTTTTTCGAGATGAACCATTCCAAATCGCAATGACCTGTAGTCTTTTTTTTCGAGATGAACCATTCCAAATCGCAATGACCTGTAGTCTTTTTTTTCGAGATGAACCATTCCAAATCGCAATGACCTGTAGTCTTTTTTTTCGAGATGAACCATTCCAAATCGCAATGACCTGTAGTCTTTTTTTTCGAGATGAACCATTCCAAATCGCAATGACCTGTAGTCTTTTTTTTCGAGATGAACCATTCCAAATCGCAATGACCTGTAGTCTTTTTTTTCGAGATGAACCATTCCAAATCGCAATGACCTGTAGTCTTTTTTTTCGAGATGAACCATTCCAAATCGCAATGACCTGTAGTCTTTTTTTTCGAGATGAACCATTCCAAATCGCAATGACCTGTAGTCTTTTTTTTCGAGATGAACCATTCCAAATCGCAATGACCTGTAGTCTTTTTTTTCGAGATGAACCATTCCAAATCGCAATGACCTGTAGTCTTTTTTTTCGAGATGAACCATTCCAAATCGCAATGACCTGTAGTCTTTTTTTTCGAGATGAACCATTCCAAATCGCAATGACCTGTAGTCTTTTTTTTCGAGATGAACCATTCCAAATCGCAATGACCTGTAGTCTTTTTTTTCGAGATGAACCATTCCAAATCGCAATGACCTGTAGTCTTTTTTTTCAAGATGAACCATTCCAAATCGCAATGACCTGTAGTCTTTTTTTTCGAGATGAACCATTCCAAATCGCAATGACCTGTCGTCTTTTTTTTTTTCTGAAATGTTGCTTTTCTTCTTGAATATTACTGTCAGCCATATCTTATTTTTTCAAAAGAACTATATCTAATAATAAGATTTAAGATAATATTATTTCTAATCTTTTTAGTGTAATAAAAAGCAATTGAAACAAGCCGCGCATGCGTGGTCCCCCTCTGTATGTGACTCGATGTAGCTAGTGTAAAATGCAATAAATTTAGGCAATTTTGGGCATTTTTTACCCCCATTGTTGCCCCTGAGGGCGCGAACCAGAATTTTTCTGAGGTCAAAGATGCTCATTTTATATCCAGAACAATTGCTTCTACATTTTGGCCAAGTTTCAGAGAAATTGAATGGATGGATGAAAAGTTATGGGGCAAAAAATGTCAGTTTTTGCCATTTTGAGGCCTTTTGACTCCCTGGGGGGCTAACCAGATTTTTTTCCAAAATTGGAGAATGTCACTTTCTAACCTGACTAAAGTTACAACTTCATGCAAAATTTAAGAGAAATTCAATTGATGGTTGCGGAAAAAATCCGGACGGACGGGAATGCCTCAAAACATAGGTCCCCCGATTTTATAAATCGGGGGACCAATTAGGATGAAAGAAATCATAGTCCAAAATTAATAATTAAGACATGAGTTAAAAATGACCAGTATCAACTGAAATATTTGATATCCAATCTATAAATATTTGTCTACATGTAGGGAATTTTCGATTCTTGCAACTGTGGCAAAAATGGTAGCATATTTTATCGCATCCAAGATACAATACACATGGTCGGAAAATTAAGGACAATTGAAGAATGTGTTAACAAATAAATTAAACATTTATTAAATGTGTCTGCATTATATTAGTACTGCCAACAAGACATGAAAAACATGTTAAAAACAAGATGAAAATACATGAATGTGTGAACAATGGAAATGCATCGAAAAACATGGATTCTTAATTAAACAATACATCTGTCTCATTTCAATATGGAAATACACAAGTTATTAAAGGGACGGAGAATAATGTCTGAATGCAGGGAATTTAAATGTACTTACACACACCTCAACTGTCGTGATTTGCCACTAATAGGATTTATATACTTGCGTTGAAAAGCAGAGCATCATAAAGAACGTCCGTCTAGTTTGGAGGTCGTGTTAATAAGATAAATAGTGTCGTTTTTAATTTACGATCAATTGAGGAGAGTACCAGATCACACAATCATAGCACCTCCTAGCACTGTGGCCAATTATCTCCAAGGGCAATAACTCTGATCCTATCCTAAGGATAAAAAAAACAGTCATTAACAAATACAGTTATCATTTATTAAAAGTGCCAGTGTTCAATTAGTAACGCCGACATGACTTGAAAAGCATGTTAAAAACAACATGAAAATACATGAATGTGATGAAAATATAATAGGAAAACATGGATTCTAAATCAAGGAATATATCTGTCCCATTACAATATCGAAATGCATGAATTGTTAAAGTGACAGAGAATAATGTGCGAATGTAGATAATATAAATGTACATATGTACACCTTCACTGTGGGGATGTGCCACTAGGAGGAGAATTTATGAACAAGGTTTGTTTGGGGTTTGAACTCAATAAGAGAATTGGTCTCAGTCTTTAATTTATGATCACATGGGAGGGGGGTGAGAGTGTAAAATCACGTTATTGTGGTGCCCACTAAGGTTGAAGCCAATTATCTCCCTTGGAGCCAACTCAACAGAAATGGCAATAGCAAAAAAAGCATGTTTAGATTAAAATTTCTTAAGTGATATGAAACTTAGAGTTAGATTAAAAGCCACTTGGCATTCAGGCCATTTTCTTTTGCAGGTAAAGACATAAACGCCAATTACGCAATGGAAATCAATGCAGATTAACATCAAATAAGTCAATATAATATTTGTAAAATTCAGATACTGTTTTATAATTTCTGAGTGTCAGCAAGGCCATTCAAAATCGATTCTTATCTTGCAATGAGATTATTTAATTAGTAAGTGTCAGTCAGAACTATTTTACACCTGTTAAAATTATATTTTGATACTCTTGGGAAAGGTATTAGCCCTGCCCTGCCCCCCCCCCTTAGTTGTGCATGAAATAATTATTGTCTTTTATCATCAAATCAAATCAAATAAAATCTATATACAGTCTAAATATTTGTCCAAGACCACTTTGAATCTTTTTGTCATCAAATCAAATTTTTTGACAAAAATATCAAAATGCAACAAGCCATGTAAAAGGACAGAAGATATGTATATCTATACAGTCTGAATGTTTGTTCAAGGCGATTTAAAACCTGGATATGGTAGGCATCGCAACAACCTCCTCTAGTAGGTTGTTCCAGAGAGCAGAAACACAGACAGAACGCTGCCTTTATTCTGAGAAGAAAACGCAGATAGTAAATCTTTTGCTGGGTTGTGTGGAGACTAACTAATACTGCTGAGAAAGGTATTAGCCCCAATCCCCCCTAGATCGTGTTTAAAATAAATATTGTCTTTTGTCATCAAATCAAATCATATCTATCTACAGTCTGAATCTTTGTCCAAGGCCACTTTGAACCTTTTTATCATCAAATCAAATTTATAGGCAAACAAAACAAAAAACAAAATGCAACAAGCCATGTAAAAAGACAGTTAGAAGATATTACATCTATATACGTTCTGAATGTTTGCCCAAGGCGACTTTAAACCTGGATATGGTAGGCAGCATCACGGCCTCCTCTGGTAGGCTCTTCCTGTTGTTGTCTTTTAATAAGATTATTTAATTAATAATTGTCAATCAAAAACTAATTTAGACCGGTTACAATCATATTTTGATATTCCAACTCATAACATTTTGTTATTGTGACCATTTACTCACTAAAAGGTATTAGCTCTGACCCTCAATTGTGTGTAAAATAGCGACCTGTGTTCATTTATCTCGAAAAGGGTTGATTTGCCATTAAACAGAAAACACTAAACCATAAAATGTTGGTATTAATTACAAGACCTGTCTTAGGTGCGTGCGTGAGACGGTATGATAGCAGTTTCTCTGTGCGTCATGAGGATGACACTATGATGTCGTCCTTCAAGCACCCAACATCCGAGCTTCCTCTGGCGACAGAAAATAGAAGAAGGTCTTTTTGTCTCGCTGCTGGCAATTAGATATCTATCTTCTTGTTGATGTTGGCGAAAATTTGTAAAAAGGTTTGCTAGAGAGTTACTAGGCCTAGTCGTCTGATTGGTTAATACATCATCCAAAGTCAGCTTAGTGTAATAATTCTCTGCAAAAAGATAGTTACAAAATAGTACGTCAATGTTATTAATCTTAAGAAAAGATTCACAAAGTAGGCAGTATTGCCCCTCTTGAGAAGATCCAAGGGTTCAGTTAGAAACGGGAGGAGGGGGGGGGGGGTAAATAAGCTAAGGGGGGGCACTAAAATAAAAGTATATTTTATTTATTTATTACAAGTATAGGTCAGTTCAACTTGAGGAAAAGGTATGCTTTACAAAGAGCAACATTTAAAAAGGTTAAAATATCTCGTGTGGACACGATCTAGACTGAAGACACTACATGCCAACTAGATCCAACAACAAGAGAGATATGAGAGGCTCTAATTGGTTGAGAAAGATCACTTGTTAGGAGAGAGAGGACATGCTTGAAATAGTTAGACATCATGAGCTATCCCTCTCACTACCAGGGGAAGAGTATATAGCAGCTTTATTAGGTGCATGATGCTGTATGGGGGTGAGTGCTGGACCCTCACCGAATCCTCACTAGCTCGTCTTCAGTGTAATGACAGTGCAATGATCAGATAGATATGTAATGTCAGATTAGATCAGACCTAGTATATCAGCTCTGAAATCCTATTGGCAAGATCAGGAAAGTTCCCTTATGTGGTCTGCCTGAGTGATACAGGGAGAAACTTCATCTTTTGCCCGTCTGTTCCTACTGGGTCCACAAGAGATGCAGTAGAATTAGTGGCCTACTCCTACGAGATCAGCAATACAGGTGTCCTTGCTGTGTGGGCACAGCTAGACCAATCAACGGCAGGCCAATGAAAGGGTTGTGGTTGGGGATAGCAAACTGGAAGCCGATGGTGGTTGTGAGACTGCTGCTATTACCTGATGCAAGTTTGCCTGAAGGGGCTTTAGAGAACTCTTGCCCATCTCGACAAATAAGCATCTGGTGATCACAACTAGAGGACAGGTGTACACCAGCTGTGTGAGAAGTATTATGCTTTATGGCTCTGAAACATGGGCTAAATCGGCGAGCACTTTCAAGAGACTGCAGCGTAACGAAAGAGCCATGATTAGATGGATCTATCATGTCAGGCCTGAAGATGACACTCTCTTCAAGACTCTTCTCTCCAGGCTTGGTATACGGAAAATAACTGATGTCCTTAAGCTGGGCAAGATGAGATGGCTTGGCCATATCGAAAAATGCTCCAGCTAGATCACCCAGGCCAGAAACATGTCCATCGCATTAAGTCAACAGGCTGGAAAACCAAAGCTTTCTTGGGATGAGCTGTGTAAATGTGACCATGCAGCCCTGGGGATTACAAACTTAGATCCTCGCGACCACCGAGCCTGGAGTGGAAGACTTTGATCAAGACTGACAGGCAGGCCCCAACCTCTTATAGAGGACTAATCAAAGGACTGTTCAAAAATAAATTGGATGAAGAAGAAAAAAAAAGAAAAACAAGAAGAAGCAGAAGAAGAAGAAAAAATAAAAAAGAAGAAGAAGAAGAAGAAAAAGAAAAAAGAAAAAAGAAAAAAGAAGAAGAAGATGAAGCTTGATGAGCTCCTAATCATCAGTCAGCTACATTGGTTTGGATACGTTGAAAGGAGCGACTCTTGGATAAGAAAATTCAGAGACTTTGAGGTGGAAGACTGGAGAAAAGTTGGACAACCCAAGAAACTTGGATGCAAACCATCAACAAGGATCTTAGACAATGGAATTTAAACGGAATCAGTCCTCAAGACTGTCAAGCTTGGAAACTGAGATTGCAGGCTATCAGAAAAAGTCAGACCACTGACCAAGTATTACCCCTCTTGAGAAGATCCAAGGGTTCAGTGAGAAAACGGGGGTGAAATAGGGTAAGGGAGGGCGCACTAAAATAAAAGTATATTTTATTTATTTATTACAAGTATAGGTCAGTTCAACTTGAGGAAAAGGTATGCTTTACATGGTGGTAGTTGATGTAGTAGTAGTAGTAGTAATAGTAGTAGTAGTTGTTGTTGTTGTTGTTGTTGTTGTTAGGGCTGTTGAAAAATAGGGGTAAACAAGTATTTCCTTTTGAAAAATTGCAAAGAAAAAGAAAATATCTTAAAGTTAAATGAATACTGGATGCATTTAATTTTTTCAGTCTGACTGGTTATTTTTTTTAATGTATTGATGAAGCTTCCCCGTGAAAATCGGTGATATTTTGTATATCATAAAGATATATGTTCTTGAGATGGGCAGAAACAATTGTTTGCAAATGAAAGTGTTTTTGAAGGAACTATGGAATGTTGTTCCCTGAATAACTAAGGTTTTATATGATGTTAAATTAAGGGCTCTAGTCGTACACTAGTGAGCCATAGCATAAACCTTTGTGTTAACTTAAAGAAACGTATATGTTTCTTTAAGTTAACACAAGTATATATATATATATATACACACCCATTCATTTTTGTTTGTTATTGTTTTGGCGATAGAGACAACTTGAACGAATTCAATTGTCTACGATGAAGCATTTTACCTAAATGCTATGAAGGAGTAACAGTCACATCTTTGATGCACTATTTTCTCTTGATATAAATAGACAAAGTTAAATGCTAAGTAATTGGCCCATTGAATAATAGAATGGCTTTGCGTATTAATACAGTTCTTTGAAGTGCGCCCACACAATTGTTGATTTTGCCGCTTGTTCGCAGTTGGAGTAATCTCACACAATTAAGTGGACATGTTAATGCTGGTTCCGTCCAACAACTCATCAGCATAGAATGAAGTCTTGTAGCAGTCACGTGTTTTGATATATTATTTTATCTTGCTGTAAATAGACAAAGTTAAATGCTGAGTAATTGTCCCATCGACCAATAGAATGGCTTGGCGTATGAATACAATTTTCCAAAGTGTGCCCACACAGTTGTTGGTTTTCCTGCCTGTTGACAGATGGAGTGATATCGCACAATTAGGCCGATGTGTTAAGGCTGATTCCGTCCAAGTCTTCCAGAAAGCACAACACTCTTCTTTTTATAACGATTACTAATCTCTTTTCAGTTTGGCCGAAATCAAAGGTATTTTTTGTTGCATAACAACGCCGTTGTCCACTTTTTCTTCTTTGAACGAAAGGGACTTTCTATCTGCTTCTAACATGGAGTTAGAAGGACAGACGACCTCAACTAAAACTTTATTTATGATGGCCATGGATACCCAATCACCTTCAACCATGTCCATTGCAACCAACCATTATAAAAGTGATAACCCCAAGGCTTTTTCTAACACTATACAGCCTACAATCTGAACTTAACCTCCTCACTCTGGATTGCCCTACAACAAACTTTTAGGGATCATAAAAGCCCAATTTCGCAATTTTCTAACATTGCAATTGTTCATATCATGGTTGATATCTAATGTTCAGACGATATTATTATTCATGGCCTCCGTCCAGTCTTCAGAGGCAATGGATGCCCCCTGTAAAGGTGGTTGTGCATGTAATTGTGAAGCAAGGGTTGTGCAATCACAACCACAAGTCTCCTGAATCGGTACTGCTTGATTCCAGTGGCAAAGAGAAGTCCACGACGAGATAAACGGAGAGCACATACAACAACTGGTATTCAGACTCCCCCGGTAAGGGTGACTTTGTGTGTACTTGTGAAGCAAGGGTTGTGCCATCCCAAGCCCACACGTCTCCTGAATCGGCACTGCTTGATTCCAGTGGCAAAGAGAAGTCCACGACGACTGGAAACAATGCTGAGATAAGCAGAGAGCACATACAGCACCTGGTATTCCCAAATGGTCACCCATTTTATACTGACCAGGCTTAACATCACTTAACTTCGGTGATCTAATGAGAACCAGCGTGTCAGTGTGATTATGCCATATATTATTATTATTATTATTAGGGGTGGGACATAATGGGTGAAAATTTCAGATTCATGCGAGTAGTATTTTTTTGTGTTCATTTATACATAAATAACACTAAACAATCAAACATTTTGAAAATTTTGCAAAATTCAGAAGGTGCAGGCCAAAAATAGCCGTTAGGGCTCCACGGGACTCAAAATCCATCATTTTTCGGTGAAAAAGTGGTTTCATGCGACATTGCCGGTCATAAAACATCCTCAAAAGCTATGAATGGATATAGATAGTTAAATCTGATATAGTACTTTAATTTAGGACCATTTTCAGGCTGTGAAAGGGTTTTCATGAATGTAAAATAGCCAAAAACTAGTGGCCTGCACCTTCTGAATTTTGCAAAATTTTCATAATGTTTGATTGTTTAGTGTTATTTATGTATAAATGAACACAAAAAAATACTACTCGCATGAATCTGAAATGTTCACCCATTACGTTCCACCCCTATTATTATTACTATTATTAGTATTATTATGTTGACGACGACAACGATGACGACACAGTGCAAAATAAACTCTTCCCTTAATAGATAGTAGTAACTTTCAGCTGTTCATCCAATTCATCCAAGTTTGTTAGAAAAACAAGTGACAACAAGCCTCCCTCAGATTTCCAATACTCTTCACCTCTTTTCGATACCCACTGCAAATGACCTTGGGGTATCGCAACAGCTGCTTACCATTGATTTCTCGCTGGTAATGATCATTGGTCTTCTTTGGGATTTGGGTGGCAATAAGCCTCCCCAAGGTCCCCAACACTCTTTCGGTGGTGGTGGTGGTGGTGGTGGTGGTGGTGGTGATGGTGGTGGTGGTGGTGGTGGTGGATGTTGTTGTTGTTTAAAATAATGATGCAGACATGTTTAGTAATAACGCATAAGACGTCACGGGGAGGCTAAGGGCATGACCCCGCAATAATGAAGAAAAGCCGAAAACTAGATAGATTGTCAATTAGGCTAAAAGAACAACGGAAATAAACTCTTCCCTTAATAGATAGCAGTAACTTTCTGCTGTTCATCCAATTCATCCAAGTTAGAAACGTTTTAACAGCACGATGATCAGTTCTTAGGAGAGATTTCTAGATAGCTCTAGCCATTTCTCGTGCATTTCTTTCCGAGGAGAATCGGCTTGGCCATTTCAGTCAACATTTGAGACAATTCCCCTTCTTCCAATTTCACAATGGTGATTATTCTTTCTCACCAAATATGGATGGATATTTATAATCATCTTAAACTGCGATCGTTGATAATAATTGTCCAGGTCTGCTTGAAAAAGGGCAGTGGTTCCTCCGGACAAGTCAGACTTCTAATGTCAAGAGACCCTTATCAGCTTTAAATGGTGTTTGGTTCAATCCACTTTTGGGTAGGAGAGGAGATAAGGCTATGCTCCTGCTCGTACTACTGTTGATAGAAAAAGTTCATTAAGTTGGGAAGGGAGGACGAGGGTGACTGGTTACACCAGATACAATAAACATTAGATAACAAATGGGATTCGGAGGAATTTTTAAAAATTCAATATTAAAAATGTTAAAAGTTGGCATTGTATAACGTCCGCTGTACCAATTTCAAATCATCATCATCATCATCATCATCATCATCATCATCATCATCATCATCATCATCATCATATTCTATTTTTGAGATGTTTTTTTGTAGTTTCATTTTTTTTTCATTTTATGAATGTAAAATCTATTTTTCATTTGATTTTGTACTTCTTAATAATTTACTACTTCGCGAGGGCTTCCTGTCTGTAGAACACATGCAGTGGAGCTGCTTCCCAGCAGACTACAACATAATAGTGTTCAAATCCAATATCAACAGATTCCTGTCGTAAACCGTCCCAACAAGTAACCAAACAGTTCATTCCACTCAATCCTCTCATGAGAAGAAGAAAAAGAAGAAGAAAGAGAGAAAAAATTGACAGTTAGCTTATGAACACCGATTGGAAACGCTGTGAGTGAGAGAAAAAATCAGCAGTTGGCTTGTGAACGCAGATTGGAAACGCTGTGAGTGGACAAGGAAGATTAGTATTTATTTGAGGTTGATGACAACGGGTAGATGGACAACAAAGGAGGAGGAGGGAGTGGAGGACGGACTAGTTATCATTCCTTTCAGCCTTGACAAATAGTGACCCTTTAGTATTAAAAAAAATGTCATACATTCATTCAAGACATTTAAAGTAAGCTTTACATTTACTAGTATAAATATTCGACAAGAGGCAGTTTATATTTGCTAGTTTGTTACTAATGGAGATTTGGTGTCTGTCTGTCTGAAACCGAATTATACTATTATCTCTATTAATTGTACTATCTTTCAATGCTCAATTGAGTTTACTATACTATTTCAATCTAATGTACCATCAATTCAGGGGAAGACGTAGTGTAGTATCTGTTCTGTTACCATGATATCATCCTCCTAGATATTATCCCCTCCTTTGGGGAAAGGGGTTAGTTTAGTATCTGTTTTGTTATCATGATACCATCCCATCCAGACATTACCCTCTCCTTTTGGGAGGAAGAGGGTAGTGTAGTATCTGTTAATTTGTGATGATACCATCCTTACAGGCATTACCTCGTCCTTTTTTGTGGGGGAGAGGGGGAGTGCAGTATTTGTGGGGGGTAGTATCTGTTCTGTTGTCATGAGACCATCCTCCCAAGTACTACCTTCTCCTTTGAGGGTGAGGGTGGGGGCAACGTACGCCAACAAGAAATTTTCACAATCAGTAGTTCACTAGTAAACTCAATACTTACATTATATATATTAGCCAAAATATTATAAAATAAAAAATAAAACAAAAAAATATATTTAAAAAATCTTAGAAGAATTTAAAAAAAAAATTAAATTTGAAGCGAATACAATTTTTAAATTCCAACATACCTTTGAGTCTCTATTAAATTTACCTATAATCATTTTAGAATGTAAACATAAGGTTTTATGATGTAAAAACTTCTATTACATCTGCTATGTGTTATCAACACTCCACGCAGAATTTCCTTAGATGATATCCATTTGTTATGATGAAATTAGATGAATTAAAAATTAATAGTAAAAAAAGTGAATCAACTTCTTCCCTTTCGCTTTGTTTTTAATTACTCGTCCAAAACAAGGCAGATTTTTTATTGGCTTAATTATCCCTTTTATATTTGACAAGCATGGTTACCCGGCGTTTTCCGGTTGCATGAACTACAAAAAAGAAGAGTTAAAAAATGTAATATATTTCTTTTAAAACTTCTCTCTCTTTCTCTTTCTCTCTCTCCCTCTCTCTCTCTCTCTCTCTCTGTAACTCTCTGTAACTCTCTCTACACCCCTCGCTATCTTTCTTTATTCCCTCCCCTCTTTCTCTACCTCTCTCTATCACCTCTCTCGCTTTCTCTGGCATCTAGAAATGATAGTTAACGAATTACTACATAATGACATTAAAAATATCTCTAAATGTTGACCCCCCCCCCAACTAATTCTGTTCCTTTTGACCCCCAGAAAGTATGAATATTAAAAAGAAAAATGTTCCTATATTTTGTCCGAGGCAATGGTGCAAAAAGAATATATCAGCTTTGTGTGGGGGTGTATTGTGTAGTTTTTGACTTTCAGTTGGACACACAGACAGGCAGACAACTTTCCTTTATATAATAGATAAGCTAGCTTTGCCGGCTCGCTATTGCTTTTCAAAGTTTTCTACTTAAAATACTTGAAATATTAATTTAAAATAATAAACATTTCATTCATAACTTTGTTGTAAACACAAAACAAAATCTTTCTCATTTATTCATATAGATAAATAATCATTAATATTTTTGTAATTTCGATACAAATTTATTTATCTTTTAAATGTGACCCTAAAGAAAAGAAAAGAAGAAATTAATTTGCCTTTTCACTTGCAATTTAGAAATAGATCGCAACTTGTTGAAAATCAAGTCGGTCCTTCTAAAGAAAGAAACATTTGAACGCAAATACTAAATATTTGTCCAGGAAATAAAACAATATTGCGAAAAAGATCTATTTTTATATTAAAATTTAAAATAATCATTGAATTAAAAAACAACAAATAATAGTTAATTAATAAAATGCCCTTTTTCAAAACCAATATGCAAATTAGTTAATTTTGTTACTGATAGCGCATATACATAAGCAGTATATAAAAAAGATGGTGTAAAATTTAATTAACTTGAAATAGGGCGTTTTGATTTTACCGTTATTGCGCCAAATTCTAGCATTTTAGGGCATTACCATTTTTTTTTTGCTATGGGAGATAAATTCTGTGTATGTTTCTTTTTTGTAGGCGATTATGTGTGGTTTTATGATCTTAGCAATCGGAGTTAGAGTTAGTCTAAAAAAAAATTAGTTAACCACCATAAAAAGTTCGAATGCCTCAGAAATGGGGGTTCATTTTATGTTAAAAGTGATATACGAAATTGATCTCCCACTCTAAATTCTAAAATAATTGCATTATTTGTTTTTTGCTTCTTTCTACCAAGTTTTAGAAGGTGTTTACACATAATCGCCTAAAAAAGTAGAATGTCATTTTTGTGGGGTAGATGAGGGTGTTAATATACAAATTTACTTTTCTTTGTTATTAAAAGTTGAACAGAGATTAATGATTAAAATAAGTTTCCCAGAGAGATATAATAAATAAAATAAACAGACGGGTTCAGATTTTGTCGAATCTATTGGCGTTCATTTACAATCTAATACCGTTTTTGAAGGTATGAACCCACTCATCCAACTGCATCTAAATTGAATCTAACTTCTAATTATGCAATGGGAAAAATAATTATTTAATCTCCTGTTGATTTTCTGAGTTTGCCATTTTACAAAAATAGGAACGGTCTATAATTTTCAGGCTATGTCCATCTAAAAATTGAGAGATAGAATATAAAAAGAAATTCTAGAAAATATTTATCTTTTAATATTTATTTTTTTTATTGAAAAAATAAATATTTCACCTCCTACGAACCAATAATGATTTAAGCCCCGCAGACCGGTTATGTGACCAGGAGGCATATAGGCTAGTCCTTTGACTCAATTATTACCACTAATCAAATGCTCATTACATTCTAGAATATTCTTAATTAATTGAACTCTAGACGCATGATGAAAAATAAAGAGTTTTATTTTCCTTCTGTATCTTATTGATGCTACCCTCACTGGTTGATCTCTTTCAGGCATAAATTTCAAGAGGTTGCGGTAGCGCAACCATTGCCAGTGTAGAGTAGCATGTCTTTTATTCCTCCTCCTTTCTTCTTCTTCCTGTTCTCGCGGCCGTTGCTCATTCAAAGAAAAGAAGAGAAGTGTGAGAGGGTTTCCATCTTGGTCATCTTTCCTGTCTCGACTAGCTTTTATTCGTAATGTCACTTGAGTCTTCTTTTTTTCATACCGTTACAATACCCAGTGGTATAAATAGTCAAGCTCTCTTCCAGTCTGACATAAGGTTTCCATCTCAGAGCACGCCCCTATTTAGCAATGCTAAAATAAAACAATGGGTACGTAATGTGAGTCTTAAAGACATTAAAGGCTTAGATCCGATGCCCTCAGAGGTAGATAAAATCTGAACAGTATAGGGAGATGTGTGCAGAACAAGGAAACTTTGATGGTCGGGTCACATTGAAACGATGGCTGAGAGTTCTTGGGTTAGAAGTTGTAGAACAGATGAGATAGCAGGGTCAGTTCACAGGAGAAGGCACAGGCAAACATGGGAGGAAGTGATACGGATGGATTTAAGAGAAAGGGGGATAAATAAAGACCTGGTCAGAGATAGGTTAGTTTGGAAGTCAATTTCTAAAAGCCGTTCAACACATGCCAGCATGTAAAACCGAATATAGATGCTAGTATATATATATATATATATATATATATATATATATATATATATATATATATATATATATATAAATGTGAGGGAAAAAAACGGAATGAGTAAGGAGAAAGTGAAGATTCATGGAGAAAAAAGAAGGGTGTGAGCAAGTGGAAAAGTGTCATAAAGGTTAGAGATGAAAATAAAACCTTTATGACACTTTTCCACTTACTCACACCCTTCCTTTTTCTCCATGAATCTTCACTTTCTCCTTACATATATATATATATATATATATATATATAGTCTTGGAAGTTTCTCAACCATTAAAACTATATAACCCCCCCCTCCACCAAATAAAAAAAACCTTAAGTCCCAAGTCGTTCAGTGGAAAATCACTCATGTAAGTAAATTTATTTTTTACAGTTATTATATTAGTTTGCTTCTAACATTATTTAAGAGATCATCAGTTGTTTACCATGAAAAACTGTTTCGGGAATTTAATTATATATATATAATCCAGGCAAGGTAAACATCCACAGGATAGGAATCCACAGGAGAGGAATCCAAAGAATTTCAACCGGACTTATGAAGAGTGCTCAATATAAAATAGAGCTTTTATATATGATTATTTTTATTTATACATACATTTACAAAATCTGCGACACTGGCAGGTCGATGTTATCGATCAACAGCTGTTATAAACTGAGATCTCATCAGGTAAAGTAAGAATCAGATCTTTACCTCAGATCATATTTGGAAAGAACCCAAATATGATCTAACTCTGCCTGATGAGATCTTAGTTTCTAACAGCTGTTGATCGATAACATCGACATGCAATGTCGTTGATTTTGTACATGTCTGTATAAATAAAAATAATCATCTATATATATCTCGATAAATAAATAAATAGATATAATGATTAGTGGGTTGGTGGTTGAAGCATGAAACGATGTTGTTATTCTTTTTAATAATTAAAAAGAATTATAATTTAATATTTCAAACGTCCTACGTCCTTCGTCAGGAATAAATAAAGTGATGAAAATATAACGGAAATGAGGGCGCCCATGTGCAGGGTATTGATATGCTAAAAATTTGACGACTATATGTTTTTTGGTGTGTGTGGGGGGATGGATGTCGACTAAGTGTTGTTTAAATTTATTTCGAGGCTGTTATTTAAAAATGATTTGATTATTTACGTATAATAGTTGGGTATGAGATATCTGCGATATATATATATATATATATATATATACTTTTTATGGAATCATATATATATATATATGATACTGACTATGAGTCAGTGGCGACTTGGAAACCGGGTTTGAGCCCTCCGATGGACATGAATTAACATCCCTACACTGAAGATTGCGTAAGCATGAAACATTGATGTCTGTAAGTAATAATAATTAATATTTACTTAAAAAATATTATATATATATATATAGAGATTCAGATTTTTCACTTAGTTTATTCAGCGAAGATCGGGATTAGGCCAATAAAAATAAGCTCGATGATACTCGATTACAAGGTACAGAGCATTTATATGTAATTTATATGGTAAGCCTTCAAAAAATCACATACATACATATATATATATATATATATATATATATATAAAGATATAGGAATAAGATTGATAAACATGTACAAATGTCCAAATTTATTTCAAATTTCGATTGTTCAATGCAAGGTGTATTCTGTAATAAACTAGTGTTTATTATTCTTTCCTTAAGCCAAGGCTTTTCAAAGATCGAAATATTATCATCAGAGGAGAAATACAGATAGATAAGTTGGCTGTGGAAAAGCCAAAGTTCAAACATTTGAAAAATATTATTAAAAATAGAGTGTAAAAAAGTTTGTGTAAAAAAGATATGTGGTTTGTCCAGATGGTAATTGTCCGTTGAAAAAGTGTCCAATGAAAAGGAGATTTTGAAGAAGACGAAAAAAGATTTTCGTAGAGGCAGTATGGAGAAAGAGTTCAAAATGAAGTAAATCCAAAAGTAAAATGTTGAAATCAAATCGTAGATGGAGCGCACTTAAATGGAATTGATGTGAGAATACTGGGCATTTTTGATAACTTCCCGGGCCATAGTAGAAAAGCGAATGGTATTATTGGTGAGATATTCAAGCAAGCGAATGCAAGAAAAAAACTTAAGTGAAAAAGCTATGCTAAATTAGGAGGTGGGTTAGAGAGAGGGGAGAGTGAAATATGAGGGAATACAATGGTCAGATTAGTTGAGAAAGCCGCGGTTGCAGCTGGGAGAAAAAAAGAGGGGTGGATGGGGAGGAGGGGTTCAAGTGATAAGGGATTGGTTTGTAGGTTGCGGGTGAAGATTGGTCAAAAGTTAAGAAATAAGTCATTGAGTGTAAATATTATTTGAAGAGAAAAAGAAAGGGAAAAGGGATCGTAGATAAAAACCGGATTTAGGGTGGGGACAAAAAACTTTCAAGAGTTTAAGATGGTTACCGATGCTGAGATTAGAATTCCAATGAATGGAAGTCTGTAGTTTAAATGTAATAAGCACGAATTGGGCGACGACTAGCGTTTACTAGCTAAAATTTCTAGAAATTTAAAAGGGCTACCTAATTGGTTAAAAAGTATAGTAGAATATGTAAAAGTATATAAATAAATAAATAAATAATTAAAATAAATTAAAATAAAATAAATTATTTAATTAACTTATTAAATAAGGCCCAGATGAACAATTAGATGAATAATTAAATGATTAAGAAATTAAATAATTAAAGAATAAATAAGTAAGATTAGTTCGATGTATAGTTATACATCTAGCCTGTTCAACTCAGTCAATTAAAATTTAGGGTAGGGGAACAGTTCAGGGGATAAGGTTAGATTGCTTGTAACAATTGGTTTCCATTATAAGTAATATGGGGTTGGGTTGATTCAAGTGAAACTTAAGTGTAGTGCCAGTGCTTTGAAGTAATAAAAGGGGAAGAAGAAGGACCGATTTAAGAAGTAAACAAGGAGCGTAGTTAAATGCGAGATAAGTGGAATCTACGAAGGTGATATTGTCGGTAGAAAGAAGCATATACAAGGTCGGTTGAATAGATACAAAGGGGAGATAAGAAGTAGGTGAAATTAGAGAGCATAAGAAGCAAAGGAAAAAAGAATATATGGATAAGGTTTAGCTATAGGTGAAGATTTAAGTGAAAAAATGTATGTATAATTTGAAGAATATAGGGATGGGGGGTCGTAGTTAAAGTGGGTTTTGAACGGAAGATAAGATAATTTTGAGAGTTTAAAGGGCTACCATTGCAGAGATTAGGGATCCAATGAATAGGAATCTATAGTTTAAATGGTGAATAAGTAGTAAATCGGGCAAAGATTAGCGTAAACAAGTTAAATTTTCTGGAAAGCTTAAAAGGGCTTCCTAGTAGTTTAAAAGTATAATTAAATAAATAAATGAATGAGGGTGAAAATAAATAAAAATAAAAATAGATGAGTAATTGAGTAATTGAATGAGGCCCAAAGAATAATTAAATGATTAAGTGGTCAAAGAATTAAAAAAATAAGTAAGGCAAGCCTAATGTATAGTTATACATCTAGCCTGTCTCACTCCATTATATTAAAAATGTGGGGTTGTGGGCTATTAATGGTATAAGGTAAAACCGCTTGTAACAACTGATTTCAATATAAATATTATGGGGTGGGGTTGGGTTGAATCAAGTAAACTTAACTATAATGTTAGTGTGTTGGAGTTGTAAGTAGTTTTATATGGGGGAAGCAAGTGGACCAATTAGGAGAAACCGAGGAGCATAGTTAAAAGTGAGATAAATGGAAACTACGAGGAAGATATTGTCAGTAGAGAGAGGCCCATACAAGGGCGATTAAATTTGGCCCAGAACTCGAGCATACAAACCCGAAGCATTCCCGATACTATAAATAACACAAATACTATAACAGCAACCCCGCACAAAATACACACCTATATTGGAGCAAGTGCCTTTCCCATTAAGACCCGAATCTCAAACCATATCTACTCCTTTAAACACAATAATAATAATGCTACTTACAACTCCAACACCATGATGCATCCAGCACCGCTTTGAACGGTTCGCTCGTCTGCAGGCTGACCACGACTTAACAATTCAGCTTCTTTGAGTTTTCAACTAGTTTAACTGAAACTATTTAATTTATATCCAACATATAAAGTTATCTTGTCGGATTCCATAGTCAGACCCAAATAGCATTTAAGCTGACAAATCAAACTTTGCCAATTTTCATTTTTTATTGCTATAACATGTTATTGGCGATATAATAACATACTTTGCTACAGTTTATTTTTAAAATAAGTCCGGACTAGACAACTGCTAATCTGAAACATTTAAAAATAATAACCTAAAAATAAAAATCAGCAAAGGGGATAACTTCATTTTTTAATTTAAGAATATAATAGGAGTTGTCTACTTTAATTTTAAAAAGTGTGCAAATAGATAAAAATTGGAAACTAAAATAACTTCACTGCATCCCGGGCAACGCCGGGTAGGTATAGCTAATGAAAGCTAGAATAAAAAGAGTAGACCTGCCTATGAATAATAGTGATCCTTCGTTTTATATGACCTGATAAGATACAAAAAACTAAAACTAAAAACTAATTTTGCTCATATCATGTGATAAAAACACTTCACGGTGTAGGGATAGGAAGGGAGATACAGCATATCTATTTTTAAACTTATCGTATTTGTGACTTTTAATTTTTGTTTTTAAAAAGTTCAGTATAATTTTTTTTTAAATTAACCGAAATGAATAAAAACAAACTGCACCACACCATCGTGAACTGACTTGGCTTTACGAGCGCCTTTTCATCGCAACTATGCAAGAAAACGCATTGAGCCTGTTGTTGGCCTGCAAAGCCAGCAGGATATCTAATGAAACTTCCTGATATTCGGAATATAGGCTCTTTAAATTTGATGGTTGAAAAAGATTTTCATGAACTTTTAAATCTAAATTATATTTTGTAAAGTGTTAAATTACGTTGTTTTTTTTACATATTAAGAAATTTACATTTTTTTAAATCGTTTTTTTTTATCCATTTTAGGTTTAGGTTTCCCTTATTTAATTTTTGCTTTTTTACTATTTGATTAAATAAAAATAAAAAATAATAGATAAATTATTAAAAGAATTTCATTCTAAAACCAAAATAGAGAATTTATATACTATATTTTTTATATTTTTAATTTAATCTCAATAAACATATTTTGACGGGTTAAGAATACCACATTCCGTTGCATTTTGCTATGAAACATTATAAAACCTATATCTAATATAGTGTTAGGTATGTGTATATGTTTATATATTTGTTTGTCTGGGTTAAAATCTGAAATTAATTAATCAGTTATTATGAGATTTGGAAGACAGCTGATAGGCATAAGGGTGGATAATGTGGGCTATAGTTAATTTTATGCAGAGGAGGATGGGCTAGAAGCCTTTCATGAAAATTCAGATGCCTCTGATCTTTATGTCATTTTAACCATAGGTATTAGACATCAATTAATAAATATTCCCCAAATTTCAGTTTCTTTAGAGTATTTTAAAGAGTTTTTATGGGGCATAATATGGACACAATCTGCCATTTGAAAATTCAAATATTTCAGATTTGCATAAAATTTAATCTATAGTTATTGTACTCCAATTAAGCAAGATTCCCTGAATTTCAATTGCTTCTTAAAGCCCTTTAAGCTTAAACCCCAAATTTTAGACATTATTCTAAAATAGAAATCATTTAATGAAATTGGAATAATGATTCTAGACATAAGGTCTAGTAGTATTATATCTTGATTTTAATATTTGTAAGGGAGCATAAAAGTAGTGCAAAATTGTTCTGTCCAGTGAGTCAATTTTATAATTGACTAGCTGTCCATACCTGGTGTTGTTCGGGAGTTTCTTTACTTTCAGTAATTTATGTGATGGAAATAGGATTCCTTTGCCTGCCAAAAAACGTCATCTATATTTTTTTCAGAAATGTGACAAGGATTTTGTTTCCTCACAAGTTTTTATTTTTATTTTACTGCAAAACCAAGAAACTAAATAAAGCTTAATGTATAATAATAATAGCAACAAAAGACTGAAATGGTTCAATGTTTACAAAGAAAGTAAAATGCATTCTGATGGATTTAAATTTCTATTTAAAGCCCCCAAATTCTTTTCTAATCGACAGTTAGTTTAAAGCCGTTAAAAACCCTGGAATTTTGATCGAATTAAGTAAAGACAGAAAGCGTCTTCCAAACGGCAGTTTAAAGGCCTAAAAATCACCTTCGATTTTCAAGCGTTAAAATAAAAATAAAAATCGAACTTTTAATATAATAATAATAATAATAATAATAATAATATATGCAAAACCTGAGAAGAGGTAAAAAGCAGAAAAAAGAACATAGCCATGGCATGGATCAATTACAAGAAAGCTTACGACAGGATCCCTGAAGCATTGATAATTGAATGCTAAAGGACGTACAAAATAACCGACAAGATTATCAATCTTATTAAGAAAGCAATAGGAACATGGAGACTAAAACTGATAGCTATAGGACAACATCTGACTGAGATAAGAATACAGACAGGTATCTTCCAAGCAGACTCTATCACCAGTACTGTTTATCATAGCTATGATGCCACTTAACAACATGCTCAGGAAAGGTGATGCTGGATACAAGTTTACTGACACAGAACAAAGAATAAACCATCTCATATATATG
The DNA here is from genome assembly GCA_963556195.1 of Sepiola atlantica. Taxonomy (NCBI): domain Eukaryota; kingdom Metazoa; phylum Mollusca; class Cephalopoda; order Sepiida; family Sepiolidae; genus Sepiola; species Sepiola atlantica. The sequence continues at coordinate 34,688,939 of OY744550.1, forward strand.
GACGCTCTGCAGATATTTGCAAAAAGCAACTGAAAATCTGATAAATACAGCCAGAATCTTAAGTCAGGACATTCAAATAGAATTCAGAATGGAAATAATAGATAGAATATTTCTATTCAATAGGTTTTGATGCGATAGAGTATAATGTTGATTGGAAGAATTGTCGGCATATAAATCACACAAATTATATGAGTATTTAATTCTAATTATTTCATCAGATAGACCCCAAAAATGTCCTTGTAAATTCATTCTTTCATGATTATTTCTGAATTCACTTAACTTATTCTTAAAAGAGCCACATTCTTCACGAGGTTAGCCTGTTAATATACATGAATATAGACAGAACATAAACTGTGTGGTATCTGTTCCGATGGATACTACACCCTATAGACTGGTATTGTCTTGACCTTCGGGTCTTGATTTCGCCGGTCTGTGGGTTTGTCCTGTGCAGTTCTAGGAGGTCCACCCTCCCAGGCTTTGCCTCCCCTTTTTGGGGTGGAGTAAGTTTGAAAGTTAGAGAGATGCAACGTCCATATCTAAAAATACTAATATACCGGATAATCCTGGATAAACCATTGTAGAAGAATAGAGGGCTTGAATTGCAAGAAGATTGACTGGCCAAGGAGGACTTGGAAGCAACTGATTAGGAAAGATTGTACAGAGTGGAGTTGTAGAGGTCAGGGTCATCATAAAAAACCTCGACACCTCCAAAACACGTGGGCCTGACCTTATTCTGGTAATAGTAATAAAGAAATGCTTTGCAGAACTAGCCCGTCCTCTCCAAACTCTACAATAAATGCCTTACTGAATTTTGCTTCCCTGAAAGCTGGAAAATAGCCTCTGTGGTACCAGTCTTCAAGAATTCTGGGGATAGAACTGATCCTCAGAACTATCGCCCAATCAGCCTACTTCCGATCTTTGCTAAAATCTTTGAATCTTCAATCAATCTAGCGATAGTCCAGCACCTAGTTAATGCTAAACTTTTTTCTGACCGTCAGTATGGATTTAGACAAGCCCGATCTACTGCGGACATCTTAACGGTCATCTCTGAATGCATATATCATACACTGGACAAGGCAGGTGAAGCTAGGGCAGTCGCACTCGATATATCCAAGGTCTTTGACAAGGTATGGCATAAGGGGCTCCGCCTAAAAATGTACTCATATGGTATTACTGGACAAATATTTAATATAATTAAATCCTTCCTAACCAAAAGAAACATCCATGTTGTCCTCAATGGCCGTTCATCTAAGAAACAAGACATAAATGCAGGTGTACCCCAGGAATCCATCCTCGGACCTTTGTTGTTCCTGATTTTTATAAACGACCTCACTGATGACATCAAGTCTGAGATAGGTATATTTGCTGATGACACCACGCTTTACTCTTGTCATGTGGACAAAACGGACGCGTACATATCCTTAGAAAGTGACCTCCAGGCTGTAGTGGATTGAGGTCATAAATGGTTGGTAACTTTTAATGCCACAAAGACAAAGCTCCTTTCCTTCAATAACTACAAGAAACCCCTTCAACCATCGATGCCATGGCAAATAACACCCTACCTGAGAGTTCAACATTCAAACTACCCGGCCTAACATTCACAGGTAATATGAATTGGAACAAATATATTGAAGACATTGCCAAGGCTGCAGCAAAGAAAGTGGGCTCCCTCTACAGTGCTAGTAAATGTCTCACACCTGACATTATCCTGGTGCATCATCAACTAGTCTCTCCCTCTTAGACAAGGTCCCAAAAAAGAGTCGCCAACTTAATAGGTCCCTCACTATCCACCAAGCTCCAGCCTCTGTCCCATCGCCGCATCCTTGTGCTTGTTTTACAAATACTTCAATATTCTTTAATTTCAGAACTATTTAAAGTATTTAATAGTGATAAAGTGTAACAGATAGATGTTTCTACGTACTATTGGTGAGTTTGAGAGCTGGAGACCATGGACGACTGGAAAGCACCAGAATATTGGAAGAGCCTGCATCACGATAACTTGCACTGGATTAAAAAATTCAGAAATCTTAGCTGCAGCTCAATGTTCCTTAAAGGCCATAAAATATAGAAACAGTGACTAGCAGGAAGGATCAAAGCAGGCGTTCTGACCGTGTCCACACAATTAAATTCATCGAGAAACTGAAAAAAAGTGTGGCAAGATCCAGGCAAAGAAATATGAACGTTGGCACAGAGAGAGAGAGAGAGAGAGGTGTTGGACTGGCGACTATGGAAGAAAAAAAAAAAAAAACGCTGAATGAGGATCTTCCGTCCTTATACAAGAGAACCATCTTATGAAAGCCAAGAATCTCAACAAGTTCAATCATCCAGTTGAACTGGAGATGCTCTGGTTCCTCTCAGGACCAACTGCACTTCACGCAGAACAAGGCCACATCATGTTGATCCATATCTTCGAAAAGGGACCCAGACTCAATTCAGATGGCTCTATTGAGATGCTGTTCACTGTTGTCAAACGTTGGGTGGAGAGGGTGAGCTGCGGAAAGGCCATACATGTGGCAACAGTCCGTATCACACCTCTTGGAAAATCCATAAGTGGCTGTCTGAGAACTTTCACGAGTCCCAATATCTGCCCGTCTCCAAACTCGCCTAATTGCAAACCCATAGACTATTATGTGTGCGGCCTGATTGCCAGAATGAAACTGGTGTTCAGGCGCTTTTTGAAGGACACCATGATTGCTGTGTGCGTCAGGTTCAGATCCCGCCTGAAGGTCGTATTGGAGGCTCAGGGTAGCTTCTTCAAGAGAGCTGCATTTGGCAAATGATCCTCTAGATGTACTTTGAATTTTGAAAATACATCAATTATTGGATAAGTTACGTTTCTTTTGGCTTTTCTAAAATGTGTCAAATTAATCTCAAACACTTGGTATAGATTAGATATTTCGTTGAATAAGATAAATATTCTATGTATTAGATCGGTTTATCATTCTCTCCATTTCCAAAATCGTAACTTTTTTGCAATTCCAAGTCTTTCTCAGCCTGCATTTTCCTTGCTTACATCCCAATTGAGGGTAAGTGAGGAAAAGACATTCTAAGTCTGTCTCAGCCTTAGAATAACTCAGTCAAAGATGACCTCAAGCAATGGCACATCAAAACCTATGTACATCAAGGATGTAAGTAGCCAATGGCAAAAAAGCTTAAATTGGGATAAATTTCCCAACCTGGTGGGCCCTGGCCCCATGTGTGAAGGGGGCAGCGAAAAAAAAACAAAAAATTAAAAACAACTTGGATTATGTGCTAGTGATACGTAGTAAAAACACATTTAAAATAATTTGAAAAATGTTTAATTAGTGAAACATCAATCTAGGTAAGCAAAAAAGACAGGCAAATTTACAAATAAATTAATCATCAAGTTAATTGAACTCAAAGGTCATTTTTTCAGATTTTTGTTGGCGGGGGTAACCAGTTTCAAGTAAGAAAGTCAAAATTAAAAGAAAGACACAGAGTGTGCATGTGAGGAGATGGAGACAGGAAGTCATTTTTTGATGAAACAAAAGTCATCTAACTCCGACTCAAAAAACAGGCAAAGAGAAAGAGGTAAAGCAAGAGAGGAGATAAAAAAAAAGAAATAAAATGCAGCCAAATAACAAACAAACAAACAAAAAAATAAAAATAAGGAGGTAAGTTAGTAGAAAGTAGCTTTTTCTTAAAGAAAAAAAAGTGGATTTTAAGAGAAAAACAGAAAACTAATATGCATGGGAGGTTCTAGCAGAAATATGCATTTTCTGGATTAAAAAAATTAATAAATGGAATTCTGCTACAAAGTGAACAACTTACATCCTTTTTAAATGATTACTTTTTATGAGAAAGTCACTTCATGCCGCCATCGACAACGTGCAAGCCACATCTGATGTACAAGAGACACGTTAAACAAAGTGTTGCCTGGGACTATCTCTCGAGCTTTCAACTAACTTTTAGTCATCTTCAGGAGGGATTTCGAAACATGCATATAGGATCAGCAAATGTAAACGTTACAAATGCATAGTTTTTTTTATTTTGTTTTTTTTATTTACCTTATACTCTTGGTTTAGTAGATGTAGAATACTTGAGCTAGTAGGGTCATTTGGTAGGAGACGACGGTCAAGGAAAACATGGAAGGAAGTGATAAGGATGGATTTCAGAGAAAGAGAAAAATAAAGACCTGCCCAGATATATGTTAGTCTGGAAGTCAATTTCAAAATGCCATTTAACACTTGCCAGCATAGAAAACGGACGTTAAACTGAATACCATGATAATGACTGACTTGACGAAAACCTGTTAGAATTTTGGAAACAATGATCAACGAATAAACTATTGGCTCTCATCAAAAGTGTAGTATCTGTTGTGATACTACACTTTATCTGTTCGTGGTCGGTGAAAGAGAAATACTTTTAGACGGAGGCAATTTTAATTTATGTATCAATCCAGAATGCCCCCTTTTTTTTTGGGGGGGGGGGAGATTAAAAACCAATGCTGTGTCTAAATCTGTCCTCGTGGGGAGGCAAGTAAATAGGGATACAGAATGTCTATGTTATTCAGCAAAATAAGCTTTGAGAAAAAAAATAATAAATTTTCATAATTACAGAAATGTATATACTGTAAAGGTGCAGTTTTTCTTACATTTTTAGAGTCTACATGTATATTATCTATCTTCCTAAACAGCTTTGGTTTGTTAATGACGTGCTACACCGGGGGACCATCGTGAATTAACTTGGCTTTATGAGCACCTCTCCATCGCCACTATTCGTGGAAATGCCTTGAGCCTGCAGTTGGCCTGCCATACCAACAATGGTTTCGGAAAAGTACATTTTATTAATTAACTATTTGTTGTTACATTCCTGAAATGTTAATAACGTCCCACATTTTCCCTTTTTATAGTAATTTTATTTTTTATTTGTAATATATTTCAATTTCTGTTTAATAATTTTTTTCCCTTTATTATCTAATTAAAAATTTTTTTTTTAATTATTGAAAAAAATATTTAAAAAAAAACAAAAAAAAAAAAACGTACTAATTGTTTGGATGAAAAAAGAAAATCTTGTAAAATTAAGTTAAAAAACTTTACTTTTTTTTTATTTCAATTACTAGTAATATTTCATCTGGCACGAGTTTCAGTTATAATAATGTCAACTGCTGATAAAAAAATAAATGATGTTTTAGAAGTAAGTTTTTTTAAAAAACATTTTCTTCTACACAAACATGTATGTAAATCAGATGGCAAAATAATATAAGAATAATAAAAATAATCCTCCGCTCTATAATAAAGACTAATGTACATTATAAGAGATGTACTTCCTTGCCGTTACAAGTAAATGTACTTTCCTCTCCCTTCCATCACGAAGGTAAACGACTCGACGGAACAAATTCAAGTGTTATGGGGAAGGGAGAAAACAAATTGCAAATCAGACTCCCCCCATCCTAAATAAATTTGGAAAAAAATCCATCACTATTTTCATACTGAGAAGTGTGTTCTTTTTTCCTACATTTTATAACTTTTTTCTTTCTTATTTCTTTAAAACTTTAATTTGTATGTTATTTCATATGAATATTAGTGTAAACACTGGTGAAACATTTTTTTCCCATCACTTGACGGGTGTACACTCGTAAAAATAATAACGATTACATAGGAGTAAAGAAACTTATTATTTTTTGTTATGCAAGATATGCAACTGGCTGTATACATACTATCGTTTTTTAATAAAATCTCTTTAATTAATTGCATTAATAATTATAATTATATCAAGGAAAATATAAATATATAATAAAATTTGACAATACCAAGTATAAATGTATATTACAGAATATTAATTTATTATAAACTTAAAAAGAAAAATGTGCAAAAGCGGGTTTTGTTTGACAGAGTTTAGAGATTACTATATATACTGTATCATCAAATTTAAGTAAGACTTAAAGGTTTTGATGTCAATATACTTAGGAAAGATTCGCATTTATTCATATTTAGATTAGATTAGATTGGAATATTAGATTAGCTAAATGCAGTATTCTCCATTATTTCGCAACGTTTAAAAAAATATGACTGACGGACAAAATCACTATTTATATAAGATTATATATCAAAATAATTCTGAGACTATCTTCTATTAATAAGTAGTTGGGCTTTTTATTTTGTACCTTATCATTTTTGTAAGGAGCTTCTGTTAAGTTTATTCAGTCGTGTTTTCGCTGAAACTGTTGGAGAAGAAAAATACAACTTTCTGGTTGTAATTTGGTTGTAGAATTTCAAAAATATTGAAAAACAAGCTAACATATAAAATTGAGTTTAAAAAAAAAAAAAAAAAAAATCATATTTCTCATTTTCGGCTATTAAATACGGTTTTAACTCTGTAAAAAAAAATCCAAGGATAAAAGCACATACAAATTACATATTCGAAAAGATTATTTTATTTCCTTTCCAATCATATTTTAAAAATTGGCCCAGAAATAAGAGAAATTGCGATTTGAACAAATTAAGGCGCAAATTTATTACTGTTGCAAAATAACAGCCGATCGATTGGGAATACTACTTTTAATTTTTTTTTTTTTTTTTAACTTTTTTATTGTTTTTAGATACATTATAAAAGAACATAACAAATAAAATGTTTGTATTTTGAAAATAAACATCAACAATGTTTAGATATTTGAATTTATTCAGGTTGAAAGTATTTTTGAACAAGCACCCATATACAGTTTCTGTACATTTTCTGAGATATATATATATACATAGATATATATATTTCAAACACATTCATATAAAATTTTATGTATATTTGATAATGCAGAAAGGTTTCTCCTCGGTAAATTTCAGTCATTCATTCAGTAAAAAAAAAAAAAAAAAAAAAAATAATACTCATACAATTCGTAATTTAATTTTGTTTTTTTCTTAAATTCTAAATGAGATATCCAGATCACCCACCGAAATTCTGGTATATCACCTTAATACACAAAACATACCAGGCACAGGTCAATGAAAAGAAAACCAACTTGTGTGCCATTAAAAAAACCAAAAAAACTTGTATATTCAACCCCAAATATACGTTACCAAGAGAAAAGAAAAAAAAAGTATTTTCTGATTAAACAAACCCTTTTATTTACCACCCAAACATGAGGTACCTTTTGTTGTTTGCTGAAACGTAAGTATATTTCAATGCACAGTAAGTGAACATTTTATTTTGTGTGTGTTATGGATGGATAATCAAAGAGGCTGTCGGGGCATCAATAATTTTAGAAATAGTAGAAAATTAAAATAAATAAAAGAATAAAAGTTTAAATATTGTATTTTGTTATTTTAGCTATGACTACGCCAAATGAAACCATGGGTGATTTACGATGAATTAGCTTTTGTAGTTTGCCACTTGCTTTCACCCTTTGTCATTTTCTAAGCCTTTACTATAGATTGAAAAACAAAACTAGACAACCAATGAAAGTAAAGTCTATTTTATCCATTTTATTTACATAAAAAAGCATAACAATACACAGTGGATGAGAGAAAAGTAATGGACTCTTTTCTACAAGTTTTTTTTTTTTAAATCATAAAGATTAAGAAAAAAAAGTTTATATAATATATATATATGAGAATATATATAATGTAACATAGTATATCATATATATATTATACATTATAAAATATTAAAAATGCATTATAATATATATATAAATATATATATATCTCCAAGAAGGAGATTCGCTCTTAGCTATAAGAAATAATCAGAAAGGCAAATTTCATAATATTCTTGCTTAGCAGAGAAAAAAATATAGAAAAATATACATAAAACAAGAAAAAAAGAAACAGAACCTAATGGAAAAATTAAAGAAAACAAAAAATTAAACTGCATATTATATATACATATATACATATATATATATGTATGTGTGTTAGTGTAAATATACATTACATGCAGATATAATAATAATAATAATAATAATAATAATATTAAAAGATAAATTAATCAAATTTGTAAATCTCTTGCCTATCTTTCATTTTAGGCTATTCAATTAAAATATTGCATAAAAATGAAATCTACATTGTGTGATAAAAATTTGAATACTATTTTTTTTATCTATAAAATTAAAAAAAAAAAAATTCAAATGCAATTTATAATTTTGTAATTTATAATTATAATTAGTCATTTGTTAAATGCAGTCACCAGTAATTTTTAGCTGACATGATGATGAATATGAATTTAATGAATAAAAATGCCATGGACAGTCAACGGGTCCTTTCTGTTTAAAAAAAAAGAAAAGAAATTCACCATTTTCTTTTGCAAATGTTTAATTTAAAAAAAATGTTTTTTTCTTTTTCAAACTAATACAGTTAAAAAAAAAAGGGTTCTCTTCATAAGCTGGATTGGTATATATATATATATATATATATATATATATTACTACAATAATTTTGTTTTAAACTTTCATTATCTTTATCCTAATAGAAAGTAGAAATATTTTCTCTACATGTTCAAGCATTTAAACAGATTTTTAATCTTAAATTTATTATTAGTAATATATTAATTTTCTGGTTGTTGTATTAATTACAGTTAACTCGTCATCTGTATCTATTACAAACATTTTTACTATTTAGTCATGGGAATGGTCTTTAAGTGACAAAATAGATCGGATGGTGAAAAAAAAAAGTTCCAGATGATTAAGAATAAATATTAACCTTTAAAAGGTCAAGCAAAATTTGCATAATTAAACTTTGTGTAAAGCACTATACATGATAACAGTAGGCAAGCCATCAGACAAACATTATTACACGGAGTTAAGTTTAAAAGCTGCACACACACTCACGCACGCACACACCTACTATTTTGGTTCCCACACATCCATTGCCATGCAATAAACGACCCGGGTGAAACGTCGGTCAAACCACAGTTTGAAATTGCATATCTAATATATTTGTACAGGTCTGTATACATGAGCAGGATTACAATGACATTCTGTAACAAATCTTTTTTTCTTTAATCTGGTTAAAAATCATTACAACTTCCTTTTGTGAAATAATGATTATATATATATATATATATATATATATATGTATATATATGTATATATATATATATATATATATATATATATATTTGTTCGTTTTTTTTGTTGTTTTTTTTTTTTACCAAAGTTTCTTGCAATGTTTTTTATTTGTTTCCTTGTTTGTCTTTTCACATTTAGTCACACAGAATTTTATTTTATTTTTTTTTTAATAAAAAAAATTATTTTTATTCTTTATCCTTAAAAATCCAATTTTGTTTTCTTTTAAATTAAAATTTTATTTCTTTAACATTTTTTTTTTTAAGTCCTAAACCGGTTTCTGTGAACTTTTTTCATCAACACCACCACCACAACCATCATCATCATCTGAGGAATGGCTGTATAGGAGAGAAGAAACTGGCTGAAGTTATTTTTTGGAATAAAATCTACAAATCCCCCAAACGGAAAATTGTTCTCCAACAATTTTTTTTTTTTTTGCTTGCTTTAATCTTTATTATTATTTGTTTATGTGTTTGTTTTCACAGCCAATTCAACTAACTTTGATGTCAGTCTTTTTGTTTACCTTTTGTGATTTCCTCATTTTCTTTCTTTCAACAAATGAAAGAGTTCCTTTTTTCCTTCTTAAATATCTCAGCTGTTTGTAATTAGCAGCCATCATTGTGTGCAGTGTGTCGTGCGATATAGTCCTTATGCTATCAAGGCATAATTCCTCAAAACAATGCATCAATGATTCTGACTTGTAATAAGTAAACTAAATTCATTTCATATATATACTTATATATATATATATATATTTGTTATACTTTGTATATATTTGCATAAAAGAAATGCACAACACGCAGATGAGTGGTCATCAGAAGTCATGAGTTCGGGAGAATGAAGGAGTTGAAATAGCTAGAATCTTAATCAGTCATCAGATATGCTTTTTTTGCTTCAAAATTAAATACTCATGCAGCATTTTTTTTTCTTCTTTCTTTTCCATGTTTTTTTTTTGTTTTTGTTTTTTTGGATTTCTGGTGTAAAAAGTGATAGTTTAATAAAAAAAAGGAAACAATGAATGTCATCCCCAGTCCCTGAATAACCAAGCCGGTGATAATGCATCAAAGATGATGTCTTTCATTTTTATCAATTCTTTCCAATCAGTTTGCTTTGGTCAAAGTATAACACAACAATTACTGCAAGCACTTTCTCCATTTTTATCTTTTTTTAATTGTCCTGAAAGAAAGAAAGAAAACAAAACGTCATTTTTTTAATACAGAAAAATTATTTCATTAAACCAAACAATATTTAAAATTTATTTGATACCGACAGATAATAATTAATAAAATGTCCCTTTTGAAAACCAAGGAAGTTTCATCAGATGTCCTGACTTGGCAGGCTGAGAGCAGGCTCAAAGTATTTCCTCAAATAGTGACAATGGAGAGGTGCTCGTAAAGTCAATTCTATCATGGTCCCCAGTATGGCGCATCATTAATAGACCAAGGCTATTTAGGAAGTGCCGAGGGAGTCAATTGCACACTCGTCTCAATGTTAATCAGTTGGAATACAAGTCTGTCGAGAAAACCTCTGATGCTGCTGCTACATGTCCAGGTTTTTTTTGCTGATTCTGTTACTGACGAGGTGGCAAAATTGTCAACATTAGCGATATTAGCAATCTACTGTTTGCAAAGGGAAACACTGTAAGGCCATTGGGCCATTTGCCATCCTCTATGTCAAGGCCAGGTGGTTTGAGGATCGATGGCACACCAGCGATGTCTACGGTCTGTCAGACAAGATCAATGTCAGCGCTGTCTCTAGGAAATCTGCTGGAACTTCTTCTACATGTAAGGGTGTGGAGTCCATATAGTCAACTGGCACTACAACGGCATTGAAAACCATTCAAAATTCTGTACAGAAGGTTGGAGGTTACATCGTCCGAAATGTGAGAATAACGTCCAAGATGAAAACAGTAGTCCAAATAATCTAAATGACACAAAAATGATTTATTTGTAAACTTTTACTGATTTTACTTTTTCTCTACATCAGGTTACTTTTTGAATGCATCTCTGCCTCGATTGCACCCCCGCCCACCTTAACCCCCCCCCCCCCCCAAAAAAAAACAAACCCTGCCTATTTCTCTGGCAACTAGTTCAATATAATAGAAAGAAAAAAGTCAACATCCACTGAATCTAGTTTCAGTGTTTTTCAAAAAATTAAAATAATTTCTGTGGCGATAATTTTGACCCCGGTACCATAAAGCATTTTTTTTAATTCTATTTTTTTTACCATAACAAGCTTGGAGTTACTGACACTGAATCTGATGATGTAATGTTTTAAAGTGTATCTTGCGTAGTTTCTGACTTTTAACAAAACACACAGAATTACAACTTTCTTTTACATAATAGAAGATATTTGAATTAATATAATGAACTCACCCTGATTATTTGGTTCAGGTAAATTTTCTCGCGCTACTAAGTGCATCACAGTTTTTCCAAGCGGAAGTTGAAGAGCTGCAAAACAAATGCAATCATCTATAATATCGTCGATCATTGTTGATTAAATAGTAAAATAAATGCATTGTACTTAAGCTAATAAAACAACATCAAATCCAATAATCTCTTCCTGGTGATAGCTCGTATTTTGATTATCATTTTGTTTCCTGAAAAGGCACAAAATATCAATAACATCAATAACATACATGAATTGGGCCAGTAGTAAGTATCTCAAACAAAAAAATTATTTTCATTATATCTAAAAACTTTTAATGTAGGCACATAGATCTTTGCAAAACACGAACAAGGGTATCAAATTTGTTTTTGTTATTCAATTAGCCACTGAATTATTCCTATTGAAATTCATTGGATCTTTGCAAAACACGAACAATGGTATCAAATTTTTTTTTGTTATTCAATTAGCCACTGAATTATTCCTATTGAAATTCATCGAATCTTTGTAAAATATAAACAATGGTATCAAATTTTTTTTTTGTTATTCAATTAGCAACTGAATTATTCCTATTGAAATTCATTGGATCTTTGTAAAATATAAACAATGGTATCAAAGTTTATTTTGGTAATTCGATTAGCCACTGAATTATGCCTATTGAAATTCATTGGATCTTTGCAAAACAGTGATACCAAATTTATTTTGGTAGCAGAATCAGCCACCGAATTATAACTGTTCAAAGTTAGTTAGAAATGAGAAAATTTGCTGTCTTGCATGGTATTGATCCAGAAGACAAATTTTACAGTGTATAACTAAAAATGCAATATTCAAACAAGTGAAAAATCCATACAATTGAAATGTCATGTGATAAATGAAAATTAATCATAATGGAAACAATAATTATTAGATCAAACTAGCCTAAACATTGATCAAAATCCTATTATCTATCAAAAAAAAAAAAAAAAGAAAAAAGAAAAAAAAAGAAAAAAAAGACAAGAAAACGCAACTTTGACTTTATGTAAGATTCATTTCAACAGCTAACACATTCCATCTTCTAAATGAGTTTTAGCACATTAGATATCAAGTGAGATCTTTCTTTTAATAGTAGATAAATAAGCTTAAGTTCAATAAAAATAAGCCCCCACTGTCCATAAAATGCTCCCATATGATGTATGTCTAAATAGCCTCTGACACTAAGCCCAGTTCCTGGCCTACTCGCATGGCTCAGATATAATCCCGGTAGATCTGCTGCTACTAACAGGAGAAAGGGTGAAGGCAGGTCACTGGCACCATAACCAGTTGCTTCAGGTAGATGGAGCTCGTCAGCCTTGGAAGGCAGTCCATCTAAGGGAAAGTAAAACCCCGATTTCAAACCTCTGCTGCCTTGTGGAATACCACCCCATGAGAAAAGGCTTTATGAGAAAACCCTTGAGGAAAAATCCGGAGTGGAGCTGCTAAGGCAGTTCGGAGTTACCTATAACTTCATTCTACCAGACTGTAGCAGCTTTGCTGTTCCTTTGGATCCATCAGCAACATGGAGAGGATGGGGGGGGGGGGGTCCTCCATAATACACTGCTCAGGCTAGCATCCAACAACACTCAACCAACAAATCTACAGCCTACAACATGGAGAGGACACTTCAGCTTCACCAGGCGTGCGGATACAATATGGGGAACAATAGGTACTGGTTATAAGCCATCGCTAGATTGGCGTAGATCACAGTGCCAGGGGTTGTTCCCGACGGTGGGAGGGATTCTTGGATCTCAACAGATAGCTACCGCCTGCTTTAAGTCCAGAGACCACACATGTTTGTGACCTTTGTGACCGCCACTACCACATTAGTCGCTTCAGTGACAAGCGGCGCTGCTCCAGCTGAACATAAAAACAGGACAACTAGGCCAAGGATGCATCACCCATGGTCGACCCTGACTAACGGAGGCCTATACTAGATCAATATAAAAATGTAAAACAGATGAAACAATTTAATAATAGGCAAAAATTACATTACCTAAAGTTTTCAATTTGATTTTTTTTGTGTGAAAGCCTATCATATTGATGAGTATTCTTTTTTTTCTTTTTAAATGAGACTTTTTATTACAATACTGTGCACATCAAGTTGAAAACCACCAACATTAATAAATAAATCGCCCATCACTGAAAATAGTAAGCTAACTTAAAGAAAAAAAAAAGAATATTAATGACACAAAAGAAAAAAATTGTACATTTATAAAGAGAAAAAATTATAAATCTGGTTTGCATTCAAATTTTATCAAAATAACCCCCCCCCCCCCCAAATTGTTGCAATTGAAAGGAATTTCACTTTTTCATTTACCCGTTTTTGCACACTAAACTCTAGGCTGGTTTGTGATACCTACTAGTAACATGATTGCATCGCTAGCTACATCATTCAGACACACAAATTTTATAGCTCTGATAACAATGGCTGAGTTGCTTTTTCTTTTGTCAGTTTCCACTTTAACAAAAAACACTTGACTTATGTGTATACTTCAGAGAGGTTTGTCATATGCTTGAGAACAAAATTTCACCACTTATCACAATCTTAAGTCAGCTGTCCGGAGTGGTGTACCAGTATAAACACTTATCTAGTCGGCCAATTTCCTGTGGCCGTCCTCTTGATTTTTCTTCAATTAAATTTTTTAATTTCTTTATATAGCTGGAGTCTGGTAGTCGAAAAACATGTACGAACTATGTTCATCTTTTTTTCAAATAACGTTATTTATAGATCTGTTAATATTAAGCTGCATGTCTTTGTGTAGCAGCCATCATGCAGGTCCAGAAGGAAAAAGAGTGAGGGTTGCACCGTGCATTGTCCATCTGGGATTGAACCCAGAGTGTTCTAGTAACCAAATAGAAACGTGTGCTTTTTGTCACGTGACGAGACTTCACATATGCAAATGAGCCTTGTTTTGCATGGGCTAATTCTCGTCGTAATAAAAAGCTTAGACACTTTGCTCTGGGGAGAGAGCGAGAAAGGTTGACGTGACTACATCGAGTGCAAAGAAAAAAAGAAAGAAGGAGGAATCAAATTCTGGACGAAAAGTTTGATTGTAAACGTTGCGTCGTTCTCGTGCATGTTTGGACTGTTGGTAGTGAAAAGACCAAAAAAAACAATTCGCCGTCCCGGTTGAACTCAGTCTTTATTTTATTAACTCTCTGTTACACTTTGTCTATCTCCGAGTTACTCCAAGGATACTTCTTAAACGTTTCATTTCAAAGACATTGAGCTTAGCAAAAGATGGAATTGAATAGTAACATTTTGCGGGAGTTACAATTAATCATTAACTTATTTCATAAGTTTTGGGAGTTTGTACGCAAATAGAAACATGTGATTAGTTGACAAAAAAAGGAATAGGCAGAGTACACATTACTAAGGCAGTAGTTTTTACGATCTCAATATTCAAATGTCAAGTAAGACTAAAGGATTTTTTTTATAACTGGATATGTGTTTTATAAATTTTACGAAATTAACATAACATAGAAAACATTACATAGATATTTTTTTTACCTTTTTTAATAATAATAAAAAAAAATAATAAAAGACATAAAAAGGTATTCAGTATTAGTTCAAAGTGAATTATTTTAAACAATTTCTAATGTTTTTTTGCCAATAAAAACGATACGTAAATACATTCATCATAGTTACTTACTCTCCCATGCTAACATTAAGTAGCATCCCCCCCCCCCCACACACACAAAATTTCAAATATATTTTCTTCCTACTAACTATAAACCAGTAGAAACTAGTGGAAATTGACATACCCAGGTACTGTACCAACACCACTTAAGGAGCGGGTATAAACTAGTTTAAAAAACATAATGTCATGTATTAATCGGTATTTTAAAAATATCCTATTTGACACTGCAAAATCTCACCCCCCCCCCCTCCCTCCTAACAGTTGAGGTAGCAGGTTCAACTCAAAGGGAAGGGAAAAGAAAACATGGGGAAGTGATAAGGGTGGATTTGAGAGGAAGAGGGATAAATAAAGACCTGGCCAGAGATAGGTTAGTTTAAAAAGTCAATTTCTAATGGTTGTCCAACACATGCCAGCATGTAAAACAGACATCATGATGACCATCATGAAGCAATTGGACAGAATTTAATTCTGTGCTATTTTAAGCCTCAATAGATTCTCCTCAAAATGCCAATATCATACACTAGCTGTGTTGTATACCATTTGGTCTCTTCTTCAAGGTTTCTATTTAAAGACTTGAAACGGTCTAAGATGAAGACTTCTTGTCAGGACACGGCTGTTGGTAATTCTTCATGAGGTAGTCTGTGGCTCCGATTGTTAGTTCTATCCAACAATTAACATATTTGTACTAATATATATATATATATATAATTTATTTGAAAACTATGTTACATAATTCAGAAACGTACCGCAGTTTCATCCAGATGGGCTGACTTTTTACATTTAAAGAAAAAAAAAATCTCTATGCCCATTCTTGTGTGAATCGAAAATTCGAATTTTAAATAAATAATATGTTTATTTTTTAAAAAATTAAAAAAATTGCATTTGACTGGTCTCTTAACAGTTTTAAAATTACAAATTTAAATGCATTCTAACAGTGGAAATATTTTACTCATATATATATATATATATATATATATATATATGGTGTTTATTAATTATCTTAAGTACGAGAGAAAGATAGATGGATAGATAGAGATAGAGAGAACTGTTTGTGAATTCAGATAAAGATTTACATTTTTTTTTAAATAGATATTAACATATTCATTTCTTAATGTTATTCGCATATCACAAGAGGAGATACAATAATTTATTTGCAGAAAATTTAGTCGGTTCCATTCATGAAATGTTGTAACGGGCCTTTCTTGACACTCTTGGACTTTTCATGTCAGATTTGTAGATTCTTCTCATGGTAAGTCAACTGACTTCCTTTAAAACACATGTCGTAATAATCTTTTAAACCAATGCAAAACCTTCTCTTACATAAAAAAATACAATGTTATTACATTATCACTAGACAAAGAGACAAACATTCATGTCTAAGCAGGTTAAGGTGATCATACAGCTCCTTTTTTATGCCAAGAATAAACTCAATTTTCTTTTTATCATTTATATAATAAAATAATGTCCCCCCCCCCCCCATACGCCTTCAGACATTATAGGAAAATAACCGACCACTTCATATGCTAAATTGTTCCGCTTACCAATTAATCTAAGTCATCATGACTGTTTCCAGAAATTATGCATTGGTTTTCCATCCTTTCAATATTTGTTATATTTTATCCGGGAAATCTGACTCATAAATTGTTAAATAGATCAAATTTATTAATCATAGCAGAAACAAAATAAAATGAGATCACATAAAATTTACTTTTACGCTTAACTTTTAATTTTATATTTCTTAACATGGACACATTTTTACGATAAAGCCAATCGTAGCAATTGACACTTCCAACAACAGCAGGTTATCGATACTAGCCAACATTCTTATTTACTTCCCCCCTCCCCATTTCTTATTACCTTTGCACAGAAACTGAACCACTTTTTCTTTCTTATAATTTCTTTTTTATTAAACACACCAATCTTAATTAGTCAGATTAATTAATCAGAATAAAAGTTTTTTTTACATTAAGTTTTGATTATTTTTTTTTTTTCGCTAAAGAGATAACTGTGGGTGGGTGAAGGGTTCTCTTAATAACCAATAAGATGTTGTATGCATGTTAATACAAGTAAAATTATTAGTGCTATCACGTGCGACCGCTCTGGATTGTCTTAAAAACATCTCACAGATCTACGACAACAATCAAAAAAAAAAAAAAAAGAAAAAATATGAAACCTCTATTTTCTCTGATAAGGGCGTCTATTGTCGAAAATTAAAATTAAAACATATTTGCATTGTATGGCTTCTAATGGCTTTGTTTCGTTTTATATTCAAAATTTGAATAAAAATTAGTTGTAACATTAAAACAAAATAACAAAAAAAGTGATTAATCATTTTATTACTTATTATCACAACTTCCGATCCGGTTTCGATATTTGTAAGATAGTAAGAGAAATACAATAAATCTAAACATGTTTATTAAAATCATATTTACAATAATTACTTCAACGATTTAAATAACTGTTCAGAACAATTCAAACAAGCTGCACATGCATGGTCCCCCTCTGTATGTGACTCAATGTGGCGAGTGTAAAATGCAATAAATTTGGGCAATTTGGGGCATTTTTGCCCCCCCCCCCCCCACCTTTAACCTCCTGGGGGCGCGAACCAGAATTTTTCTGAGGTCAAAGATACTCATTTTATATCCAGAACAATTGCCTCTACATTTTGGCCAAGTTTCAAAAAAATTGAATGGATAGATTAAACGTTATGGGAGAAAAGGGTCATTTTTTGCCATTTTGGGGGCTTTTGACCCCCTGGGGGCTTGAACCAGATTTTTTTCCAAGGTCAGCGATACTTATTTTCTATTAGGAACAATTGCCTCCACATTTTGGCCAAGTTTCAGAGAAATTGAATGGATAGATGAAAAGTTATGGGGCAGAAAATGTCATTTTTTGCCATTTCGGGGTTTTTTGACCCCCTGGAGGGCTAACCAGATTTTTTTTCAAAAATTGGAGAATGTCACTTTCTAACCTGACCAAAGTTACAACTTCATGCAAAATTTCAGAGAAATTCAATGGATGGTTGCAGAGAAGAATACGGACAGACGGATGGACATGCCTCAAAACATAAGTCCCCCGATTTTATAAATCGGGGCACCAATCAAATTATTGTAAGTTTTAACAAAAAAAATGTATCCTTGTTCAAATCATTGTGCGAAATACTTGTTTGTTTAACCTGCAAACACAATGGGTAGATCAAGAAATGTTCATAAATTTTTAAGAACATGTTTTATTGGTCCCCCGATTTATGTTCTGCAGAAGCACTCGGGTCCTATATTGTATACGCACCCCCGGTGCTGGGTCCTGTACTGTAGATGCACCCCTGGTGCCTATACTGCAGAAGAACCCCCCGCCCAGGTCCATATACTTCAGAAGCCTCCGGGTCCTATATTGTATAAGCACCCCCGCAGGATGAAGATGTTGATAATTCCCCGCCCCCCAAAAATTCCCCCCACCCCACCCGTGTCCCAAACATCCCCCCCCTCCCCCCAAAGAACTATTTTTATTTTAAAAGATATAAGTTTAGGTTGCTAGGTGCGGATGTGATTGAGCAACCCTTGTTTCACTGTTATCGATAGATCCGGACAGAAGTTATGGGATGACTTGATACAACCGGACAGTGCATTTTTAACAAGTTGTTACATGAATACATTGGCTGATTTCAAAATCACCAGTAAATAATAACATTGAAAAAGTTTCAAAAAACCAGACCCGCCCCCAAAAACTGGCCCCGTTGACCCCCGGGGACATTTTTTTTTTTTGTAATTTTGAGATATTATGATCCCAGGATATGTGCGATCCTAAAGATGTAAACTTTTTGCCATGTCGCCGCGTAGTTTTTGAGGAGTATCTGGACATACAAACAGACAAACAAACATACAGACAACTGGCCTTTATATAATAGAAGAAGAAGATAGAAGAAGATTCCACGTTAATGCAATGTAAATTTAAAGTAATTTAATGTGTATATCGCTTATTTACGATGCCCATATTTCATCAGTTGGAATGTTTTTTTTGTTGTTTTTTTTTTAAATGGCTTGGAAAATTTTATAAATTGAAACCATGAAAACGAAATAAAAATAAAGCAAGTTTTCTCTAGCTTATTTACCTATACGTAAACTGTGACGTCAGATCTTGAAGACATTATTGCATAACTAAAAATATCTTTATTAGTTTTACCGGGGTACACTTGTTAAAAAAATATGCTTTGCCAGTGTTCGCACTAATATATAAAATAACGTCTAAATCAGGGAAGTTTAAAAAAGAAATAAGAAAAAGTTTAAAATAAAATATCAATTGGTATAGAAAAGAGAAAAAAAGAAACATGTCTCATCATGGAAATAGAGTGATGCATTTCTTTCCAAATTTATTTCACCTAGTCGTCGAATTTGCTTTCTCCCTTCCCCATAACACTTGAAATCATTCCGTTTGGCAACTCCCATGACGGAATGAAGAGAGAAGTAGATTTACTTGCGTGAATGGAAGAAAGTACATCTAAGATATTATACATCTAAGATATTATGCATAAATTTAAATACACATTGGTCTTTATTATAGAGTGGACGATTATTATTTTTATTATTATATAGATTTATTATTTTGCCATCTAATTTACATAAGTGTTTGTGGTGTGTACAGACACACGTATGTAAATTAGATGACTATGCTGAAAAGTCATAATTTCTCTAAATGCTCTCAGAGACATTAATAAATATTATAGAGTAATTGAATCAACATAGTGAGAGGGATGAGATAAATACATAAATAGCTGAGAGATGGGTGATTTGTTCAGTTAATTATAAATTACAGCTATGTTCTGTTTTAATGGATGACATCCTTTTATTACATCAGCCTCTATTCCACCTGTTTTACTGGATGATGTCATCCCTTTGTGACGTTATAACAGATTTGCCTGGTTTTCTTTCTTTATTTTTTTTCACTCACACACACACACACACTTTGTATGTCACGTTTCCCCGCTGCTTCATTTCTAAAAAAACAAACAAACAAACAAAAACAATGCTGCTATCTTATTCTCTAAATAATGGGTTACATCAGAGATACATGCAATTTGAGTGCAAAATCAGAAGGAACATAGAATTTTACATAAGGATGCCAAATTCTATCAAACGGTAAAGAAATTAATGAATTTCTTGTTGTAAATTGTTCTGTGATTACAAGTGTTTTTTTTTCTCCATATAATGGTGTCAAGTTTGAACCCCCAATTTCTGAGCTTTAAATTTCATAACTTGAACCATTAGGAAGGTTTGCATAATTCAAACAGTCTTGAACTCCTTATAATAGCAATACACATGAAAAAATTTAAATTGCTTAAAATATCTCAATAATGGCATATATAGAAAGAGCTTGATGATCTAAGAAAGAATCTTTTTTAATTTTTTAAATCTGACTAAAAATAAGGAAGTTATGACTATTTTTGTGCCTCACACGATTGGATATTTTCCCCTCTTTAAGACCATATGCGTTTCGTCACATTTTTTACACTAATTTTTCAGTAAAAATGTTATATCTTTGTTAAAATACAAGATTAAGCAATGAAATTTACCATATAAATGTATTTTTGTACAAGGAATCGGAATGTGCCACTGAAAATCTCCAGAAATTATTGGTTTCCAAGTAATCTGCACTAAGTGCACATAAATATGCTGCAATACTTTAAAAATACCATGTATCCATTAAAAGAAAGAAGTTAGAAAACTCAAAGTTGAATTGTAATACATTTTATGTACAAGAAACTAAAATCTAATACTAGGACTGTTTAAAAATGAATATATTGCAAGATTTCTTTGGCATTATTGTAGATTAACACCTTCCGCTAACTCACCCCCTTACCTCCCCAAAATATGAGATTCTACTTTTTTTATTTAGGCACTTACCACTTTAACTTCAGGTTAGTGGTAGGGCTAGGGGCAATTAAGTGTGAACACCCTGAAAACTTAGCAGAAAGAAAAAAACCCAATTCATTTAGAATTTCGAGTGGGTGATTAGTTTCACATATATTTAATGTAGAATAATTCACCATTTCCAGGCCATTCTAGCGTTTTAGGGCATTAATGAATTTTTTTCTATGGCAAATAAATCCTGTGCGTTTTTTTTTATGGGGGTCTGCTTTTTTATTTTTTTTTTTTAGACGATTATGTTTGGTTTTAATGGGCTTTTTTGTAGGATTAGGACTTCCTACTCGGACTTAGGGTTAGTGATAAGGTTAAGGAAGGGGTTTTGTTTTGGATGGAGGTTGCTATTCGGACCTAGTGTTAGGGTTAAGGGAGTTTTTTAGGGGGTGGCTTGCCACTCATATTTAAGGTTAATGGTACGATACGTTCAAGAAGGCATTTTTAGGAGGTGGGCTTGTTAGTCGTACCTAGAGTTAATGGTAGAGTAATTATTTATTTTATAAATTTCACTAAAAGGCAAGAATGGCCGGGAAATCGGAGATCATTTTACATTAAATTTATATGCGAAACTGATCCCCCACTCTAAATTCTAAATTATTTTTTGTTTTGTTTTTTCTTTTTTTCGCCAAGACTTTAAGGGTGTTTACATGTAATCGCCTAAAAAAGTAGAATCTTAATTTTTTTTTTAAATTGGCGACTAGAAAGTCATCACTACTAGAAGTTCGAAAGTTGAGTGAAAACCAGTATTTTTTAAAGTATTTTTTATAAAAGAACCAAATAGGATTAACTTTTTTAAGCACAAAAATATTTTTGTCTTTTTTTACAAAGCTTTACAAGACTAGTTAGCTGCTGCTGATGTTATATCAGCAATACTAGCAGCCATTGTTGACTTTCGCTCAAAAAATGGACACTATTTTTTCGGATAAGGTAATTTAAAATTACTACTACGGAAAGACAAAACAACATACAATTATAATTTTAATGCATAAAAAAAGATAAAAGATTAATTTATTTACTAGTTGGGTACGAAAAATGTAACAACATTTTTTATATTCATATTTTAAAATTTTTCAAATTCGTTCTAGAATGAAAATAAACAAAAATCGCCTCGTGTTTATAACTGCTATTACTGCTGCTGCTACAATGTTTTTCAAACTATAAATAGAAAACGCCTTTTTTTTCCGGATAGGGTAATTAAATATCAGGACTACCAAAAGAGAACAAATATATACAATTATAATTTTAATGCATAAAAAAGTAAAATGATTGATTTACTTACTAATTGGGCGACGGAAATGTATTTTTCAAAAATGTTCGACCGACAGCGAGTTGAAGTCTTATTTTTAAAATTTCAAAAAAATGAATGAGCCGAATTACTTCGTACACCGACAAACATTAAAAGTGATACTTTACCTGATTAGTCTCCAAATTTTAGGACGAAATTCCACATACAGCAATGGTACGAGACTTTTAAACGAAGGGGAGGTTAAAAAAAATTTGACGTAAATTGCCGAAAATAACGTTAACATTTTTTTGCCTTTATTTGCTCAAAACTCTTAAAAATATATAATGTATATTATTATTCATGAATGCACCTGAAAGGATATTCATTTCCTAACAAAATGATGGTATTTTGAGCACTTAAAGTGCTTTAGTTTTTAAGATATGACTATTTTGATAGAACTACCCTCAAATCTGCGATTATCCAAACAGTTTTCTGGTCGATGTGTATTGCTATTTATAACTACTGTGATTAAATAACAATGATCTAAAATAAAAAAAAATCAGAGAGAGAGAAAGACAGAGACAGAAAAAAAAGAAAATATTCAGTGTTCCTACTCACTATTTATCTAGATCGAGATCGCTTGGCCTTTTGGCTAAGATCAAAGTGTAGTATCTGTTCCGATGGATACTGCACCCCATAGACTGGTATTGTCTTGGCCTTCGGGGCTTGATTTACGACGGTCTATGGGTCCTGTGCAGTTCTAGGAGGTCCACCCTCCCAGGCTTTGCTTCCCCTCTTTGGGGAGGAGTAAGTTTATTGCTTACTGCCTGAGGCGCCCCTACCGGGGAATGCCGACGGGGCTGCCCAGGCAATTTTTAAACCCCACTTTCCCGACCCGACCTTGGGTCACATCTTACTTGTGGGAGTAAGATAAAAACTGGCCTTGTGCCTAACTTCTGGAGAGGAGTAAATCAATACTCACTATTTATCTAGACATATTACTAAAATATTCATATAAAAATCAGAATTCCGTCAGTAATTTAATTTTTTCATAAATAAGCAAAAATATGCTCCCTCTGGTCACATATTTTTTGCTAGGCTCAGAAGACGATATAATGTTGAATAAACTACATAGACTGACCTCCAAAGGAGGATGTAATGACTGAGGAATCGGCATGGAACACCGTGATCGATAGCGCCTTTTCCAACCGCATTCTTGACCAGTAGTTCGAGAGTCGTCGTTCTTCAGAGAGTGTCGAGCTGCGCTCAAAAAGCTTCCTCGGTCCAGAAACTTTTCTCAGTTTTCTAGAAAGGAACTTAACAGGGGATTAGTGAGGGGGGGGGGGGCTAACGATTTATTCATTGAGCGGTTCGGGTGGTCAAAGGAGGATATCCACTCTGAATGGAGTTGGGCGCCAGGCATGAGTCATCTCAACAACTCTTGAGTTGTCTGAGCTGGCGATTGGCTCAGAATGTGTTAGTCCTCAATGCACTACAACAGTTTTGGAATGGAGGACTCGCCCAAGTGTCCCTGCTGCAACACGCTTGAAGAAACGCTTGATCACGCTTTTTATTCCAATGCTGGAACTCAGACGGTTCTGGGATTATGTCAACGAGGTGACGGCCTGTATCGATCTAGAGCATCCTCTGCCGCTAAACGTATCCTACGTAATCGACAACGTCGGGTCACCTTGGAACGGAGAGAGACAAATGTTTTTTCTCGTGATCATGGCCGTAGCGCGAATGGTGGTGTGGACGTTGCGTCAGAGATGACCAGGGGGTTGAATCTTTTGCTGATTAGGATCTGATCGCTTTCTTCAAGCATCAGATGTAATAGAAAAAGATTACATTCCTCGATCTTTGAAAAAAGGTGGATACAAATAGTGAGCTTGTGTGTACGAAAAGGAGTCAAGTATGAGTATCTATTCCCTGGCTGAGCATGGCACACGCGGTTTCTAGTCCTGTTGGACCCTAGCACTTTGGGTAAGTTTAGCCTTTTAGCTAGTAGAGTGAATGAGTTACCCCCTCCTCATGGTAATAGAAATTAAGATGCCCACTCCATACTTTTAATTTTTTGTCCTCGGCCTCTCCCAAATTGCTTTTATCTTTGAAGGACACCATCCATTCTCCAAACTATCCATCATTTTCTTTTTTCCTCTCACCTAGAGATTGACCTGCTTGTTTTTGGTTCTGAACAAACCGGAAAACAGTAGGTGGTCTATTATTTAGAAAGGGTTGGGAAGGTCTTACTTACCAATTTTTTTTTTTTTGTACATAAATATAATTTTGAAAAATAAAATTTCCAACAAATTTTGGGATATCTTAAGTAGGACGGCCCTTAGAGTAAATGTGGTATTGTGGTGACTGAAATGATTCTAGAGTAAGATAGACATTCTAGAGTAAGATAGACATTTTTATCACTTTAGACCAAGGATGACCAACGACCCCCCCCCCCTTCCTAACACTTTTGATGGCCTTGTGCCTAATTTGTTTTAAATGTAAACTTAATATTTTCTGTAAATAAATAATTCAAAGTGTAGTATCTGTTCTCAGCATCCCAGAAATATCAGACTGTTTCTATTGAAGAAACTTGCGTATATATAAGAAAATATGAGAATATCAAATTAAAAATGTACATTACAGAATATTAATTTATTAGAAACTGTTTAAAAAAAAAAAATATGCAAATTAGGAATACCTAAAGATGTTGTGCAGATTATTATATATACAGTATTTTAAAATCTTCTGTTGAGTTATAGAAGAATCCGTTTTGATGTTAATATAGTTAGGATAAGTGAAAAAAAAAAAAAAAATCCTTAGATTTATTCATTTAGATTATCATTAGAGTGGTGGACTTCTTTCTGAATTCATTTCAGGTAGCGAGGTAAGTCTGAGGTGGTTGTCTGACTTGCTATTTGCTTCCTCTCACTAATCAAAATGATTTCGTCTGGGGGCTATGAAAAGGCATGTGTTTTACTTCCTATCTTTTGTGTGACAAGTACATACAAATAAAGACGCGTATTATAACATTAGGACGATCTGCATAGGTAATCGAGGTGGGTGTTAAGAGTTAAGAATTTTGCAGGAGACTGAGGGGGGGAGGGGATAAGTATAAACAGAAGTTGTAAATCTTGTTTTTTTTTTTATTTCTTGAACGACATAAGAGTTGTTTTGTTTTTGGTCCAGCCGACTGCCCTGATTTGGCAGTTAAAATTGTTGCAACCAAATTTAACATTCCTAGGTTCAAAAGATTTATTTTATACTAATGAGTTACCATTTATCAAGACTAAAAACCACTCGAGGATAAGGGTTAATGAGATTGTCAGTTTGATGAACAATACTACGAGGATTGAAACAGATAAAATTTTATTATTTAAGAGGATAGCTTAACAAGTATTTGTTGACATTGGACTTGAAAATGACCTTGTTGTAGTCTGCACGGAAGAAGTTCACTGATAATGTGTTCCACAGATGGAAATTCTGCTTGGCTTTAGGTACACAGAGGAAGAAAGGAAAATTCTTTGTAGTGGTGGTAGAAGAGTTAAAAGTAGTCTGTGGAGACACAAGAAGACATCAATACACATCTCATATAGACATCAGTATAGATTTTATTTTAAAACCTTGAAAGAATACAACTGATATTAAAAAAATTTTTTTACATTTTTTAAAAATTATAATTTTATGTTCAATTTAGAATTTGATTTTTGTTTTTTAAGTCCCAAAGGGTGAGATATTTAAGAATACCCGATATTGCCCGTGTTTAGGCGCATGTGGCTAAGTGGTTATAAAGCTTGCATTCTAATCAGTTGGTCACGGTTTCTATTCCACCTTGTGACACCTTTATCAAGTGGATGAAAACCATATACCACCAGTCAACAGAAGTCTCTTTTCTTTTTGTTGCAGATGGGGCATCCTACCGGATGCAAAACATTCACACGCTATTTCAGAGACTCCAAGATTTAAAAAAAATTCTAACCGTACCTTTAAATGTAATTGTTTGCACTTGGTTCACCGGGCATATACACCAGCTAATTATTTTTCACGAGCCCGGTTGCTCCTAGAATTACTGGAATGATGGAGATCACCCTAAAATTCCAGGGTTTTTTTTCATGTCGTACATAAGAGCTTGGTATTTCCTTATCTTCTCCCTTTCAGAAGTCAGCACCATTAGGGGCACTTTCAACTAGGGTTGCTATTGATTTCAACTAGGCCAACCAGGGTCAGCTATCAGGTTTTGATAAAAAAAAGATCCTGGCTCCCCTATCTCGACCGTGTGCAGCAATTAAAAAAAAAAAAAATAAGAGGCTTAATTAAAAACCCGGCCATGGTCTGTTGCACAGAAGAAGGTGCTATTGTTTTGCTACCACCAGTCAAAGTTTGCCAAGTGGAACAAGATATAAAACAAAATTCTAGCTGAGAAAATCAACAAACGGATCATGCGTGAAATAAATTGTTTACAATGAAACTGCTAAGCTCAATACATGCTTCATGATGGATATTCACTGTAGGACCCAAACAAACCAAAAAAGTGTTTTTTTATGCAATACCTTACTACCATATTTCTATCTAACTACATGTGTTACGCTCTGTATCCATGACACGACTGTATTAATGAAATATTCTACTTTTTTTAAATGTCAACTGAAGATGTGTGCGATTCTACATATAGACATTCAATATATGTACATTAATGTTCTGTTCAACCCTTCCTCCCCACGGTAGGGGGAGTGACAATGTAGTGGTGTCAGAGCTACCCCGCTAACAGGGCTCTGACGAAAATCCAGGAGTCGGCATCAGGATCCGTCGTCCTCTGGTCGTCTCTGCATGTGGCAAGCAAATACGTGTCAGGCGCTTAAATGCAAATAGAATGAGAGTGATAATATTGCTTCTGCGCCATTCCTGTGTGTTCTAGGCCAAACCTTCCAACTT
This sequence comes from Sepiola atlantica, assembly GCA_963556195.1. Classification (NCBI taxonomy): domain Eukaryota; kingdom Metazoa; phylum Mollusca; class Cephalopoda; order Sepiida; family Sepiolidae; genus Sepiola; species Sepiola atlantica. The sequence goes on from OY744550.1 coordinate 34,716,065, forward strand.
CGCATGCACGCGCTGAGCCTTCCTGTTCTCGGTGTCAGAAGTAAAACCCTGCAATCTTGCATGTTAATAAATAGCTGCGACCAACTAGGAGGACTTCATACAGACCGGACAATCCTGAGACCACGACAGCATTGATTAGTACGACATTAATGATAAATTAAAGTATGTGTTTATTTTATGCGTGTATTTATATACATAAGCTGTAAGACGTTGAAGAAAGCAGCAACTATGCTAATTTCAAAGTATCAGCAGTATCTGTGTATGACATTAATATTAATTTTTTTTTTTTAAATTTTTTTTTTTACCTGCGGGGTCTCTGAAATACCTGACTAGTACACAGGCACAGGACTACCTCTTTCTGTGTGATGGACCCGTAAACTTCGTTAGGTCATCCATCTAGGAGAATGAAAACCGATATAAAACTGAGGGAGGGAGACCTCCTTAGTCCTGATCGACAACCTTCCTAGAGCTGGAGTCTTGAACAAAATATCTGGATTGCAATACCTAAAAGGAGTAGATGGGCTCTGCCTATCACCCAACCTTTGTCTATTAGCCAGGTGCAGAGATACTAGTGCAGGGACACCTCAAAGACACCCAGTGCTTGGCCTTGTTTCCTGACAAGGATAATAAACCCTGTCTCTCTTTATCTGGGCAACTTGGGGAAAATTTTTTGTCACTAAGTCTCACATGACTAGTCCGTGTCGCTCTTGCCCTAACAGGTTGAGTGTACAGGTTAGACAACTTGTCTGGCTGCTGTTCCCAACTTTTAATACAGGAGCCCAAACTCTTAAGTAGCGCTAAGAATGGCTGCTCCATCAACAGCTGTATAATATCGTGGGTAGCTGTACATACCATGTAGCACATGGAAAGAGACCCTATAGTTATCCCTGATGGGCTTTCCTGATGCCACAACCCCCATGGATCAAGTCTCAACTAATGGTCTGGCTGTGTGAGCTCATTGGCACTAAACAAGCACCCATTTTGACCTTACCACGCTATCTTACAACCAAAATGGCAAGCCAAATAAAAAAAAATCAAAATTAAAAAAAAAAAAAATCAAACCTAAACAAGACACCTACCAAAAACATCTTCGCCTCCGCCCTTGAGGCTTGCATTCACAAATATCCGGGGGCTTAGAACCAACATCAACGACATAGAAACCTTCCTCTTAGTAAACTTCCTGGATATCCTAGCACTAAGTGAAACAAATCCTCAATCTTCAATCTTCTCACACCATTTTGACGTGTCTGATTACCTCCCACTCTATCGCAAAGACTTACAAACATTTGCACGGGCTAGGAATTTATGTTCGGAACACCCTCCCCTTGACTAGAGAACATAGGTCAGAATCAGATGATCAAGCCTACATGTGCTTTAGATTAACCTTACAGCACAGCGTTAGTTACTTATATTTCTTATACCGTTCCCCTTCGACCCCCGGACTGTACCCTGCTTAACTTTGTCTCTGAAACCATAGATATAGCACTCTCACTTGACTCGATTGCCCAAATACATGTATTGAGATTTTAATGCACACCACCGTGACTGGCTGGGATTCTCCAGTTATACAGATGCAGCTGGTAACTCCACGTATAATTTCTCCTTAGCACACACCCTCTCACAGACTGTTACTTTCCCGACCCACCTCCCTGATTGCGTGGACCAGCAAGCCTCACTTTTCGACCTGTTCTTGACATCACTGCTCATGGCTTGTGTGACAAATGCCCATAGCCCGCTCAAAAATGCTGATCATCTTGTGGTAATGATTGATATCACCCACAAATCTCGGCCCAGAGCTGATGAGCTGTTGCTCAAAACGACGAGATACTACGAACAGGCTGATTTTGATTCCATCAGAGATCACATCAATATGCCACATAGAGTGAAACCTTTTTACTCCCTGCTGATCAATGCACAAATGATCAAGCGAATGGGTCAAAACAGGCATTGAAACATATGTCCCCATGCAAAAATTCTACAGCAAGCCCCACTCTCCACAATGGTTCACCTCGAAATGTGCAGCTGCTATTGCTCAGAGGCAGCAAGCATTCCGACAATTCGGCCACCATAAGTCAACTGCGAATAGACAGAAATTTATAGAGTCAAGAAATAATTGTAAGACTGAAGAAAAGAGAAGGTATATAGAGATAACTAGAAAACACATTCAGTCGCGATTTCTAGAAAATTTACAATAGTGAACAATTCCCCCATTATCAACCACAATGATGTTTGCACAGCAACTGATAAAGCTAAACTACTTGCCCAGCATTTCCCCATAAACTCCACTTTGGACTCATTTCCCCCCCCCCCCCCCCCAATTACCATTGAAGACTGAAGCCACACTTGATGACCTTGTCATCACCCCATCCCAGGTTAGGAACATCATAAAAAACCTTGACACCTCCAAAGCACGTGGCCTGATCTTATACCAGTAATAAAAAAAAAAAAAAAAATGCTTTACTGAACTGGCCCCTGTCTACAACAAATACCTCGTTGAATCTTGCTTCCTTGATAGCTGGAAAATTGCCTCTGTGGTACCAGTCTTCAAGAATTCTGAAGATAGAACTGATCCTCAAAATTATCGCCCCATCAGTCTACTCTCGCTCTTCGTTAAACTCTTTGAATCCTTAATCAATCTCGCGATAGTCCGTCACTTTGTTAATGCTAAACTTCTTTCTGACCACCAGTATGAATTTAGACAAGCACGATCTACTGCGGATATCCTAACGGTCATCTCTGAATGCATATACCATACACTGGACAAGGCAGGTGAAGCTAGGGCGGTAGTGCTGGATATATCCAAAGCCTTTGACAAGGTCTGGCATAAAGGTTTTCTCATAAAAATTAATTCATATGGTATTACTGGACGAATATTTAACATAATTAGATCCTTCCTAACCAAAAGAAAGATCTAGGTTGTCCTCGATGGCCATTCATCCAAACATGACATAAATGCTGGTGTAACCCAGGAATCTATCCTTGGACTTTTATTGTTCCTGATTTTCATAAACGACCTCCCTGATGACATTGGGTCTGAGATGGGTATATTTGCTGACGACACCACGCTTTACTCTTGTCATGTGGGCAAAACGGACACACACATATCCGAGGTAATGACCGAATCCTTAGAAAGTGACCTCCAGTCTGTAGTGGAATGGGGTCATATATGGATGGTAACATTTAATGCTGCAAAGACAAAGCTCATTTCCTTCAACAATTACAAGAAACCTCTTCAACCACCAATTGTCATGGCAAATAACACCCTGAGAGTCCAGCGTTCAAATTCCTTGGCCTAACATTCACAGGTAACATGAATTGGAAAAAATACATTGAAGACATTGCCAAGGCTGCTGCAAAGAAGGTGGGATCCCTCTACCGAGCTAGTAAACTTATCACACCTGACATACTATATCTCTACAAAGCCACCATCTGCCCATGCATCGAGTATTGTTGCCACATCTGGGCTGGTGCACCATTCACTAGTCTCTCCCTCTTAGACAAGGTTAAAAAAAAAAAGTCGCTAATTTAATAGATCTCTCACTATCTAACCAGCTCCTTTCCTATCTCCGCAATGTTGCATCCTTGTGCCTGTTTTACAAGTACTTCAATGGATTGTGCTCTGATGAACTTGCTGCTCTGGTGCCCTCACGATGCAAATTCACTAGACCAACCCGACAATCTGCCAAATTCCCTAACTGCACCCTGTTTCCCCGACTGTACCGACATGCAGAAATTTAAAACGAATGTGAACAGACATTTCGCTGCACAATTCCCAACTTAGGATGACACCCTAAACGTACTCCCTAATTCTCAGTAGCCCCTTACATCTAAAGTGGTGACCTGCCTTGTTTGGTGTGAACTATGAAAAAAAGAGAAAAAAGAGCTTTATTTCATGTGTGTGTGTGGGCATTTAAGTAAGTAGTAGGAGCTATTTAAGCTGTTAGACATTATCATATACCAATGTATGCACTTATTTCAAGTGTATGTCTATATGCATGTCTAAGCTCTGCATTCACTGTTTGAATATCAGCAGTAGCAGTTCTTTTTTTTTTAGCGCAAAATGTGTTTTTTTCTATCTTTGTTTAATTCCAGTAATAAATTAGTAACAACCACACTGGTTTCATAATTATCCTCCACTATGAGTAACTTTAATGCTGGACACAATAACAGTGTAAGGAATTTAACAGATTATTGGCCAAGCACTTTAACATCAACAATTTAAAACATGAAATAAAAAAAAAAAATAAAATAAAAAATCTGGATCAAATGGATTTGAGGCACCCCAGAATGAGCCACAACCAAAAGGACACATTTTGTCTTAACATTAAATATCCAAAGTTTCAAAAAGATAATGTTTTGTAAATTTTTGTCTTTTTAATAAAATTGTGCTCACAACAAAACATGCTTGTAACTAAAACTATGCATTTTTTTTAAATATAAATCTCAAGTTTACAAAATGTTCTTTTTTTTTTTTTTAATTAATTTGTGCTTGTAAGACGTGTTTGTAGGTAAAATTATTTTTAGGATATTAGTAAAACCTTTTGTAAATAAACCCTTTTTAATAAAAAAAATCTGCCAAGGCAAAATGTGTCCTTTTAGTTGTTGCTTATTCTGGGGTGCCTCTAATCCATTTGATGCAAAAATCTTTATATAAAGTTAAAGAATTACGTGGAGATTTTCAAAGCAATTTCATATTGTTGAGAAAATAGATGCTGTTTTGTAAATGTTGGAAGAGGAGTGGGGGGGGGGGCATTTTTCCAAAAAAATTTAGAGGGAAGAAGGGAGGTATAAAAACATGATTTGAAAGTAAAACTCTTGAAGGTAACAGATTTTTAAAAAGTATTTGTATTTATCTGAAATTTATATATATATATATATATATATATATAAAGAAATTCTAGAAAAAAAATTATGTGGAAGAAAAAAAAAAGTGAAAATTAAGCTTGTTACACAAAAGAATTTCATAGTTAAGGAATGCCATGAAATAAATAGCTATAGAATGCCATTAAACAAATATGGGATCAAATGTCCTTTTTCTGTAATGATAAAACAACAAGATGAATAATAATAATAATAATAATAATAATAATAAAAAAAAGAGGAATATTTGCTCACCACCAAGTGTAACATTTCCATGCAGAAATCGACCTTGGTAAATCAGCCTCAAGATATTTGTTGATGGCAAAAGCTCATCTGACCATTCTGAAAGTGAAAGATTTAATATAATAATTTAGAATATAAAATACAAGTAAAATTTATCAAGTTCGTAAGCAGTTTATATGATATTCTTCCCTGTTAGTACAACCGTTATCACGTATTATTCCCTATTTGGAAGAGTGGACTTGCCCAGATAAAAAAAAAATGAATAATATTGTCATGTTGTTGTAGCAGTGTTCACCTAGTCGGATTGAATCGGCTTCTTTCGTTGGCCTGCACAACATCCAAAACCATGGTGGTTCATGCACTGTGGTCCTGAGCAAAATCGCACAAGATGGTGAACCAATCGTGATTCCACCGTCGAAGAGCGACCATTTGTGGACCTGTCAAGCCAAGTCCTCCTTAATGGTTATCGCCCACATCCTCAGCTGCCTACCAATACGCTTACGCCAGTCAGACAGAGAGGATTACGTTGCAAATTAATTTTGCTCTGCTATTACTTAATTTGCACGATAAGACTTTTAGACCGCCATTCTAAAATAAATCCTTTCAAAGTATAAATTCATCAGTCTGATCACCGGCTGTTATTGAATGCCCCAGGGCCATGAGCGATCTTGGTCAATTTTTCCTTTTTTTTTTTTTAGTAGAGGTAACGACTTGATTTTTAACAAGTTGCAATCTATTTTTAAATTACAAGTGAGAAGAAAAATTGATTTCTCCCCCACCCTTTACGGTGACATTTAAAAGAAACAAATTTGTATCAAAGTTACCAAAATGTTAATGTTTATCTATCTATATATGAATAAATGACAAAGATTTTCGTTTGTTCACAAAATTATGAATGGAGAGTTTATTACTTTAAATTAATGTTTCAAGTAGCGGACTTTGCAAAGCGAAAGTTGTCTGTATGTGTGTGTGTATGCCCAGCTAAAACTTAGAAACTACAGAACAAACAATATTAAAGTTGATATTTTCTTGATCAGCACTGCCCAGAATGAATAATTTCTCAAATTTAGAAAAAAATATATCCATTCTTTGACCCTAAACTGTCGGCGATTTCATCAGGGGAGAGTGGGGGGGGGGGGGGGGTCGGTTTTCCAGTCATTTTCATGTACTAACTAAAGGAAGTAACTGATTTTTTTTCAAGGAGTTATTTCCCTTATACCGACTCGAGTAATCTATAAAAAGTGTATGTCCAGAGAAAAGAATGGGCTGGGTGGAGAAGAAAGAAGGGGTGGTTTGGGAAACCGGGGAAGAGATAGATAGAAGTTTTAATAGAAATATGTTACACTCTTGCCCTGGGCAACACCGGGTAGCTCTACTAGTTTAATATAAGACAAAAGAAACAAAATCATACTGGCCAATGAGTATAGACATATTCTGTAATATCAGCAGCAGAATCATTTGGAGAGAATATAAATTCTTGTGTTTTTCCACTGACTAATATAAGCCTTATGGTGATCTGTATAAAATGAAAAAGAGACAGACAAAAAATAAAATAATAAATAAACCAAATCACTGGAGAAAATCATTTGAATAAAATAATACGAATAAAAAAAAAAATAAATAATATACTTGAAAAATATTTTTTTTTTTAATATTAAATCTGCAAAATGCATAGGTAATATCTACCATTCATCTTCCCATGGATGTGACAAGAGATCGTTTTAATGTATGGAATCCAGCTCCCTACAAAACGAGACACACTGGTCTATATTGGACTCGCCCGCATTCCCCGGTAGGAATACTTCAAGCGATAAACAATAACCCCCTCCCCCACACACACCTCGCAAAAGAGAAGTTAATGCCTGGCAGGACAGTCTTCTGAGATTAAACAGAACAATACCCCACTCTTGATATTAGCCCTAAGTCAGCTAAGAATAATAAGGTTCCTACATGCTACAAACTTTAATGCCAAAACATTTGATCTATGTTTAAGGTTTTTAAACCTAAAAACCATTACATAGCTAACCACCCACCCACCCCCATCATACCCAGAAATGGACTTGTTCCATAAAAAAAAAAAAGAAAAAAAAAGTTGTGTATACATCAACAATATATAATAGTAATGATCTATCCAGTATGAGCACCCCGCAGGTGTGGTTAGCAACAGACATGTCATTAAAATTTGACCTACTACAAAAAAGAGATTAGTTCAAAAATACATTATCAGATCGACATAATCTTTTATGTGATAATTAAAGACTGAAACAATTATCAGTTCTTTTACTTATTATACTGTCTGATGCTCATAATTATATGTGAAAGTAAAAGTTTTCATTAAAACTTAACTGTACCTACCTGCCATTGCCGGGGAGTCTTTTTTACTTGCATTTTTGTTTTCATTTTATCAAATTAAAATTCAAATTCAAAAAAAAAAAAAAAAAAAAAAAAAAAATGTTTTGTTTTCAAATTCCTTTTTAAAGTTAAATATTACGGCATACAGTATAATTTGTTTAATCGAATTAAATTGTCATAAAACTATGACTAATTCTTGTTAGGGTAAAAATGCTTTAATCTTCTCTATTTATAAAATGTTTGGATGTAAAAAGCTTCCAAAAACTTTCAATCATTTAATTAAATGAGGATTCGCTAAGAAATTTTAAGGCCAGTTTGAATGACTTTCTAATCAACACTTTAAACGCTTCTAAATTCCTTTCAAATTTCAAAGGGTCACAAAAGTAATTTATTCATTTTTTATTTTTATTGAACTATTAATAAAAGATTAAAATAGCTGACTTGTTTACAAAGAAAACAAAATGCATTCTGGTGGAGTCAAGTTCGTAATTAGATTATTTTTTTTAAATAGGAAATGTTTGTTTTAGTAGTTTATGCTATTGGATTTGATTAATAGTAAATAATAAAAAAAAAAATGTTTAAGTCATAAAGGGGTCTAAGAAATACACAAAATTGTCGAGTAATTTCATTAATATAGATATAAATTCCAATCTTCCAATCTAATAAAAAGCAATATGTATTTATTTGCATTATATAATATATATTATTTTTAGTCTAACCTCTAATGTTTAAGCTCAATAGATATTAATTTTCAATTCCAGAGCATGTATAAATAAACAATAGAATGCAGATTTCAGCCACTACATTATTATCAGTGAAGAGTTTCCTTCTTTATGGTCGTTTCTTCATCCATCCATTGAAACAAGGTATGCTCTGAATTTTTCCAGAAATGCGTGTAAGCTTTTTTTACTCCGAAATTGACATTAAACCACTGTATGATATAACTGATCTCATTTTATTAGACACATTCATTCCAGTAATTATAGGAGAAACTGGACTCATGAAAAAGAATTTCACAAACTATCTGGCTAATATACCCAGTGAATGTTCATTAAAAAAATAAGTAAAAAATTTTTTTTTTTAGATCTATATCCGTCCGAGCACACAAAAGTTAGCAAGTAAACTGCCCAACAAATCCGTTTCA
>OY744550.1:34729663-34764663 GCA_963556195.1 Sepiola atlantica
AGAAACTTGGATGCAAACCATCAAAGATCTGAGACAGTGGAATTCGAACGGAACCAATCCTCAAAAACACCCAAGTTTGGAGACTGGGATTGCAGGCTACCAGAAAACGTCAAAGCCCTGACTAAGGAAATAAAATGATAAAATGGACGATTTACTGTAAAACAAAACAAACATTGAAAAAAAAAAATTGTCCTTTGAGATCATTATAGCACAGGAGATAAGTATCCCGTTGAAAAAAAAGAAAAAAAAAATACATAAAAAATACACTTGGAGTGCAAAAGAATCCACTTAACAGATAAATTTCACTACCCACAAATTCAGCAACCAATCTGAACAATAATGATCTCAAAAACTGAAACATTAAAATATATTCCTAAACTACATCAACCAGAGTAGTTGAATAAGTACAAAAAAGGTAAACTAATATTGTGGATCTCCACTTGTGCTTAACATCCATAAAAAGGAAATACTTTTTACTTTATTTTATAAGCTGAAAATTGTAGAAATTAAAAAAACAGAAATTGTAATACAAGGTTGAGAGCTTGGAGCCAGAGTGTACGGGTCCTCAATCATTCCCGAGAAACACTGGGTATGCATTGACGGGTGTTAACGCCTATTTCAATAAATGTCACTTTACATACATACCTTCCCACCCTATCAATACTGAGTATATCCTCGAGCCCAATTCCAAAAATTGAATGGGATAACATTAAAAAAATATGGTGTTTACGGGCAGAAGGAGATAATGTGCCTCATTCAATTCCAGACAATGCTGGGTCTTCCTGCTAGTATATATAATTATAGTTTCTAATATAAATTTTTTATATTATTCAAAAATACCACATAATGTATAATTATGTATCAAAGATGTGAGTATTGATTTACTCCTCTCCAGGAGTTAGGCACAAGGCAGTGTTATCTTACTCCCACAAGTAAGATGTGACCCAAGGTCGGGTCGGGAAAGTGGGGTTTGAAAAGCCAGCGCCCGAGAGATGAGCACTCTGACCATTAAAAATTGCCTGGACAGCCCCGTCGGCATTCTCCAGATGGGGTGCCTCAGGCAGTAAGCAATAAACTTATTCCTCCCCAAAGAGGGGAGGCGAAGCCTGAGAGGGTGGACCCACTAGAACTACACAGGACAGACCCATAGACCGGCGTAAATCAAGCCCCGAAGGCCAAGACAATACCAGTCTATGGGTGCAGTATCCATCGGAACAGATACTACACTTTGATCTTAGCCAAAAAAAAAAAAAGCTGAAATCAGGATGAATTCCCCAACCTACCCCCCCCCATGCATATGTGTAGAGAAAGAATAGCACATGAAACTAAAATCAACTTGGATGATGTGCTACTGATGAGTAGTAAAAACACATAAAAAATAACTTAAAATGTTTAATTAATGAAATATAAATATTGATAAATAGGAAAATAAAAATTAAGATAGAGTGCTCATGTGTGTGTGTCGGGGGGGGGGGGGGAGGAAGAAGTCATTCTCTAATGAAGCAAAAGTCTCCCCTACATCCATCATGCATTGTTTCAAGTCTTCATAGCAAAATTAACATTTTCAGTTTTCAGAGAGAACTGTCATAAGACGGAAAAGGAAAGCAAGACAAAGAAAAGAGAAAGAAAGATAAAGCGAGAAAGAGGAAGAAAGAAAATAAAATCTAGCCTAATAACAAAAAAATAAGGCTCTAGTTCTTAAGAAATCAGCTTTTTTTTTATTTAAAAAAAAAAAAAAAAAAAAAAAGCAAAGAACTTACATCCATGGGTGAAACTGGCAATTTAAGTGGAATTTTTTGGATTAAAAAAACAACAAAAAAAACACAAAAAAAAAATATGTGTGTGTGTGTGTGCGCGCACAAGTGTGAGAAACAGCCAGAGTTTAGAATTTATTCATATAACGAGCAAAAAAGAAAAAAAAAAAAGAAAAAGTATTTTGGACAATTTTAATCAAAAATCTCTGGATTTCTGTTAATCAATTTTTTTTTTTTTTTTTTTTTCCTTTTAAAAACTATTTGTCGTATGTCTGCGTTAAATTTATTTTTACAAATCTTTAGACGAGACCCACTGAATTTTCCCGACATCTGTTAAAATCCGCATCTATGGTCTTGGGGACTCATTACATCCTATCGACATCATTGATGGCGTAATGTTTGATCTCTTTTTAAAAAATTTTTCACAGGCATGTTTTATTATTGCAAATAATTATGGTTATCATAATCTATGGTGTTTGTCAATAGAAACATTTGATTTTAAAGCCTTTTGTTTATTTTTTTATCAATCTTTAAGATTTAACATTAAAATTCGTTTTTACAAATTAAAAAAACCAAAAACAACGTTTTAATATCAATCATCAACTGATGAATCTGTCATATTTGGTATCTTTAACCCTGCAGGTTGAGTTTCTGGTGTTTCCATGAAATTTAAGGAAGATCAAAATAATGTAGTGTCCATTGAATAAAAATAGATATGTTCTTGTACAAGTAATTGAGCATTGTTCTTATTTCTCTTATAACACTAAATTACACACATATACATATATGAGGATAAAATACACAGTATATCATTAAATGATATGTTGTGGAGACAAGATGTATGAAAAAGACAAAAGGAAAAACAAATTAAACACAGGAAGAAATCAGAAAAACGAGAGATTTACCAGTTTCGTTCGGATCAACGAACGTCTTCAGAAAAAGTAAAGATTTAAAAAAAGAAAATGCACTTGCCCAAAACATCCCATTGTGTGTCTTCTTTTTCCTATGTTTTGCCATTATTCAATAAATATAAAATCTTCAGTTTTTCTGAAGACGGTCGTTTATCTGAATGAAACCGGTAAATCTCGTTTTTCTGATGTTTTCTTGTGTTTAATTTGTTTTTCCTCTTGTCTTTCTGCATGTATACCACAATGTATAACATACATGTGATGTGTTGGTGGTCTTCTAATGTGGAATCGTGAGTGATTAGCTATTTCTTGACTATGTGTGGGCTTCCATGGTTCGAGATGTGTGCACCAGGCACAATTGGGGTAAATGCCGTCACAAGTACAATAATGTATAACACAATGTGTGTGTGAATATGTGTGTGTGTGTGTAAACAGAATTTATTATATGTATATCTATATAATAACCTACTAGACACAATCCATGAGTGCATTCAGTCTCTCTGTACAAGGGTTTGTCAGGACAACATAACATGAGTATAGTTCAGCCTACAAGTAAACCCTGACCAAATATTCAAAATAACATAGTATTCGAAGCCCAAATAAGATCTCCTTCGACACGACTCCACATTGTCTATACGATGAATGGTGCACCTTCTCCAAGTGATTTGCCTCTATAGTAACAGCACTAAGCTGGATACTCCACCAGACTAGATGAATTCTTGTCCTGGCATCCCATAAGACCAAGAGACCATAAGAAAGATTAACTATAAGATAGTTAAATGATCAATTGGGGAGAGGAATATTAATCTTCTTCACTTCTTTACTAACTCAACGTTTGAGAGATAGAGGTGAATCCTGATTGAACACTCGGATATCTATGTATCTCATACAGAGATCAGGTGTTAGCCGCAGAAAGGAGCCCCTTGATTTCTGAGAACTTACTGAAGTAAAATGAAAACAAAAGAAAAATTGTCACACAATATCTCGTCAGTTTGTGGCAATTCATAATCAAACGTAACTTTTTAAATTAACTTTTTTTTAAAGTGTTATAATTTTAAACAATTTTACTCAGTTAATATTATAAAAAAATACTGTAATTCAAATAAACTTCGCAAAAATCCAATTAAAAAAATACTGTAATTCAAATAAACTTCGCAAAAATCCAATTAAAAAAATAAGGGGAAAATGCAACAGCTGTTAAAAAAGATGTGCATTATTTTGTACGATGTCTATTTTGTCATTAAAATAAGAAAAAAACCTCAAAATTATTTATGGGATTTAAATTTAAGCATTTTGTATGATGTCCTATCGATTTTATTTCAAAACTGATTATTTTAATAACCTATTTATTCATTGAATTAAGAAAAAAACCAAGTAGAATAGGGAGATGAGGGGAAGGGGTCAAAAGAGCAAAACAAGAACGAAAGTAAAAAGACTCCCGGGTAATGTCGGGTAGATGCAACTAGTTATACATAAAATGAGTCTGTGTAAACTATAGCAACATTTCATTTTTTCAGTCTTAAAGATTCACCATGAGTTTTCATCTCTGAGATGAAGTGTTTTTATGTTAAAATATGTTCAGCTTGAAAATTTGTTTTCATTTCTATAATTTTGCTTTGAGGAGTTTTAAGAACTTAAAAATAATTTTGATAAGAACATCTCATTTTTACAAAACTAGAAGAATACCTGTCCCAGGACGGATAAAATGAAATGATCAAATGATACCATAAGTAAGTTGGTTAAATTTCACAAAAATAAGATATCTGAATGTTCACGAAACGATTACACCTCCTTTCTATCCCCCTTGCATGAAACTAAATATAGCCCACATTACAACTCCTTACGCCTAGGAGCTGTGTTTCACAATTCATAATGATCAGGTAATAGGTTAAGGAGTGAATCCTGTACACAAATATATAAACATAAATACATACTTAACTTTATATAAATAGAGATAAATATAAAATATCTGTCCTGTCACACAAAAGTTAGCAAGTAAAAACGGGCTTTTTTCCTAGCCTCTGAACGAAAAAATTTCAAGTGGGGATGGGAGGCAAAAAAGCTAATATCACGTCAGACAACTCTCGCTGTCTGAAACGAATCTGGAAAGATATCCCTCAATCTAAATAAAAAGTCAACAGTGGTTATTTTTTTTTTTTTGTTAGGTCATCAGAAATGATAATTTATATGCACAAATTAAATTACTTATATAATTCTGTGACTATTTGGGAATACCAGGTGCTGTATGTGCTCTCCGCTTATCTCACTGTTTCCAGTCATCCTGGATTTCTCCTTGCCACTGGAATCAAGCAGTGCCGATTCAGGAGAGGTGTGGTTGCAGAGTGCACATCCTTTGCTTCACAATTACACCCACAGTCACCCTTACCGGGGGTCTAAAGACTGAATGGAAGCCATGCATATATATATATATATATATATATATGTGTGTGTGTGTGAAAAAAGACAAACAGAAAACAGGTTAAAATGCAGGAGAAAAACAAAAACAAGAGATTTACCGGTTTCGTTCGTATGAACAAAACCAGTCAAATCTCTTGTTTTTGTTTTTCTCCTGCATTTTAACCTGTTTTCCGTTTGTCTTTTTTCACACATTTTGTCTACCACGGCATTTCATTTTCATGACTTATCGTGCACCTTACCCCATTATATTATATATATATATATATAAAGTGAACTTTCAATTGAGGAAGCACAACGTTACTGAAACGTAATTGTATAAGCCGTTCTAAATGTTTATATAATATTTATTATAATATATAATTATATTTATATATATATAATTATATTTATAATTAGTGATGGGACGATTCCAATATCCCTCCCCCCTCTCCCGATACAATTTTCAATTCTGTTCTAAATTTCTGATTCCAATTCTTTTTAAATTTCTAAATATCTAGTTATAGAGTTGTTGTTTTTTTAATTTTCGGATTACCGTAAAATCCTGTGTAATGTCTGCATATATTTTCGCAAAAGTAAGGGGGGGGGGGGATTACACGAATAGATCTTTATAAGTATTTTTTCTCAAATGTTTTTCTTTGTAATTTTTTTTTTTTTTTTTTTTTTTACATGATTCACCCCAAACAAGGCAGGACGCCACTGTAAACGTAAGGGGCTACTGAGAAAAAGGAAAAGGGGAGCAGGATTAGTGGTTCAGCTTAAATTGGGATCTGAGCAGCGAGATGTCTGTTTACATTAGTTTTAAATTTCTGCATGTCAGTACTGTCGGGGAAACAGGGGGCAGGGAGGGAGTTCCAGAGGCCAGCAGCACGAGGAAAGAAGCTATAATTGATTGAAAATAGTGATTTTATAAACTCATTGTGAAAGTTTCATCTATATTTTACTTGTGCCATTTTTACCATGTCATTTCTTCGGGTTATACTTTTACCTAAAGTTGTTATGATCTATAGATTTTAGTTTTACTGGTAGTTCAAAAACAATAAATATTTATTATTTTATCATTAGTACTAACAATAAAAAATTAAGTTTTAAACAATAAAAGTAAAAAAGAATTTAAATAATCGTTTTTAAATTGAAAATTAGGCACATATTTTTCTGATTCCAATTAACCGGAACACTAAAATATATATATATATAAAACTTGGAAGCAATTGATTAGATTACACCGTACAGAGTGGAATTTGAAGACGGTTTACCCGTGAGGAATTGTGAAATATCAAAAAACGTTCAACCCTTGAACAAAATAAAAGTGATATCAAGTGAAATCTCTCTCTCTCTCTCTTATATATTTAAATGAATAAATGCAAAAGTTTTTTTTCATTTATTTTGACTATATTCATATCAAAACACGTTAAGCTTATTTAATTCAATTTTACATTTAAGTATTTTCAAACACATATGTACCAAACAGAACACTGCCAAAACACACTGACCAAGATGCTTCATTTGAATAATAATTTTATAAACACTCAAATTAATTCATTTCTATTTTTGTATTCCACTTTCCCTACATAAATGTAATACTTTTCATTAATATTAATTACAACAATTTAATGAAAATGAAAGATAACTTCTGTTTTTTTTCGTTGACGATGCTGTTGATGATGAAGATAACTATTACATTTGCCATAAAAAACAATAAAGAAAAAAGACCCCGCCTCCTCTTATTTTTTTAAATTACAAAAAAAAAGAGAATATTTAAAAAAAATCGTCATTAAGTTTTTTATTTTTTTATGGAAATCGCTCCAGACAAGGCATGAAGTCACTTGATGTAAGGAGCTAACAAAAACAAAATATGATCATCACAAAGATAGGAGATGCCTATTGGCCTTAGTCTTGAAAAGATTAGGGCTATAGGTAGGAGGAAAACAGTCAGCAGGAAGAGAGTTTCACAAGCGTACAGTTCTTTGAAAGAAGCTACTGGAATAGAAAGCTGTATTACAATGAGATATCAAAACAGCGAATTGATGGAGACCAACGAATCAAACGAGCTGGAACCAAAGAAGCAGGGAATAGATCACACAATTCTGAAGAACACATACCATAATAGTATTTATAGAAAAGACTGAGACTAGCAACATCACGTTTGTGAGTAAGAGGTTACAGAGAAGAAGAAAGGGGGTGGGCAATGACATTACAGATACGTTTCTGAACCTTATCACGAACCCTCAAATGGGACAAAGATTCACCAGCCCAAATATGACAACAGTACTCCATATATATATTTTATATATCTGTCTTGAATAATAAAGGCGAAAAACACAAAGTAACCATTTTAAATTGTTTTATTTGATCAATTGACGTTCCGCATCTGGCGATTGTTAAGAATAACTAATAGAATGACAAGTAAACAAATAACTGTTACCAAAGGTAATAGAAGTTATTTTATTTTTCTGTAGATAAGGCTACAGCTTCATTAATTGCTGCTTGGAGGGCAGGTAGTTTTTGCTAGTACATATATAAGATTTAATGCAAGCAATTAGGAATATTTTAAGAATAACATCCCCCTAGAGTAAATAGAATTTAGTTAAGAGCGAGATAGGCAAAGAGGATGACCAACGACCCCCCCGCTCGACACTTTTGATGGCCTTGCTCCTAATTTGTTAAATTGTATTTCATATTTTTGCAAATAAATAATTGCTAGTATTCTGCTCTCTTTCGAGACAGAGGCAATTTTAATTTTTGTCCCAATCCAGAGTTGCCCTTTTTAAGGAGCCGGACTTTCCCTACATAAAACCTAATCTTGTATCTAACTCTGCCCTCATAGGGAGGGGGAAGTATAAATAGGGACTTCTGATAGACTGATATCATTTCAAATGCCTATTTGTTGGCCTGTTTTAAGTTTACTGCGATTCTTTAAAGGAAACCGAGTTTATAAAGTATGAAATTACCGAAAAATTTCCAAGTCAGATTATTTTACTTCTACACGATAAAAAAATGACTAGAATTTATTTACATATATTAAAGATATACCATCTGCACAACGGAATAACATCAAAAAAGAAAAAAAAAAAAAAAGAAAACAAAAAAAAAAAAGAGGATAATTTCTTGTTATCTTAAAACTGGTGTGGCAAAAATAAACAAGTGTCAAGATAGATGAATTCATTTGAATAGATTACATAAGCTTTTTATAGGTATTTACCTCCCTCCCACTGCGAGAAGACGTGACACAAGGTCGCAAAGTGGGGATTGAAAAAAAAAAAAAAAAAAAAAAAAAAAAACAGTGCACAAGAGGTGTGTGCACTCTGGCATCAAAACCATGCCTGAGCAGCCCCGCCCACATTTCCTGGTAGGGGCACCTCACACGATTAGCAATAAACTACCCCTTTCTCAAAAGAGAGAAGATATAAAGCCTAGGAGGAATGACCCCCTAAAACTGCACAGAACCATACCTCAGCAAGATTATCACCTACTCAAAAATGACCCAGGCTCTGCCGGACTGATTGTCGAGGACGTATCCTTAACTTGGTATGAACAAAACCTACTCGGGCTGTGTCAGGTAGACACTGTTGAATATTTTCATGACAAAAACTAATACATTCTATCTTGCTTTTCTTTTATTTACTAAGAAGTCACCGCTTCTTCTTCAGGTGTCAGGTCTGTTTGCAGACATCGATAATCATGGCTCTCCATTCTTCTCTGCATTCGGTCTTTCTGATGAGATCTAGAGTCGTGATTCCAGTGACCCTGTTGAGGCCATCTGTGAACTTGGTACGCTGTCTTCCTCTACTCTTTTTGCCGTCGATTCTTCCTAACATCAAGCTTTTCTCCAAGCCGTCCGTCCGCATTATATGACCGAAAAACTGTCTGGCGTGGACAGTATTGAGAAGCAATCTGTTGTAGTCAACCGTACGCATGAATTCTTCGTTTTTCTTCCTTTCTGTCCATGAGATTCCTAGAATTCTTCTTAGAAACCATATCTCTGCTGCTTCCGAACGATTTTCAGGCACTTTTGACAATGTCCAACACCGCTTAGCAAGGCCAAAAAAAGACAAGTGCTAATGAGATGGATAGATTGAAAGTTGAATAATGAAGAACACTATGAGAGGATTGAAAATATTGAATGGAATGAACAAAATTTGATCATGAGGATGGATTATAAGTATTTTTTGTCATTGAATTTGAAGTCAACCATGTAGCCTTCAGAGAAGCAATCACGCGGTAATGTGTTTCACAGATGACAGATTCTTGGAAAGTAACTCTTCATGGAAGTTTTGTTTGTTGTTAGGCACATTGAGGGGGGAAAAAAAGGAAAGATCTTTGAAGATGTGGTAGGAAGAAGAGCTCTTGCTGTGAATGTCTTAAAAGGAGGAACAAGAGAAGTACCTTCCATGGAAATAACGACAGTAGAGAAAGATTAGCAATGTCTCTTCTTTCCCACTAGATTGCAAAGTCAATTTTGTACTCTGGCGAGGCAAGAAAGAGTGCTGAGTGACACCTCCCCAGATGTGGCAACAGTACTCCATCTACTAATGCATTTAGTTTTTGTAACACACACATTAAATGTGGTTAAAACTCCTTTTTTATATTGTACTTCAAATGACTACAAAACAAATGTACTTCTCTTATATAATTTTAAGATATTTACAGAGTTTTTCCAGTTGAAAGAGTATAATAAAGTCCTTTTTTTTTAAAAACATATTTCACCCCAAACAAGGCAGGCCACCACTGTGGTCATAAAGGGTTACTGAGAATTTGGGTGTGGGTTTTGAATGTCACCCCAAGTTGGGAGCAGTGTAGCGAGATGGCTGTTTACATTAGTTTTAAACCTCTGCGTTGTCGGTACTGTCGGGGAAACGGAGCAGCGAAAGAGTTCCAGAGGCCAGCAGCACGAGGAAAGAAGCTATTGGAGTAGAAGGCTCTCCGGCATCTTGGGACCTCCACAGTGAATGGATGGGATTTAGATGATTGTCGAGTTGGTCTAGTGTATTTGTAAAACAAGCACAAGGATGCAACATTACGGCGATGGGACAGGGGCTGGAGCTTAATTGACAGTGAGGGACCTATTAGGTTGGCGATTCTTTTTTGAACCTTGTCTAGGAGGGAGATGTTAAAGTTTGTTTTTTTAAGATTAATTAATATAATAAATGTGAGTTTATCACCGTTTGTCTCCCTATGGCTTTTTCCCTATATACTTTAATTAAAAAAATACCTTAGTTCTTGGATTGAGTTATGCTTAAAAAAGTATTGTTTTGTTTTAATTAGCTATAATTTATAATTAATTGAAGGAGTTAATCATCTGTCTAAGCTATCTATATATTTCTCTCACCTCCTCTCACTGATTCCATCACTCTAATATTTCTTAATCTCAGAAAAAGTGACTTTTTCAGCGTCATCATCTAATTTAAATATATGTGTCTGTACACACTGCAAACACGTACGTAAATTATATTGCAAAATAATAAGTAGAGATGGGCGGTTTTACCGAAAAACCGCTGTTTTTCGGTTTCGTCTCCATACCGAATCGTTTTTTTTTTTTAAACCGTAACCGTTCGGTATTGTGTTTTTACTACAGTAAGCCACCATATACAAAGAAAACACGGTTGAAAAGATTTTCCGATTTGAATAAAATTGAATATTACCAAAAAATGTTATATTAGTAAGAGGACAGATTGAACAAATATATGATAAAAACATTTAATTGACTTGTAGGAAGAAATCTTTGTTTACAGTTTGTTTATCATTAACATTTTGAATTTTCAAATGAAAAAAAGAGAAATACGACAGACAACATGACATCGTATTTTTAGCATTTTTAAATGAAAAAGAAAAAATCAAACGCGTTCCGTATGATGTCGAAAATCTATTTGATTCACAATATTTCATTTTCATCATCATTTTTGCTTAATTTTATTTGTAAAATTATTTTGTTTGTTTAAATAAATTTTCGTTTTTTAATTTTTTGCATTTCTGAGTTATATTTTAGCTTCTGATGGGTTAAAGAATTAGGATGTATATTCAAACTCAGTTTTATTCTTCAGAAATCTTTCATGAATCTTTGGTCACTGTTTTAACGAGTTAACTGTTGAAAAGGTATCAGAACTTTGATTACAACAGTCAACACCTTAAAACTTACGAATAGGCTATATTGCCGGTCCCGGCAAAATAACGATTCTTGCGTTATTTTGCCGGTTCATGTATATTTAACTAAATTGTTAAACATACAGTGACGCCCGGCACAATAATGAGTCTTACGTTATTTTGCCGGCTCGTGTTTATTTAACTATAAATTACTTTTTTTTTTATTATTTAAATTATTTTTTTTGTATTATTTAATACTTTATCAAACGAAATTTTATTTATAATTTAAAACTTTGCCTGATTGATTTTTTTTGTTTGTTTTTAATTAAACTTTGCCTGATTCATTTTAAGCGACAATATATTTTAAAATAACGATAAAATTAATTTTTACTTCCGGTTGATTCGATTAGGAGTGAACTCTTCAAAATTACGACTTATTTTATGATTTCATTGAAAGAACATTTTAAAATAGAAACTGTTTAAATCCAGTGATGTTCTGTATATTTTAACATTATCGAAGTTTTTCTTCATAAAGAAAATCAGAATTTTACATTAAAATCTTTCCTTTGTAAAGCACATTTTTAACAAGTTAATTCAACAACTTAATAACTTCATTATTTTTAAAAGTTTGGCATTGGTTCAAGGATTACGAAGCAACACCTATTAAAGCACATTTTTAACAAGTTAATTCAACAAATGTTACCAAAGGCAACATAAATTATTCTTCTACCTACCTGTATAAGTTTATTTGTTTATTTTATTATTTATTTTTATTTTAAAAAATCATTTATCAAAATAAATAATAAAATAAACAAATAAACTTATACAGGTAGGTAGAAGAATAATTTATGTTGCCTTTGGTAACATTTATTTGTTGCTTATTTTTTTCTTTATATATGACTTTCCTTAATTTCAATTACTTAAATCGAGAGCAGACTTAGTAATGTTGGGAAAATTCATCAACATTAATTATATTATGAAAAGTAACTAGATAAAAATAAACCGAAAAGAAAAATAATATTTTTTTTTAATAATAAAGGTAAAATATCTATTTTAAAATGATTGCGATTGTTTGGTTCATTTGAGCCATGCCTACCGGTGCCCGTGGTATCTCCGGCTCCCGTGGCGGGTATAAAAAGTGCTGCCGCTTCACAATGTTTGTTTGTAAAACAATTCAACCTTGGATTAAAATGTGTAGCAGTTGAAAATAAAAATTAATTGAATGAACGAAAATATTAGAGACAATTAGATTCTTTAGCCGGATTTCAGATGCTTGTGTACGAATGGGGTCCCAATATTTTCGTCTGCAAACAGCAATTCGTAAAGAAATTACATCAGATACGCTTTACAGCAAATGAAATCCGACTAAATAATCTAATTGTCTCTAATATTTCCGTTCATTTAATTATTTTACTTTTAATGTTTTTTTGTATTAAAAGCAGATATTTCTTTAACCGACACAATAGGGCAGGTCGATTTTATTTTATTTCTTTAACCAACACAACTGATGTTGAAAACAAATTGTTTTTAAATATTTGCCCTTATTTATTTCATTACCTTTTCTTTCGCAAGGCCATAACAATTAGGTTTAAAAAAAAAAAAATGAACCGGCATAATAACGATCCCTTTACATTAGTAAATAATTATTGTGCCGGGCGTCACTGTATGTTTAACAATTTAGTTAAATATACATGAACCGGCAAAATAACGCAGGAATCGTTATGATTCATATCATGGAGAATGATTCAGTCACAAAATTATCGAAACAGTGGCATAATTCAACTAAACGTTGAATAATAACTAATCATCACACAAGAGAATGAATAGCTTCCATAGTAAAAAATTTTTTTTCAAAAAAACCGAAAAACCGAACCGTAAACCGAGGTTTTAAGGGAAAAAAAAACGAAACCAAAATTTCAAAACCGCCCAACTCTAATAATAAGTCTCTTTAATTCTATATAATAATAATAATAATAATAATGATATAGAAGTAAAGAACTTATTTTTGTTATGCAAGAACAATGTCTTAAAAGATATGTCGCAGTTTATGAATTTTCGAATGAAATCAAAGTCGAATAAATAGTGTTAGTGGTTGTGACCCAACGCATGACAGGTACGTCTAGTGAACCATTGAGTTCCATATTCTATTTTTATAATTAAGCATTTTATTTGTAGTCGCTTATTTCTGTTAAACTATGAATTTTTTTTTTTTTTTTATTTAAAAAATTTTTTTTTACAAATCATGCTTCACTAAATAAGACTTTATATTTGTTCTGAAATCTTTTTCATTATAAATTCTGCACAGATAAGGACACAATCATTTAGAAAAAAAGACAAGGCAATCCCTATAAAAGGCCGAGATATCTAACATTTAAGGTATTTTACTGGAGGCAAGATTTGCAGTCAGTTAGCAGAGATCTCTTTAGCTGTTAACACTTCAGTCTCATTGCTCCGAGAAAAGTTCATTCTGAAAAGGAGATTTTAACCCATCAAATTTATTTCACCTGAGGTTTTATTTGGATTATAAGTATATTGTGTAAGGAATTTTTCACCATTATTAAAAAAAAAAAAAAAAAAAAAAAAAAATGAAAGCATTTGTCATACCATTTTTATTGACAGCCTTGTTTATTCAAGAAATACAATTTTGATTTTTCACAAACTATAAGTTTGTGAAAAATCAAAATGTAATTGATGATATAATACAGAATCTCAGCTGAAATAAATTTAATGGGTTAAAATCTTCTTTCAGAATGAAATTTTCTGATCAATGAGAGTGAAGTGATAGCTAAGAAGATATGACTGACTGACTGGAAATCTTGCCTTCAGTAAAAGACACCAAATGCTAACAGGGATGGCCTTGGGGGAAAAAAAAAAAAAAAAAAAAAAGCAATGGACATAGAGTTTGTAAAGTATTAATCTAAAATCGTTTCAAAGATTATGACTGATTAGATACGCTTGACTATAGAAGAAAAGCAATCAAACACTGTTTGCTCTTTCACCAGTGTTAAAGTATATTTAAGCAGCAAATCTTCCATTATACATGTTTGTCTTAACACCACACTGTTGACAGAATAGACATCAATTTTTATCAGAAAACTATTATAGGGTTATTGTATCGAAAGTTTCATTTCAAAACATTTATGAAATTTATGGCATCGACATATGTTCAAATGACATTTAACTTGCAGCTTCCATTAATATGTTCAGTTTAAATTAGTGAGTAAAAAAACTGCAAGACGAATCCATTAGTATTTAGCAAAATTAAGAAAGAAAAGAACGCAACTCTTCACCTTCAATCTATTTCCATAATGAGACTTTTCTTTTTGCTTTCTATATCAATTTATTTTATTTCCCTTTTTAAACTTTCCCGTTTGAGAAGTTTTCTTTCTTTATATTTATTTATTTTAACTTAGCTAGTTCAGACGTTATTTGATATGATTAAAAGTGCGAACACCGATGGAGGATAATTTTTGTTGCACTTTGTTACATTAGGACCCATGCTAGCTTTGATCATGACCCTAACCCACACTTTGACCCTGACGACGGGGTCAAAGTTAGCTCGGGTCCTAATGTAACAAAGCACCTTTTCTTTTCTATCAATTTTGACAGAAGATGTGTACTCGTTAATAATAACGATTACCGTCTTAAGACATGAGCAATTATTGTTTGATTAGTTAGACTATGGACATTAATAATATTTAGATGCCGGAATACATGCTACAAAAAGTGATCAAAAGGTGCATAAAATAACTTTATTAACACCACATTCGAAATGCTATTTATATTATAACATAAATAGCATTTCGAATGTGGTGTTAAAGTTACATCAACCATTATGAAGAAATTAGACTTAGGTACTCCCATGTCCTGAGATATATGAGGCAGTCAAAATGATTCATCGTATTCATAAAAATTTAAATTTGGCTTACTTTTGACTGTTTTCGAAGCAAGAATATTTTATAGGGACAGATCAATAGTCTGAAACTAAACCACTAAAAGAAGACAAAGTGGAGAAGTCTCCAGTAGATATTTACTTTCTCGTTTTCAAAGTGGAGCAAAAATTTAAAATATGACTACGCCGTTGTTTTTTTTTTTTTTTTTTTTTTTTGTAAACGTCATGAAACCAACGACTTTTGCCGATTCAGAGCCACGACGAATGTTGTACTAAAAATGATAAGCAGAGAAAGAAAAGAGGTAAGTAAATAAATATTGATTACTAAAATACAAATATAGGTTTAACTCAGACCTACTTGGTGTTTTCCAGGATGCATTTTAGTTTTTATTTGTTTGCACATTTCTAAACTTATACAGAATAAGGGGAGAGTTTGAATTACCTACTAGATACAATCCCCGGGTGTCTTCAGTCTCTGTAGAAGGTTTGTCAGGAAAACCTGACATGAGGATACTTTACCCTAAAAGTAAACCCTTACAAAATATTCAAAATAACATAGTATTCAAAGCCCAAATAAGATCCCCTCGACAAGCTATACACATACGAGGAATGGCGCACCTTCTCCTAGTGATATCACCTCAAATAACAACACTTAGCTCGATATTCCACTAGAATAGATGAATTATTGTCTTGGAAGTTGGCCAGATCAAGAAAATACCAGAATAAAGATAAACTATAGTTATAGTTAAGTGGTCACTTGGGGAAAGGAAAATTGGTGTTCTTCACTAACTCAAAATTTGAGAGGTAGAGGATAATCTTGATTGAACACTGATATGTCTATGTATCTCATATAGAGATCAAGTGCTAGCTCCAGCAAAGGGCCCCTTGATTTCTGAGAACTTACACCGACGTAAGATGAAGACTAAAAAAAGATTTAGTTGGAGACAACTCTGTATATTTTTCTAATTAAAATATATTATCAGTTGCCCCAAATTCTGTGTCATTCTCGTAAAAAAAAAAAAAAAAAAAAAAAAAAAAAAGGCATGTTACCAAAATGAATAACACTTACATTTTGATCTTCTCAAAAAGAAAAACATTTATTTCATACATTTTTTTGTAATGTCAAAAAATTATCATAGTACCCCCTATGACGGGGCTACTATGATTATACATTATCATAGTAGCCTAGCCATACAACATTATTATAACCCTGGCTTGTAACGAGGCACATAAATATTCTTCAGAATGGCAAAAAATGACTAGGCACAGTTGCAACAATCAGACCAGACGTAGATGGACATGAATCAGGAAGATTGTGCAATGAAACGGCTGTTCCTGGAGTTATTTGGTTTACATTTTTGTGATTTTTTCTCATTTGGCAAAATATAATCCCCAAGCATACTGGCAACCGCATTTCCAAGAACTTCCAGCATAGGCTGAGCACTGGTGGGAAGCATAAAATATGTCACAGTTGTACTATACATGTTACAGCCTAGTTTGGGGAGGAGGAGGAGGGGGGGGGGCAAACAAATCAATGTTGATTAGTTAAAAGCAAAAAATAGGCTGACATAAGAATAGCAGAGCAGCCCCAATATGAAAGTTCACAGTAATTAACAATCTTTTCCAAAACTAAATGCTAGTTGAAATAAATATTGTCATCATCCAACTGACAATCTCATGGAAGAGCTTACCAACCAGGTTTAAAGTTGCTCTGGACAAACATTCAGACGGTATATATATATATATATATATATATATATATATATATATATATATAGACGTACACATCTTCTGTCCTTTTACATGGCTTGTTGCACTTTGCTATTGTTTACCAATAAATTTGATAAGCACTAAAATATACTGAAAATTAATACTTTAAAGGGTGCTTCTCCAGATTAGGACCTGAGCTAAAATCGACTTGGCGTTGTTAGCGTTAGCTTGGGTCCTAATCTGAAGTAGTACCATATAAAGAAATAGTGATCTTTGTGATAATTCCCAAATCAATTGTGCCTAATCTGTAATACTCATTAAAATTCAGTCAATGAATAATCACTAATACAAAGAGAAAAACTTTGATCATTTGACACAAGAGAAAAAAAATGTCTACGTTATTGTATCAGTAAGTAACGCCGAAAGTTATATTCAGTAGCAATTTGTTTTTATCACAAAAAAAAATAAAAAAATTATTCAATTTAGTAGAAATTTGTACTATCAACAAAAATAACTTGATCTGTAAGTCCCTAGTTACTTACCTCCCCACAAGGGCAGAATTAGACAAAGTCGGTTTTTAATGTGGAGAAAATCCAGCTCCACAAAAAGAGGCACTCTGGATTGGAAGAAAAATTAAAATTGCCTCAGTCTAGAAGGATTTCTCCTTCACTGACCGAGGACAGCAAAGATGAAGTATAGTATCAGAACAGATATTACACTTTGAATTATTTACTTGAAAAAAAAGTATATGTATATATATATAATACATTTGAACAAATTAGGCACAAGGCCATCAAAAGTGTGTGTATGGCTGATCATCCTCTGTCTATCCTACTCTTAGCTAGAATCACTAGTCACCAAAATTACTCTTGGGACCATCTTAAAATATGAATGAAGCCTTTGTGAATGTTTGACAAATTTTGTGTACCATAAATGTGTATATTTACGAAATGGGCAGAAACAATTGTTTGTAAATAATTTTTTTTTTGAATGAACTAGGATTATATCATGTTATGTATATACATGCACACTCCGTAGGACAAAAAAAAAACTCAACTTGTTAGGATAACTCCCCCAAACCTTTCTAAAGAATAGACTGCCAACTGTCAGTTTGTTTAGGATCAAAAACAAGCAGGAGTGGTACACTTTGATCTTAGCCAAAAGGCTAACTAAGAACATAACTTTAAAAAGATTTTAATTATTATAATTTATATGAAACTAGTTAAAAAAAAAAAATTACTTAAACTTTTTACTAAAAATCTTTTCGTTTCAAGATTACAAATAACAGCTAAAAAGATTTTTTAAATTATAAATATTTTGTAGATTTTTGGTTAGAATTCCTATTTGGCTCTTTCAAAATTATGCTATAAGACATTTTTCCAATTGTTTATTGTTTTGTTTTTTAAAATTAAATGCAATTGCATTAACAAATGTTTGATTTTCAGATCTTTGAAGGAAATTAAGTCAACTATATTTGAAAATACAAAGAATGACATTTCCTCTGACTTAAGATTAGGGGCAATTAACGCCCCCCCCCCCCCGTATCAAGAAAGGGCGTAATATTTTTTTTTAAATCAGTAAGTGCATCAACTTTATTTCTTTTTTTTAGGGGGGGGGGTCAACTTGGCACTTCTGCATTTCAACCGTCACTTGTACTTAATAATTGAAGAGTTCCATTCATTCCACCGAGTCAACATATGAAAAAAAAACAATGTTGACGGTTGGTTGTCTGCCCCTGCCTTCAAAAGAAGAAAGTAAATTAAGTCCAAGTGACGGTTGAAATGCAGAAGTGCCGTCAACTTTATTTTTTTGAGGGGCTAAACAAAATTTTAAACCCTAACCACTATTATATTTGTATTCCAATGCTTAGTGTAGTCTGCCCCCCCCCCCATTTTTTTCAGCTCGTAAACTGCTTCGGCTATTTCCGGAAATCGCAATCAGAAACATTCGTGCCTATATGGGATGTGTTCTATAGAGGCAACCCACAATGTTTCACAAAACTCTTGTTTACAGCTTTTATGATCACAATTATATTTAGCTGAACAGGAAATGAAATAATGAGTCATAGTATCTAGGACTTTTGTGAAAATCTGATTAGAAATCAATGTTATTAAGTCAATGACTCACCCAAAACTTCACGAGACAAACCTTACCAAATGTATTAAAGGAAAATAATCAAAGTATAACATCTAGAGAAAAATAAAAAGAAAGGTAAACGTTACTATTGACGACACAAATTATTTTAAAACGAAAGACAGTTTAGAAATTAGCCGAATACAATTTATTTTGGTTTACCTATTCATTTGTAACTTATTTGTGTTAAAAAATGAAAAAAAAAACCCCCCAAAAATGGTATATTTGATAGGAAATATAAGCCCGTGAAGTTATCGTAAATATATAGGTTGTGAGTAGAGTGGTCAGCCAGGTGTTTAGTTCCGAAGGTATGTAAAAACATGGCTACGCGAATAGGTCACAAATGTGTAGGTAAATTAAAATAAATTGTTTTAGACTAATTTCCCAACTACATTTCCTTTAAAATAATTTATGTCGTCAATAGTAACGTTTACCGAAAATAAATACTTTGTTATTATTAGTGGGGTATCTTTTACAATAATACGCAGAGTGAAAACGCTAAAAAAAAACAAATAAAAGTAACTGTAGCCGATAAAAGTTATTTTCCAACTTATCTGTGACATTTGTTTGTATTTTTAAGCCGTTTGAGCTGCTATTTATTAGAAATCAGTATTTTTGTCACACGAACATGTTTTCGTAAGCGATGCTTGAAAATAGGCTTATCGGCACCATTTTGTTTTAGTAAAAATACGTGCCCCCAAAAAACAAGAATTTTTTTTTACATCTAATAAAACCCATTTATATTACGTAAAAATACAAACAAATGTCATAGGTAAGTAGAAAATATCTATTCTCGACGTAGGTCACATTCACTTGTTGTATATTTATTTTTTTAAACCCGTTTTCGTTCGATTTTTGGACCCAGTTCGCGACTCTGGATTATTGTAAAAGATACCCAACAAGTCATTAACCATGTAATACACACATCTGATTTTGAGAGTACCTTGTGTGTGTTATGGGTGTCTGTCTTCCTCAGTTTTGGAATATAAAAATACATCCTAAATATATTAACAAAACGATGGAAAGGTTTTTATCGCGTCTTTAGTCGAAACAAAAATTGAAAAAAAAAAACCTAAAAAAACTGAGTAAACAGGATTTAAGTAATGTGTGTTTCTCGCCTATATGTAACTTTGATAAATATTAAATACACATCGATATTTTTACTATTGCCAGAGTGAAAAAATATTCAAAATACGTTTACATTTTTTTTTTAGTTTTTCCTTATTTATTTTTTTATTTCAACAAATATTGGATTAATAATAAATACGAATTAAAACAAAAAAAATCAATGTATTTCTCAAAGTTACGTATAGACGAGAAAAACCGACACGAGATCTGATTGTTTTATTGATACAGAATGAATCGAATACCTATTAAAATCGGTGCTTACCCAAATGAAGGGAGACATTCGAAAAAAAAAATCAAACAAACTGAGGAATATCTGTTTGATGTACGTACCTGTCACGGGCTGAATATATCCTACACAAAAAAAATCACGTAAATTAATCAAGTCGTTTATTTTATAAATAAAAATTAAACTTTACCGATAAACGAATGACGGGGGGGGGGGGGGGGGAGAGAATACAGCCGCCATTACGACATATTCAAGGGAAATGACCCTAACTCTTGTACACGGGGTTGATTTGGGCATCGTTTGTGGGGGCAAAGGCATGGCCAGAGCACGTACATTCATTCATTTATAGGTAAAAATTTAATTTTCTTTTATAAAATAAAAACTACTTGATTAATTTACGTGATTTTTGGTATAGGACATATTCAGCCCGTGACAGGTACGTACATCAAACAGATATTCCTCAGTTTGTTTTATTTATTTTTTTTGAATGTCTATTCATCTGGATAAGCACCTTAAAAATCTATAAAATAAGAGAAACTAAAACGAATTTTTTAAAATCCTATTTTTAAAAAAAATTGTAAACATATTCAATTTTTTTTTTCAAGCCTTCCACTGGGCAATACAGTTAGTAATATAACAAAATGAGTAAATTTGTAGTTTCCTGCTCAAAATGGCGGATAACTGACGTCAATGAATCATCTGCTATTTTCCGACCTCACAAATGAGTAAGTAAACCCAAATAAATTGTGTTGGACTAATTTCAATTTACCTTAAATTATTTTAAACTAAATACAGTTTGGAAATTAGTCCAAAACAATTTGTTTGGGTTTACTTACTCATTTGTGAGGTCAGAAAATAGCACACGATTTATTGACGTCAGAGTTGTCCGCCATTTTGAGCGAGAAACGACAAATTTACCATAAAATGTGCTGTCTCTATTTGTCTGGGGATGCAATTGAAAACGAAGCCCTACATCAACATCGAACACTACACTCCGTGTAAATCTTACATTTTTGTTTTCTGAGATATAAAATAATCAAAATAAAACACACACAAAGATATAAACAATGTTTTTATTTCTTTCAATCACCAGTATTTTAATTTCTTTAATTGTGCTTGTATATACATCAGCTTCCATGGCTGACAAATACAGGCTCGGTAAAATCCGATAACTAGTTACGACAACAGCCAAAAGGCAAGCACAAATTAAAGCCGCGTTACTGAAACGGAAAAAAAAAAAAAATTTTTACATTGCATTTTATTTATTTTTACTGGTATCTTTACATTGTATTTATTTTGTGAACTTGCGTTTTATTTTGTAATTATTTTCTGGTTTTATTTTTTAATGCATCAATTTACAAAAAAAATGGAATAAATAAAATGCATCAGTGTTTATTTGTGGTTTTGTTTTCCGTTTCAAGAACCCGGATTTAATTTTGTATGTTCGTTTTTCAGCTCTTGTAACTCGTTACCGGATTTTATCGAGTCAATAATGAGCAGCCATAGGGGTTGATGTATATAAGCTCTAATTTCAGTATAGAACAATAAATAAATGGTTTATTTATGGATGCGAAAGAGAGAGAGAGAGCGAGAGAAAGAAAGAAAGAGAGAGAGAGAGAGCGAAAGAGAGAGAGAGAGAGCGAAAGAGAGAGAGAGAGAAAGAGAGAGAGCGAAAGAGAGAGAGAGCGAGCGAGAGAGAGAAAAAGAAAGAGAAAGAGAGAGAGAAAGAGAGAGAGAGAGAGAAAGAGAGAGGAAAAGAGAAAGAGAGAGGAAAAGAGAAAGAGAGAGGAAAAGAGAAAGAGAGAGGAAAAGAGAAAGAGAGAGGAAAAGAGAAAGAGAGAGGAAAAGAGAAAGAGAGAGGAAAAGAGAAAGAGAGAGGAAAAGAGAAAGAGAGAGGAAAAGAGAAAGAGAGAGGAAAAGAGAAAGAGAGAGGAAAAGAGAAAGAGAGAGGAAAAGAGAAAGAGAGAGGAAAAGAGAAAGAGAGAGGAAAAGAGAAAGAGAGGAAAAGAGAAAGAGAGAGGAAAAGAGAAAGAGAGAGGAAAAGAGAAAGAGAGAGGAAAAGAGAAAGAGGGAGGAAAAGAGAAAGAGGGAGGAAAAGAGAAAGAGAGAGGTGTAGGAGTTGGAAAAACTGCTGAAAATATTGAAGGACAACCGTGCGGGGGGAGGTGGGGATAGAAAAAGTCAGCTTAAAGAATTAAATATTCCCTTTATTATACGATCAAACTTAATAAAGATGTAATTATATTTCGTATTGATTCTTTATAATTTACATCAATGATATTAATAGAAAAAAGAATGAACAATTGTATAGAAATACTGGTAAGAGTCAGAAAGAATTACTTCTAGGTTACAAAGATGGCAACTGTTTTTATTTACAGAATAATATTCTGAGGAGGCAACAAGTAGCAGGTTCTCCTACGTAAAAACCCAACATATTTGAGAAAAAGAGGGGGGAGCAACAAAAATGGGTTATCATTTTTTATCATTACTACAGCTTTTTAGTTATTTTTTTTTATAAAGAAAAGGGATTTGCGATGATATTTGTATAAAATGTTTTCTTAGAAGAAAGACAAATAGATAAAATATTTATTATTCGGACTACTATTCGCATACTGGCTATTATATTCACAACGTTTCGGCCAACGTAACCTCCGATTTCCTCAGAAGATGCACCTAAACAAAGTCGGAGGTGACATCGGATGAAACGTTTCAAATATAAGAGCCAAGATGAGAATAATGGTCTGAATAATCTAAAGTAATAATCATCATCTCAGAAATTACGAAACAAAATTAAAATCATTTTGTTAAAAAAAAAAAAAAAAATCATGGGGAAAAAATGTACATAGTAATTACGTCCTAAGAAAGTAGAAAATTACCCGACTTTTTTTTTTTTTAATTAAAAGAAAATATGTATTCATTAATGTTTATTAACATTAATGAATAATAAATCAAATCAAATAACAGAATTAAAATGTCGGTACACATATATCCTGTTGTATTTACTCCAGTTAGTAAATACTTAAACTTAAAACAGCCGTTTATGTTTATTTAACTTCAGCTGATTTTTTTTTAAGGAGAGGTTATTTTCTTCAATTATTGAGTTAGTATAATATTTGAGATTTGATTCAGAAAATAGCTGTTTATAGAAATTGTCACACTGGGATATCAGTAACCGATGCACACACACACACAAATATATAAAATAAAACTTGTTTTGTGAGAAGGATCGAGTCAATAGGTAATGTTATGGGAACCTTATCAATGCAGATTTTAAAATAAAATAACTCAGATGTTAATAACTATTAACATCAGAATTCTTTTTTATTTTAAAATTTTCATCAATAAGGCTCACATAAACATTTTTTTTTTTACTATTTCATGTATATACACATAATATTAGAGTAATATTGTGTATATATTTTCAGTATTTACTTCAGTGTTCAATACGTAAGTAAAACTTAGTAGACAACATTTAACATAAACGTTTCTGTGTATTTTGCTTACCATATATATTTTTTATTTTTATTAATATATATATGAGATGTGTGTGAGTTCTGTATGTGATCAGGTTTCCTCCACATTTAGCCTGATGACTGCCTCGATAATGAAACGTCTGAGTAGATTACTTGCCATAGGTATATTTTTATACTAAACACTACCCATTTATTTACCATTGTTGTAGTAAATACGGAAACAAATATATACGTGTATATCTTGTGTAGGTACACAAAAACACTTTCGAATGGTGGAGGAAACACATGACTTCATAGAGAAATCACACACACACATTATATAATTACATATCAATATACATATATACATACATATATATATATACACACACACACACACACGTTCTCTGAAATGCCCCCCCCCCCCTAAAAAACACGTTTTAGTACTACGAATAATTAATTATATACAGATAAACCATGTTACAGGTCTGTTATATATAAATATATGTTTGTATAAACTACAAACAAACAAAAAAATGAAATAAATTTTATATAAAACCCCCGAAGGAATAGACTCATAGAGGGGAGGGACAAAGGACAAAAATAGTGGCATGAAAATAGCTAAAGACAAAACAAAATACATTTTATAAAATACTTTAGAATAAAACAATGGTGAAGTAAATAAAATCCTAAGTATATTATTTAGATTCAAATATTTTTTTTTATATATCTCACAGGGTTTATGGAATATTATTAATAATGCGGACACCTAGAATAAGGAAACAAAAGAAACCCCAGAAAGAGAGAGTGAGAGAGCGACTACTTAGAGAGTGAGAGGGGGAAACACTCCGCTGTTTAAACATAAAGCATTTATTTTTCGATGACCTTATAAAAAATTGTTTTTCATTTTTTTTTTATGAATTTTTTTTCTTGTGTATCTATGTTTATTGTTTGTGACATGGAGTTAAATAATAGTGGATATTTTGAATGTGGATCTTTTTTTGTTCTCCTTTAAGAATAAAGAAGAGATTGCGAAAAAAAGACTCACAGACAGACATGAAAAGCGAACGAGACACACAGACAGACTCGTTTTTTTTTGTTGTTGTTTTTTTTTCCCCAGAAATAAAAGGATTATTTACATCATACTAAAAGTGATAATATACCTAGCCGATCGTGATGATTTAAAAAGGGGTCTATGATTGTTTGTTTGTTGCTTGTCCTCACCTTATTTCGAGGAATAGGGCCTCCTTTGGTCCCCATATCCTGATGATGACTTATATTGTGTGAATCCTAAAAAAGGGGGGAAGCCTTCTCTGCAGCTTTCTCTTCGGTCAAATACACACGATGCAATCAAACTGATCAGCTTCATCGACTGCTCTCGAACTTGCGAAGACACTCAAGTCCATCAAAACGGCTTGCACGACCTTTTCAGACCGAAATAAAAACGGCAAAAACACGACATTAGTCCGCCTTTCTCATCTTCTTCTCCATAACTCGGTTGTTTTTGGTTATTATGACGTTTTGGGGGCGACAACCGCGGTGCATTGTGGGCGTGTTGATGTAAAAAAATGGAGGCGGAGCTAGCCGAGACGGGAAGAAGAAACATCAACTGGAACAGCATTATTTTCGCTTTTTTCTCATTAAATAAATATCGGATGGACGCAATATCGACACACAAAAATACAATAATCAAAGGTAATAATTTTAATTTTTAATTTTTTAATCGATTTTTTTATTTTTACAAAAATTGTTTTCTAAATGTTGTTTAGTGTCTACCCGTCTTTTTACCAACTTCCCTATACCTCCTCCTTGCCCAAAGAAAAAATATATTCTTCAAACTTTTCTCTTTTTAATTTGATTTTTTTTAATCAATTTAACAAAATATAAATAAATATTTATTTTAAAAAATGAATCCTCTTTTTTTTATCTCTAATATTAATAGTGTGTTGAAATATCAATATTGATCCGCTAAACCGAGAAGAATGTTCGTTTCGTAAATTGAAGAACTGTCCAGTTTTTATACGCAACCCAATTTTCGTTTAACGCTTCTATCAAAGTTTTTCTTCTTCATCCATTTTTGTTGTTTTTTGGGTTATAATTAAAAAGAAAAAAAGAAGAAAAAAAAGAAACTTCTTCTTCAGAACTTTTACTTTCCCCTCTAAAGAGTAAAGTGGGTTTGAAACCAACATTCTTTAAAGAAAAAACATTTCGGCCATAAATTCTTGGATGAAACATGTTGCAGGTTCCTTTTTCTTGTGGTACGTTTTTTTCGGAATCTTATTGATTTGACGTATACTTACGCAAACACACATCACATATATATACACATACCTTTATATTTCAAAGTTTCAAAGAATTTATTAAATTTTAGTTTTATTAAAGAATACAATTTTTTAAGTAAATTTTATGTAAGAAAAAAATGTTTCAGAATAACCATCTGCATTTATTATATACATAAAAAAGTAAGAATTGCAAAAAATAAGTTTTCGTTTTCGGTAAAAATCAATTATCAAAAAGTTAAGTAATTCATTTTTATGAATGATTTAATTTATTTTTTTTATTTTTTTGCTATTTTCTTTTATCCGTTTTTGTTTGTTTTTATTCTAATATTTTTTACCTTTTTAATAGTGATACATTTTATAAACGAAAACGCAAATATAAGAAAAATATTTTTAAAATTTAATATTTTATTTACTTTTGTGTTTCTTTTATTTATTTACTCAAATGGCAAAATCATTGAACGACTAGAAGAAAAAAAAAAAATTTCAAAACTTTTTGCAACAAGTAGTATTTTTGAAAATCTTCAGATTTACTTTCTCCTTAGACTAGAAATGGTAAATAAATAAACAAATGATAACTAGATGAAGAAATACATAAGACATCTCATTTTATTTTAGTTTTATCTGTAATATAAAAAGAAAGTAAAAAAAAGAACCAAAGAATTAAGATTATTATTATTATTATTATTATTATTATTATGCTTAGAAAGATTTTAGCCTACTTTTTCTGAAGTGAAAAACTTTTTTCTCTCAAGATGCAACAAGTTTGTCTTCTTTTTTTTACCTGGAAATTTTCAATCCCTTAAAATGTTCTTTTTCTTTTTCTCTCTCTCTCTCAAAAATAATAAAAATTACAAATTTGATATATTTATTTCGATTATTAGTTCATTTATTTTTGGGGTTTTTTGGGTATTTTCTTGTTCCAAATAACTTTAGACGTGTGTGTGATTGGGGGGGGGGGGGCTTCTTAGCAGGGATTACCTTTTTCAAACCACCATTGTTCGTTCTGTCACAGAGATTTATGCCATACCTGTTTATTCCTTTTTTGTCAAAATTCCTATTTTATTTAGTCAAGTTAACTTTATTTTAATCTCTTGATCCATTTTCGTTTAATAATTTACTTCGAAGTAAAAAACAATTTCGGGTAAATTGTCTTTAAAAAATTCTTCCGACACAAAAATTATTTCGGGTCAATTTTGCCAATTCTTAAGAAAGAAAAATGTTTTTATGTTGCTTTTTTTACCTATGATTTGACACAAGAATTCAAGAAAAATATTATTTATTATATGTGACAATATTTTTCAAACTTTGTATCATCATCATCATTATTATTATTATTAATATTATTATTATTATTATTATTATTATTATTATTATTATCATTATTATTATTATTATTATTATTATTATTATTATTATTATTATTATTATTTCTTAAATTTATTTTTTATTACTCAAGAGAATTGGATTCTTTTTTTAAATGTATTTATTTCTATAGTTCTAACTGAAATATGTTTATAGAAGAAACACTTTTAAAACTTAAAATGTCAATCTTAAAAAAAAACATAATAAAAAATATTTTAAAAAGTTCAAAAATTATATTTTATGGAATTTAAAAAAATTAACCAACTTATTTTTTATTTAATTTTATTTTTTTTATGTTAAAACTTGTTTAGGGATCCTAAAAATTGCCGCTGGGCAGTATTTAAAAACAACTTATTGCGTAAAACATTTAATGTTTTGGTTGAAAAAAAAATACATGTAATATATTTAAATAATAATAATAATAATAATAAATCATTTGGCGCTTGTACAGTTTAACATCCCCCTGCAAATTAAGTTTAATTTTAGGAGAGTTCCGTCCAGGAAGCGAAGAGTTAACAAATCCCCCCCCCCCCCCCGTATGTTAAGAATGGCTTTCTAAATTTGCCGGGGGATGTTAAACTGTAAGTGCCAAGCATTTGTCAACAAAAACAATGTTTTTTTTATGCAATAACGGATTGCTATATTAAAGGTATTTTTTGCGGATTATTTTGCAAATAATTTGTTTTCTGATTCTTGCGGATTTAAGTAACAAATAATAAAATCAAACAATGTTTATTAAAAAACGTTGCCATCCGGACTTAGGGTCAGTGGTAGGGTATGTTTTTAATATTTGCAAAAGAAAAAAGAAATCCGTAAAAATCGGACAAAAAATTAATATGGTAGATTGATTTGCCCTATCACCGCTTAGAAATATCAGATAAACTTAGTCGATAAAATTTGGCAATCCTTCTGGGGGCTAACCGCATTAAATATAACTTAATAAGTTGCCCATCGGTATTTTTTTTTATGATTCCCCTCAAAGTATTTGATTCAGATTTTATCAATTAGAACCTGAACCAGAAACGGTTAAAGCTCATCTGATTGTAAGTTTTTTAAGGTAACTTCTTAGTTACCTGCCTCTGCACGACGGCTGGATGTGTACACAAAGTCGAACTTATGTGGGATGTGGCGATTTCTGGACGCCACATGGCCGGTAATCTATCTATCTATCTAATATACTGCTAAAACTGGATCTTTCTTGCTTATTGTAAATACATGCAATTAGGTACAGGTATTTATCTACCTCCCACAAAGTAAAATGTGACAAGGTCGGAAAGTGGGGTTTGATAAGTCAGCACCCTAGAGGAAGAGCACTTGTGACCCTCATAAAATGCCTGGGCAGCCCCGTCGGCATTCCCCAGTAGCGGCGCCTCAGGCGATTAGCAATAAACTAACCCCTTCTCGAAGGGCGAGAAGGCAAAGCCTGGGAGGGTGGACCTCCTAGAACTGCACAGGACAAACCCATAGACCGGCGGAATCAAGCCCCGAAGGCCAAGACAATACCGGTCTATAGGGTGTATCCATCGGAACAGATACTACACTTTGATCTTGGCCAAAAGGCCAAGGGTCACTGCTTGTTTGCGTTTGCTTTTATCTTGTCACCATGCACACTGGATGACGTCACAAATAGATGGATGACGTCATAAAGCTACCATTCATCTCTTATGATGTGGTCATCGTTGTATTCCCATTTACTTGCCCCCCTCCTCCCCACAAGGGCAGATTTAGACACAAAGTCGGGTTTTAATGTGATAAAAATCCAGCCCCCTAAAAAGGGCACTCTGGATTGAGACAAAAATTAAAATTGCTTTAGTCTAGAAGGACTTCTTCATTTACATGACAGAAAAGATGAACAGTAGTATCATAACAGATGCTATACTTTGCTCCTAGGCAAAAGATAATTAATTTACAAATTAAGACACAAGACCATCAAAAGTGTGGGTAATAGGGGAAGGATCATCCTTGGGCCTATCCTACTCTTAACAAGACACATTCTGACCCATTCGTCCAAGCATTATTCCTTTCTCTCTTTCACCGTTTGTCCATCATTTTCACTTCAACAATCACCACAATACCACATTTACTCTATGCACTACCTTACTTAAAATATCCCCAATGGTTTGAATCAGATGTTGTTTACTAAAAATATATACTTTGATCCTAGCCCAAAGGCGTGATAGAACTGTCATGATCATTTGTTTGTTTTTAATTGATTACTTTAACATTTATGTAATTATAAACTTGTTTTGTCGACTGGTTGCTAACTAAAATGTAAGAAGTTACTAAGGCACGCGTGAGCGCACTTATTTTTATACACATAAGAAAAACACAGATTTATATATTTTGACAAAAATCGTTACTACGTTTTATTTAGTTTAGTAAGTTATCTTATTTTTATCAACATTTGTCAAGCTCTTTATTTAGAGCTTTCTAGTTTCTGTGGGGATGGGAATTTTCTTATCAGCGAAGAAAATATATTGATAACATTTGCTCCCTCAAAAAAATTTATTGAAAAAATAACTGAAGTTATAATCTCTTACCCTCCCTTAATTTTATCCATTCTCTCTCTTTTCTCTCTCTCTCTCTCTTTCTTCCTTATATTTCTCTCTTCTCTCTCTTCCCTCTCT
This sequence comes from Sepiola atlantica, assembly GCA_963556195.1. Classification (NCBI taxonomy): domain Eukaryota; kingdom Metazoa; phylum Mollusca; class Cephalopoda; order Sepiida; family Sepiolidae; genus Sepiola; species Sepiola atlantica. The sequence goes on from OY744550.1 coordinate 34,759,634, forward strand.
CTTCCCCTTTCTCGCTTTTTCTTTTCCTCCCCTTTCTCTCTTTTTCTTTTCCTCCCCTTTCTCTCTTTCCTTCCCATTTCTCTTCCTTTCCCCTTTCTTTCTTTCTTTCTTTCTTCATCTCCCCTTCCCTATCTCTCTATCTCTCTCTAATATATAGTAGGCAAACTATGAGAAAGTTAGAGAAAGGGGGCCTATAAAAAGAAAGAAAAGGATTGCTCTATAAAAGATAAAGTCAAAAGTAAGATTTTTCTTATCTTTGTCAGTGGCCTGTTCCCAAGAAAAAAAAGCCCCCCCCCCATCCTTCTCCGTCCATTTCCATGACAGTTGTACAAGACAGGCAGATTAAAAATAGCTACACCTAGAAATTATCTAAAAATTGCTCCAATTTCCTGCTTGCTATTAAAAAAAATTGATGATCATAATGTCTACTTAATCAGCTTTTTTTCTGTGAAAAGGGAGGAAATAACCTACATTTGGAACAATTATTTTTATTCCATTCATAAAAACACATTTGTGTTTTATAGATATACAATTGTCATGTTAAAACATAATATACTCCAAAAATATATTCTATGAAACCTGATAACACATTGAAGCAGGTACACAGATTATGACTGGATTTAAAAGGATTTACACACACACACACACACACACACACACACACACACACACACACACACACACACACACACACACACACATTTAAAAATTAATCATTTAAAAAATTTTGGAAAATAATTTCAAGTGTAGGTATAGTCATCATAGTGTGTCTTTGAGGAGTATAAAATATAGAAATAAACATTGAAATAGAAACTAAATTGTCTAAATATATTTGAGAACAAAACAAATAAAAACATTATCTTTTAATATCATCTTAAAATCCCTGCCCCCTTTGCAACATAAATAGTAGAAAATTATATTTAGAGGAAAAATACCAAATCAGAAACTTAAAAAAACGAATTAAAAACAAGAATTTATATCTAAATGTTGACATATAAATACATATTTGCTTTGTGCTCAATCTAACTTATTGGATAGCTTCTGTAAAAAAAAAAGAAGCCACTACTTACACTAGTACATATGGATAAAAAATGTGTTTAACGCGATGTCACATGTATAAATAATGCTTAATCTTCCAGTTTGCTTTTCGATTAATTCCGGTCAGTGACACTTCTGATAATCGATACCGTTAACTGCAGTAAAGTGTTGATGCTAAACCCGGCGTTGCCCAGAGCAAAAGTGTACTTTCTCTCTCTTTCTCTCTCCTTCTCTTTCTCTCTCCTTCTCTTTCTCTCTCCTTCGCTTTCTTTCTCTTTCTCTCTCTCTCTCTCTCTACATACATGCATACATACATACACAACTCATTTTTATAGATTCCTCAAGGAATGAGTCAGTATAAAAATCGGTTAGTTCCCTTTAGTTAGTGGCTGGAAAACAGACATCCCCTGACTAAATCTGCACCAGTTTAGGGTCAAAAAAAGAAGAAAAAATTCTAAATTGTTGATATTATTTACCCAGGGCAATGCCAATCAAGAAAATACAAACTTTGTGGGTGTTTGTTTTGGCATTTTTTTAGTATTAGCCGAATATACATACATACACACAGACAACTGCCCTTTATATTATAAATTATTGAAGATGTATTCAATTTTTTAACAAAAAATTGACGAGAGTGCTCAATTACCTCGGTAAGACTCTAAGATATTTACATTTTGGAAATAGTCATGCCAGAAAATGACAATTCATCAGTAAATTTCCAGGTGCTTTGGAATTACAAAATCTTCTCTCTATGACTATATCCAACATGTAAACATTTTAATTAATATATATATATATATAAATATATATATATATATATATATATATATATAAGAATATTATTTTTTTTTTGAAGGCGATAACAATGCGTTGTTAAAGTGACACATATGACACGTGGAATCGTAAAAACAAAACAAAGTGACAATATTGAAAAGTCAATAATTTTCAAAAATTTTTTTTTTATTTACCAGTGTATCGTGACCGTGGTGTTGGGTTGGAGTGTGTCCTTTTCATTATTATTATTTTTTTTTAATTTTCGAGGGTATCCCTCATCCTCAGAATAAAATAAATACTACCACTGAAAAAAAAACAAAAAAAAACACACTCCAACAGGTGGTAGTATTTATTTTATTCTGAGGATGAGGGATACCCTCGAAAATTAAAAAAAAAAAATAATAATGAAAAGGACACACTCCAACCCAACACCACGGTCACGATACACTGGTAAATAAAAAAAATTTTTTTTAAATTATTGACTTTTCAATATTGTCACTTTGTTTTGTTTTTACGATTCCACGTGTCGTATGTGTCACTTTAACAACGCATTGTTATCGCCTTCAAAAAAAAAAAAAATATTATTCTTACACTATACACAATGCTCCAAGCGAACTACAACATTCTTCTCATATATATATATATGTACTAGCTGGCTTTGCCAGCTCGCTATCGCTTCACAAAGTTCGCTACTTGAAAAACTTGAAAGAAAAATTTTAAATAACCATTTCATTTATAAATTTCTTGCAAACACAAGACTAAAACTTTCACATTTATTCATATAAATAGATCAACATTAATGGTAATGTTGATACAAATTTATTTATCTTTTAAATAAGTCCCTAATGAAATAAAAAGAAAAAAGAAATCAATTCGCTTGAGAAAAATACGGTGTTGTTAACGGGAGAGAGGAAGGGAGGGGAGAGAAAGCTAGTAAGACAGCCATTTAGCAAACCAGTCAGCCAGCAAACCGCTCCCTTCTCTTTTCTTGTCTCACTTTTACCTGTCGGTAAAAATTCTTGGAAGCGATGTTAGAGGTAAAGTTTTTAATAAGTTGTTCACTTTTTTATTAAACCATTTAAATAAATTACTTTATAGAAATAGTTTGATTAAAAAAAAAGTGAACACTTTATTAAAAATCAACAAAATTATTGCATATATATAGATAAATAGCACATTAAAATTACAAATGTATAATACATAACATGAATTTATTATTGATTATGAACTGTTTACAAATAGTTACGCTAATTCGGCATTAAAATTAATGTCTTTATATCGTTCATCGGTACTATATATACAATATTTCAAACTATTATGTATTAATGATTTAAATAACAGTAAACTGTATTGATATAAGTGATGAATGAAAAAAAACTTTCGCATTTATTCATTGAAATAATATATATATATAGAGAGATATATTTTTATATATATATTATATATATTACATGTATATATTTATATATATGTTATATATATTACATTTATATATATGTTATATATATTACATGTATATATTTTTATATATATTACATATATATATTACATGTATGTATTTATATATATATTATATGTATTACATGCATATATATATATATATATATATATATATATATATATATATATATGTATATATACATATATATATATATTATCAGGGCGTTACGGAGCCCTCCAAAAAGAAAGCGCCCCAGGAGCACGCTCCTTTTTGCTGGAGTGGGAGTGAGTGAGAGCAACTCCATTTGGGACTAAAGAGCAGTGGTTTTATCACTCCTCGCTCCGAAATTATTTGATTTTTTTTATTTTTAAACATTAGTTTTTTATTCAGCAATTAAAAGGAAAAGAAAATAAAGTCTCAGAGTTTACTCAGAGTTATTTTAAAAAATTATATCTGGTAAATGTATATGAGATAGGGAGAGGGAGGGAGAGAGAGACAGGGAGAAAGAAGGAGAACATTTGAAGTTCTCAGATTTTGACATCTATGTGTTAAATTTTTGATGGGACAGTTTTCTTAAGGCAGAAGACAGACAATTTGGCACCAAATGTCTTAAATGAGCCAGTGAGTCTATAGATGTCTTTGAAGTTATTTTCTTATAGATTGGAACTTTTTTGTATTTATGGCAAGGATGTTTATTGTGATTGAATAAATAAGCCAATTTTTCTTTTAAATCGTGTTTTTAAATAAAGAGTTTTAGGTTCAATTATACTATTAGGGCCGTTGAATTTTCTCGCCCATTTCGCTCGGTATTCACCCAAATGTTCGATAAAAGCGATTTTTGGGGTGAAATGGTACATTTTGTCCTGACAAAACATTCTAATTTATTTTTTAGCATATATCAAATTGAACTTTTATGCCACATTTTTACCCGTCTTTTCGGCAACATTTTGTTATTCTTAAATTCACGACTAGTATGTGTTAACCTTTTCATGTTCGCTTTTAAATTTTTAAAATTCCGTTAAAACTTATAATAATGATAATAATAATCTATAACAGTAAGCAATAGTTGGATAAAAATAATCAGGGAATATTAGAAGATAAAGAAAAATAAATATGGCAATTAATATTAATCATATTAGTTGTAAATATGATAATAAAATAAATTATTTGATAATAGAGAAATTGTCGGTTGTAATAATACCAATGATGTTAATAATAGTAAAAATAATAGTGATAGCTATAATAATAATAACAATGGTAACCACAATAATCTTAATAATTGTAATAATAAGAATAATAGTAGTATTAATAATAATAATAAAAATAATAATAATATTAATTTATAAAACTAATAATAATAGTAGAGGTGGTTATTCTGATGATAGATATAATGGTGGCTATAAGTAGTAATTGTAGTAAAAACTGTAAAAGATAATAATAACAACAGTAATAATTAATTAAAATAATGACAATAATGAATGTAATAATAATAATTAATTATATATATATATATATATATATATATATATATATATAAACACATGCACATATGGTAATACTTAGTAAAGGACTCTAATTATGATTCCCATGAAATAGAAGATTGAACACAATAATTTTATAAAGTATGGTACAGAATATGGTATAAATTGATAGTTATGTTGTCAAATTACTGTTAGTGGATAGGTAAAGATTTTTTTTTAAATTTATGATGTAGTATTAGCTTGAGGGGGTTATAAGTGAGTTACTGAGAAGGTGTAATCTATTATGCCTACAGTTA
>OY744550.1:34779663-34782163 GCA_963556195.1 Sepiola atlantica
TTATTAGTTTTTAGTATTCATTTAATGGTTAAATTAAGGTAAAATCAATACAACAAGAGTGAGATGTAAAACTATATCAGACTAGAAATGAAGATCCTAATTCGAGTCGGTGATTTATTTGCGGAGATAGTTTTGCTATTAGTATCGATTCTTTTATTCGAAGGTTGCCAACGTTTCTCTCCGTAGCTAGGATATCAATCTTGAATGATTTGCTGGTGTTGCCACATGCATGGATGTGCTTGTGGAAGGAAGAGGTACGTGTTTGTAGGTGTTCTTTGACTCTAATATGTAGGGGTCTCACCGTACTACCAATGTATATTTTGTTGCATGTGGTGCACTGTAAACGGTATACAGTGTAAGTACGGTGGCATTTGTCTGTGGTGTTCATGGGGCAGTTCGCTAGGGTGCAGGGAGTATTGTTGTAATTGGTGTTCCGTGTTGTCAATTGTTGTCGTAGAGAAGGACCGGTGTGTGTTAGTTGAATATCGAGTTTTTCCTTCCTTATAGCTTTGCGGATAGCTGTGGTGATCCTGTCGTTGAAATGCGGCAACTTCAGGAAGCAGGTGTTGGAAAGAGCATGTTGCGTCCGTCTTCGAGTCTTCCGGGGTTTCTTAAGGTGTTCAATGATAGATGTAGGGTATCCATTGGTCTCTAGTACCTGTTGGAATTTCTCGCTGTAGGTGGTTTTGTCAGCCTCAATGTTGCATTTCTTACGGATGCGAGTTAGCTCATTCCTAGCATAGCCTATTTTAGCCTTATGAGGGAGTGCTGATCTGTAATTTATGAATATGTCTCTACATGCGGACTTCTTGTAGAATTTAGTGGTTAAGGCTCCTTCTTCAGAGATGTTGAAGCTGAAATCCAAAAGTGCTAATGATCCAGAGTTTTCAGGGTGTTCTATTGTAAATCGTATGTGTGAGTCAGTGTTGTTGAATGTGTCGAAGATTGCGTTAGCCTCTTCTTGGGACGATGAAAGGATAAGGATGTCGTCCACGTATCGTGTGAAGAAGATGGGGGAGTGACAGGAGATGAGTGCATGGCGTTCTAATTTGTCCATAAAAGCAATGGCGAGCAGTCCCGAGAGGCTAGAACCCATAGGCAGTCCTGTTATTTGTTTATATGTGTTTTGTTTGTATGTAAAGTATGTGTTGTCTATTATTATATTTAGGAGTTCATGTATGTCAGTGGAGGTGAGGCCAAAGCAATAGAGGTCGCTGGATGAGATACAGTCAGTAATTATGTCTACTGCTGGGTATGCGGGTACAGATGTGTAAAGGGCGACGACGTCAAGGCTGAAGGCATATCGGTTCAGTTTACGCTGTTCTGGTGGTAGTAGATGTAACCTCTGGATGACTTCATCCGAGCAGCTGACGTGTCCGGGGAAGGTTTGGAGTAGGGGTTTAAGTAGATGGGAGAGGAGCCAGGAGACCTTGTATAGTGGTCCTTCAATGCTGGATACTATGGGTCTGATTTGTGTGGTGGTGCCGGTCTTGTGGGTCTTGATGAGGTGATAGAAAGTAGGAAGTTTACTGTTTCTTGTAATTAGGTTGTGTCTGTAGCTATTAGGGATGTTTCTTTTTTTGCAAATGTTGGTCCAGGCTGTATTAATCTTGTTCTCAATTTGTTGGGCAGTAATGTTGGAAGCAGGTGTGTAGAGTGTGTCATTGCTAAGGTGGGTGAATGCTAGTGTGTCATAGGTGTCACGTGAGATAACACAGAATTCCTTCCCTTTGTCAGAGGGTAGGAGGACAAGGTCTTTATCTCTTAGGTTTTGAAGTGTGGTTCGTTGTGTTCTTGTCAAATTAGGTATAATGTTTGTCTGTTCTTGTTGTATGATAGAGAGTATGTTACGTTTTAGGCGTGTGAGTTTGGTGTCTAGCTCGCGGTTGTTGGGTGGTGGATGTAGTGGGTGATCAAGTTGGTATACAGGAAATTTGGCGGTGTTATTGTCATGTGCAGTGTTGTTGATGGTGGCCAGCCACTTGAGGTGATAAGCTGTCCTGCAAAATTGTGCCTCTATGTTGAGCTTGGTTTTGTTGTTAATTCTTTGAGTGGTGATGAATTTGGGTCCAAGGCTAAGAAGCTCTTTTTCTTCTCGTGATAGGGAGTCTGTTAAGTCTGTGACGAGGTGGGATATTGTACGTTGTTTGTTGTCGTTGTGGAGTAGGTTGTTTCTGAGTTTTTGAGTGTGTGTATGGTTGTTACGGTAGAGGAGCCATGTGAATTTGTTTTTCAGTCTTGTTTTTTCGGTATAAACAGTGTAGTGATAGCATCGGTCTATTGTTGTAATAGTCTCAAGGCGTTTGTGCTCGTCTGGTATGTTAAGTTCGGATTTGGCAGTAGTCATGTTACTGATATGCTGATGTAATATGTGGTGCAAGTGTTGGAGGAGTTTTTTTATGCAGAACCTGTGTATGAAGTCACGGGAGGTATTCAGTTTAGGTAGGCGGAAGCATGTGGGTAGATGCATGTTTTTGATGGTGTTGGGCATGATGTTGTA
>OY744550.1:34796331-34806331 GCA_963556195.1 Sepiola atlantica
ATAAGGAAGTTATAACTATTTTTGTGCCTCGCACAATTGGATATTTTCCCCTCTTTAATACCATATGCGTTTCGTCACATTTTTTACACTAATTTTTCAGTAAAAATGTTATATCTTTGTTAAAACACAAGATTAAGCAATGAAATTTACCATATAAGTGTATTTTTGTACAAGGAATCAGAATATGCCACTGAAAATCTCCAGAAATTAATGGTTTCCAAGTAATCTGCACTAAGTGCACATAAATATGCTGCAATACCTTAAAAATACCATGAATCCATTAAAAGAAAGAAGTTAGAAAACTCAAAGTTGAATTGTAATACATTTTATGTACAAGAAACTAAAATCTAATACTAGGACTGTTTAAAAATGAATATATTGCAAGATTTCTGTAGCATTATTGTAGATTTACACCTTCTGCTAACTCACCCCCTTACCTCCCCAAAATATGAGATTCTACTTTTTTTATTTAGGCAATTACATGTTAACACCCTGAAAAACTTGGCAAAAAGAAAGAAACAAAAACAATTATTTTAGAATTTAAAGTGGGGATCAGTTTCACATAAAATAATCCCCCATTTCAAGGCCATTCTAGCGTTTTAGGACAGTTAATTATTTTTTCTATGGGAGATAAATCCTGTGCGTTTTTCTTGTTTTTTGTTTTTTTTTCTGTTTTTTTAGACGATTATAAGGGTTTTTGTGGGAGGAGGGGGGCTTACCACTTGAACTTCAGGTTAGTGGTAGGGCTAGGGGCAATTAAGTGTGAACACCCAGAAAGAAAAAAAAACAATTCTTTTAGAATTTCGAGTGGGGGATTAGTTTCACATATATTTAATGCAGAATAATTCACCATTTCCGGGCCATTCAAGCGTTTTAGGGCATTAATCAATTTTTTTTCTATGGCAAATAAATCCTGTGCGTTTTTTTTTATGGGCGTCTGCTTTTTTTTTTTTTTAGACGATTATGTGTGGTTTTAATGGGCTTTTTTGTAGGATTAGGGCTTCCTACTCGGACTTAGGGTTAGTGATAAGGTTAAGGAAGGGGTTTTGTTTTGGATGGAGGTTGCCATTCGGACTTAGTGTTAGAGTTAAGGGAGTTTTTTAGGAGTGGCTTGCCACTCATATTTAAGGTTAATGGTACGATACGTTCAAGATGGCATTTTTAGGAGGTGGGCTTGTTAGTCGTACCTAGAGTTAATGGTAGAGTAATTATTTATTTTATAAATTTCACTAAAAGGCAAGAATGCCCGGGAAATCGGAGATCATTTTACATTAAATTTATATGCGAAACTGATCCCCCACTCTAAATTCTAAACTATTTTTTGTTGTTTTGTTTTTTCTTTTTTCGCCAAGACTTTAAGACGTAATCGCCTAAAAAAGTAGAATCTTAATTTTTTTTTTTTTAAATTGGCGACTAGAAATTCATTACTACTAGTACAAGTTCGAAAGTTGAGTGAAAACCAGTATTTTTTAAAGTATTTTTTATAAAAGAACCAAATAGGATTAACTTTTTTTAAAAGTATTTTTATCTTTTTTTACAAGACGCTGCTGCTGATTGATTGTTATATCAGCAATACTAGTAGCCATTGTTGACTTTCGCTCAAAAAAAGGACAATATTTTTTAGGATAAGATAATTTAAAATTACTATTACCGAAAGACAAAACAACGTACAATTATAATTTTAATGCATAAAAAAAGATGAAAGATTAATTTATTTACTAGTTGGGTACGAAAAATGTAACAACATTTTCTATATTCATATTTTAAAATGTTTAAAATTCGTTCTAGAATGAAAATAAACAAAAATCGCCTCGTGTTTATAGCAGTAATTGCAGTAATATATTTGTTCATCTGTCCTCTTACTAATATAACATTTTTTGGTAATATTCAATTTTTATTCAAATCGGAAAATCTTTTCAACCGTGTTTCCTTGTATATGGTGGCTTACTGTAATAAAAACACAATACCGAACGGTTACGGTTTAAAAAAAAAAAACCGATTCGGTATACGGTATGGAGACGAAACCGAAAAACCGCGGTTTTTCGGTAAAACCGCCCATCTCTAATTTATATATATATATATTTATATATATATTATATTTATATATATATATATATTTATATATATATTATATTTATATATATATATATATTTATATATATAATATATATATATATTTATATATATATTTATATATATATTTATATATATATTTATATATATAATATATATATATATTTATATATATATTTATATATATTATATATATAATATATATATAATATATATATAATTATATATATAATATTTATATATATATATATATATTTATATATATATATATATTTATATATATATAATATTTATATATATATTCTATATAATATTTATATATATATTCTATATAATATTTATATATATAATATATATTTTTATATATTCATATATATAATATTTATATATATAATATATATTTTTATATATTCATATATATAATATTTATATATATAATATATATTTTTATATATACATATATATAATATTTATATATATAATATATATTTTTATATATACATATATATAATATTTATATATATAATATTTATTTATATATATATATTTATATATATTCATATTTATATATATTTATATATATAATATTTATTTATATATATATATTTATATATATTCATATATATAATATTTATATATATAATATTTATTTATATATATAATATTTATATATATAATATTTATATACATAATATTTATATATATTTATATATATTATATATAATATTTATATATATATTTATATATATATAATATTTATATATATATAATATTTATATATATATTTATATATATATAATATTTATATATATATTTATATATATATAATATTTATATATATATATTTATATATATATAATATTTATATATATATTTATATATATATAATATTTATATATATATTTATATATATATAATATTTATATATATATTTATATATATATAATATTTATATATATATATATATATATAATATATATATATATATAATATTTATATATATATATATATATTTATATATATATAATATTTATATATATATTTATATATATATAATATTTATATATATATTTATATATATATAATATTTATATATATATTTATATATATATAATATTTATATATATATTTATATATATATTATATATATATATATTTATATATATATATTATATATATAATATTTATATATATATTTTATATATATATATATATTATATATATACTAGCAAATATATGCTCCTCCGGTCGCATATTTTTGCTAAGCTGCCGCGTCAAAAATTAACGCTGACGTGTAAACTGATGTAGCCTCAGTCATATTTCTTGGGTGGTTAGACGTTGATATTCTTTATTTATGATCAAGTATATTTGTAGATGTAAGTAAAGAAAAAAGAAATTTCGACCACACACCGATTTTTGTGTTACCCTTCTCTATAAGTAGAAATATTTTCAATAATTTTTAAATAAATATTTATTTTAATTAAAGAATTTGATTCAGTAAAATTGTTAAAATCAACAATTTAAAAAACTGAATACAGCAAACAGTATTTTTTGAATTGGAAGAAAGGTGTGCATAAAATAAAACAATAAAACAATCTGTATTTTTTTACTGTAGGATCTGTGCTGAATTTGCCGATGACCCAAACACTAACCCTAACACTAACGATGGAGTCAAAGTTAGCGCGGGTCCTAAAGTGTAAAAGCACCAAAAAATCAAATATAGTGAACATGGTTACTTATGTAAATGGTCACGGAAAGAAAGTTTATCTAATTAAATTTGTTAGAATGTGTGTGTGTGTGTGGTTTTTTTTTTAAGTAGTAATTTTTAAATCGATTTTAGTTTAAATTAAACAATTTGACTCAATAAAATTGTTAAAATCAACAATTAAAAAAAACAACTAAATACAGCGAACAGTATTTTTATCGAATCGGAAGAAAAGTGTTTATAAAATGAAACGATGTAAAAATCCGTACTCTTTTATGTGTGTGTGTGCGCGCGTGTGTGTTTTTAATGACCTTTTTTTATTAAACGATATGTTTCTAAAATTATTTTTGTTGTTGACAGAAAAGAAAAAATCACATCTTTTATTTTAATAAATAAAACATGGAATAATTGTGAATAAAAGCTTAAAAGCGTTAGTTGAAGTAACACGATAATACCAGCGTTTGTTTACAAATTACGCGCTTGTATTGCGGCATGGGTCCTGTATAATGTATGTGTGTGTGTGTGTGTGTTTTAATAGTAATTTTTTAATCAATTATTATTTTAATTAAACAATTTGATTCAGTGAATTTGTGTTTTAAAACATAATGGTTTATAACATTAAGAAAATAAACTAACTTAAAACGGTTTTAAAAAAAAAGCATGGTGAATGCTAGCGTTAACGATGGCTGTTTATTCAGTTGCGCCATATTTAATTACCAGAGGGAGGGGGGACACCACTGATTAAACAGCCGATGACTTTGCAATTTTAACGGTACTTGGCGTTGAAATGGTTTAGAAAACCCGCCAGTTATGATGAAAATAGCTTTAATTAATTGTATGAATAATGTTTATTAATATAACCTTATCGGAAAATATTGTAAATACATATGTAAATTTGATAATAGCAGTTATAAGTGTATATTTGTAAATATGAATTTAATTGAAGGTTTAAAGGAATGACTTATGTTAATGAACAAACCCATCTGGTGTCTGAACGACTTTTGATGACAGTATATAATGAACTTCAAAAAGATTAGTTTCAGTAAAAAAAGTCATACTGGAGTTTCGGCTTCAGACAGACAGACAGATACATAAACTCCATTATTAATAGATATTATATATATATTATATATATAATATATATATATATATATATTATATATAATATATATTATATATATAATATATATTATATATATAATATATATCATATATATATCATATATATATATATCATATATATATTATATATATCATATATATATATATTATATATGTATTATACATATATTATATATATATATCATATAAATATATCATATATGATATATATATCATATTAATATATCATATATGATATATATATCATATAAATGTATCATATATTATATATATATCATATATATATATATTATATGTATATTATATATATCATATATTATACATATATCATATATATATCATATATTATATATATATTATATATCATATATTATATATCATATATTATATATATATATTATATCATATATATGTGTTATATATATGTATATTATATATATATATTATATATCATATGTATAACATATATAATATAGGCACACGTTCGTCTTTAACCACTGTCCGTTTTTCACAACTTTTTACTGACCATTTTTCTTTTCTTTTTTCGGTGTACACTTATCTATCAGGCTGCTAGAGAATTCCGGCGTTTTTGGAATTTTTTTTCAAATATTTTACATTTTAGGAGGGGGGATCAGTTTCCAATGTTAATTCAACGTAGACTGATCCCCCTCTTTTTGACCATCTCAATTTTTTAAAAATCTTTTTCGGTGTACGATTACCTGTCATGTCAATAGAGAATTCCGGGGATTTTGGAAAGGAATTTTTAAAAATTGTGATTTTAAGACGGGGGATCAGTTTTCAATGTAAATTCAACGTGGACTGATCCCCCTCTTTTTAACCATCTCAAATTTTAAAAATTATTCTTCTGCTTACAATTACCTATCATGTCACGAGAGAATTCCGGCGTTTTTGGAAAGAAATTTTTAAATAATGAGATTTTAAGACATTTAAGATATATATCATATATATATTATATATATCATATATATATTATATATATTATATATATATATATTATATATATATCATATATTATATAATATATTATATGTATATTATATAATATACATATAATATATTATATAATATACATATAATAATATATTATATGTATATTATATATATATTATATATACATTATATATATATATAATATATTATATATACATTATATATATATATAATATATTATATGTATATTATATATATATTATATATATATAATATATTATATGTATATTATATATATATTATATATTATATGTATATTATATGTATATTATATATATATTATATATATATAATATATTATATGTATATTATATATATATTATATATATATAATATATTATATGTATATTATATATATATTATATATAATATATTATATATATATAATATATTATATATAATATATATTATATATATATTATATAATATATTATATATAATATATATTATATATATATTATATATAATATATATTATATATATATTATATATAATATATTATATATATATATTATATATAATATACATATATATATATTATATATAATATATTATATATAATATACATATATATATATATATTTTATATATTATAATATATATATATTATATATGTATATATAATATATATCTATTATATATTATGTATATATATTATATATATTATATATACATATATTATATATATACATATATTATATATATAATATATTATATATACAATATATATTATATATATATATATCATATATATATTATATATATAATACATATATTATACTAGCAGGGGTACCCGGCGTTGCCCGGGGCTCTCCCTCCTCCTCCCCGCAAGTAAAATAGGATATTGAGTACTTTTCTCCCGGACAACGCCGAGTATTTAGAAAATCAAGATGGTCTCCAGAGCAGTACTAAAATCACTCTTACTGATCCCCCCTCCTTTTCATCTGCACAATAGTCTGAAGAGAAACACTACAGTAGCTCTATCTAGGACATTTAGCACTTTTCTCCCGGACAGCGCCGAAGCCTCTGGGTCCTAAATTGACGAAGCCCCCCGGTGCTGGGTCCTATACTGTGAAAGCACCCCCGATGCTGGGTCCTATACTGTAGAAGCGCCCCGGTGGCTATACTGCAGAAGCACCCCCCCTGTCCCTGTACTGCAGAAGCCTCTGGATCCTATACTGTAGAAGCACCCCCGGTGCCTATACTGCATAAGCACCAATGGTCCTTATTCTGTAGAAGCATTCGGGTCCTATATTGTAGAAGCACGCCTGGTGCTGGGTCCTATGCTGTAGAAGCACCCCTGGTCCCTATACTGTAGAAGTACCCCTGGTCCCTATACTGCATAAGAACCCATGGTCCCTATTCTGCAGAAGCACCCCCGGTGCTGGGTCCTATACTGTAGACGCACCCCTAGTCACTATACTGTAGAAGCAGCCCTGGTCTCTATACTGCATAAGCACCCATGGTCTCTATTCTGCAGAAGCATCCGGGTCTTATATTGTAGAAGCACCCCTGGTTCCTATACTGCAGAAAAACCCCCCGCCCAGGTCCATATACTTCAGAAGCCTCCAGGTCCTATATTGTATAAGCACCCCCGCAGGATGAAGATGTTGATAATTCCCCCCCCCCCCATTCCCCTCACCCCCCCCCCCCCCCCAAAAAAAATTCTCCCCCACCCGCGTCCCAAACATACTCCCTCCCCCCCTCCCCCCAAATAAATATTTTTATTTAAAAAAAATATAAGTTTAGGTTTCTAGGTACGGATGTGATTGAGCAACCCTTGTTTCACTGTTATTGATACATCCGGACAGAAGTTATGGGATGACTTGATACAACCGGACAGTGCATTTTTATCAAGTTGTTACATGAATACATTGGCTGATTTCAAAATCACCAGTAAATAACATTGTAAAAGTTTAAAACAACCAGACCCGCCCCCGAAAACTGGCCCCGTTGACCCCCGGGGACATTTTTTTTTGTTGTAATTTTGAGATATTATGCTCCCAGGTGTTGTCCGGTCCTAAAGATGTCAACTTGTCGACAGTTTGCCGAGTAGTTTTTGAGGAGTAGCTGGACATACAGACAGACAGACAGACATACAGACAACTGCCCTTTATATAATAGAAGAAGAAGAAGAAGAAGAAGATAGATAGAAGATAGAAGAAGAAGATAGAAGAAGAAGAAGACTAGCAGGGGTACCCGGCGTTGCCGGGAGCTCTCCCTCCTCCTCCTCTTCGCAAGCAAAAAAGGATATTGAGCACTTTTCTCCCAGGCAACGCCGAAGCCTCTGGGTCCTAAATTGACGAAGCCCCCCCCTCGGTGCTGGGTCCTATACTGTAAAAGCACCCCCGGTGCTGGGTCCCATACTGTAGAAGCGCCCCGGTGGCTATACTGCAGAAGCACCCCCCGTGCCTGTACTGCAGAAGCCTCTGGATCCTATACTGTAGAAGCACCCCCGGTGCCTATACTGCATAAGCACCCATGGTCCCTATTCTGTAGAAGCATTCGGGTCCTATATTGTAGAAGCACCCCCGGTGCTGGGTCCTATACTGTAGACGCACCCCTGGTACCTATACTGTAGAAGCAGCCCTGGTCCCTATACTGCAGAAGCATTCGGGTCTTATATTGTAGAAGCACCCCTGGTTCCTATACTGTAGAAGCGCCTCTCCCCCCCCCCTGGTGCCTATACTGCAGAAGACCCCCCCCCCCCCCCCGCCCAGGTACATATACTTCAGAAGCCTTTGGGTCCTATATTGTATAAGCAACCCCGCAGGATGAAGATGTTGATAATTCCACCCCACCCAACTACCCGCCTCCTCACCCCCAAAAAATTTTCCCCCCCTTCCACCAAAGAACTATTTTTATTCAAAAAAATATAAGTTTAGGTTTCTAGGTGCGGATGTGATTGAGCAACCCTTGTTTCACTGTTATTGATACATCCGGACAGAAGTTATGGGATGACTTGATACAACCGGACAGTGCATTTTTATCAAGTTGTTACATGGATACATTGGCTGATTTCAAAATCACCAGTAAATAACATTGAAAATGTTTCAAATAACCAGACCCGCTCTCGAAAACTGACCCCGTTGACCCCCGGGGACATTTTTTTTTGTTGTAATTTTGAGATATTATAGTCCCAGGATATGTGCGGTCCAAAAGATGTAAACTTTTTGACATGTCGCCGCATAGTTTTTGAGGAGTATCTGGACATACAAACAGACAGACATACAGACAACTGGCCTTTATATAATAGAAAGAATAGAAGAAGAAGATAGAAGAAGATAATATATATTATATACATATCATATATATATTATATATATATATCGTATATATAATATATATTATATATATATCATATATATATTATATATATATTATATATATATATATGATGTATATATATATTATATATATGATATTATATATATGATATATATAATATATTATATATATAATATATTATATATATAATATATTATATATATAATATATTATGTATATCATATATTATATATATATTATATATATAATATATTATATATATATATTTATATATATAATATATTATATAAATATTATATTATATATATAATATATTATATATATTATATATATAATATATTATATATATTATATATATAATATATTATATATATTATATATATAATATATTATATATATATATTTATATATATAATATATTATATAAATATTATATTATATATATAATATATTATATATATTATATATATAATATATTATATATATTATATATATAATATATTATATATATTATATATATAATATATTATATATATTATATAATATATCATATATATAATATATCATATATATAATATATCATATATATAATATATCATATATATAATATATCATATATATAATATATCATATATATAATATATCATATATATAATATATCATATATATAATATATCATATATATATAATATATCATATTTATAATATATCATATATATAATATATCATATATATAATATATCATATATATAATATATTATATATATAATATATTATATATATAATATATTATATATATAA
>OY744550.1:34811331-34816331 GCA_963556195.1 Sepiola atlantica
ATTCGAATCTATCCATCTAACACTTATCGTTGGCTAGTTTTTGACCTTGAATAAGTATTCCTTTTTTTAGCCGATTACATCAAGTGGCTTCATGCCTTGTCTGGAACGATAAGAAAAAACATAGTATATTATATAAAAATATATGTATAACAAGTAAGAAATGTTTGCGTTTCATTCAAAAAGGACATCCTAAGACTAAATGCAATGATTTAGCAATCTTATAATGTAAATTAATGCATTTAGCCTGGATTTATTTATTAACCCGGCTCCATATTGTTGGTAATTGAAATTATGTTATTTGTTATTTCTACAATTGGGGAATAACCCGTATTTTAGTCATCTGTTGTTGTAAACAAAGCGGAAATAACAGTTGTAAAAGTAACTCTGGCTTATCATCTTTTTTTTATTTTTTTATTTTTTTTTTAATAATTCCAGGGTTTAATTACTTATCATTTTCTTTTTAATTAACCACTGCTTTATTTACAATCTTAAATATTTGTATTAGTTCTTTTTTTCAGTGGTGATTAAACTGTATTACAACGGTAATAATAATCAAACTTATTTAATTATTCACTAATAAACATACAGACATGCATGCATATTTTATTTGTTATGTACTTGTGTATTGTGTCACTATAAATTAAGCTATTTTAATCATTACATACCTTATTTAGGCAGCCATTAGTAAAAATAAGCAGAAGCAGGTTGTCATAAAATGAATATTACTCTATTTGCTGAGAATGGTAAATTACTTTCCAAAAAGTGTAAAAAAAATTTCATCTAGCAAATTATGGATCAATTTTGTAAATATTATTCAAAAAGATAATTTAAATATCACAATATTTAGTTTCATGCTGACTGGCACCTAAAAAATCTGTCTCCGCCCTAACAGCTTTATTAGCCAGAATAAGTATTTTCAGAAATAAAATTGAACTGAAATAAACTATATTCCTGCCAATAACATAGTGGGAAAAACTAACAAAAGAATAGGCTAGCCCGAATGAAATAAAAAATGTTGGTGGATTGCTATTTGGGTCTGACTGATGAGGGTATAAGCCTGAAATGTCGTCTATAAGTATAAAACACTTTATTTAATATTTAATTAAAATATATATATATACATACATATCTACTAGTAGAATACTTAATACTTGTCCTAGGACAGGTACAATTAATTCTTCGAACAGAACAGTTTTGCACCACTTTTATGTCATCTTACGAAGATTAACATCAAGATATAATGCTACTAAAGCTTATGTCTAGAATCCTTATTCTAATTTTGATCACAATCCATTACATATTTTGATTATAAAAGAATATCTCAAATTTAATGGGTCTTAAGAAATATGGAGACACCTGTGCCGAGATCTTAGTCAAACAATATAAAATATATGACTAAGCATTCAAAGGCTTATGACATGATAAACAGATTTTTCTGTGCTTTCTCAAAAATATGTTGAAATTTACTCAATAGAAGGATATAATGTCCAGATTTTGTTGCATGTAATATGATTTTCTCTCTTAGTATCTGAGCTGTGTCATCATTAAAATTAAATTCAATATTAGATTTTTTCATGGACTGTTGAGATAGTAACAGTCGTATATCACTATCCACAATATCCGTGTTGATTATCATTCTGGTTACATCAATTAAATCAGGAATAGAAGCTCATCGTATAGAAGGAACCTTTGTTCCATCTTCAAATTTACACATTTTTTCGTTGGTGATATTGTACCTTCTTTTTCAGTTCCTTTGGTTACATTGTGCTTTTTCTTTTCCATCTTTGGTTATATTGTACCTTCTTTTTCATCTTCTTTGGTTATATTGTACCTTCTTTTTCATCTTCTTTGGTGATATTGTACCTTCTTTTTCATCTTCTTTGGTGATAGTGTACCTTCTTTTTCATCTTCTTTGGTTATATTGTACCTTCTTTTTCATCTTCTTTGGTGATAGTGTACCTTCTTTTTCATCTTCTTTGGTTATATTGTACCTTCTTTTTCATCTTCTTTGGTGATAGTGTACCTTCTTTTTCATCTTCTTTGGTTATATTGTACCTTCTTTTTCATCTTCTTTGGTGATAGTGTACCTTCTTTTTCATCTTCTTTGGTTATATTGTACCTTCTTTTTCATCTTCTTTGGTGATAGTGTACCTTCTTTTTCATCTTCTTTGGTTATATTGTACCTTCTTTTTCATCTTCTTTGGTGATATTGTACCTTCTTTTTCATTTTCTTTGGTGATATTGTACCTTCTTTTTCATCTTCTTTGGTTATATTGTACCTTCTTTTCCATCTTTGGTGATATTGTACCTTCTTTTCCATCTTTGGTGATATTGTACCTTCTTTTTCATCTTCTTTGGTTATATTGTACCGTCTTTTTCATCTTCTTTGGTGATAGTGTACCTTCTTTTTCATCTTCTTTGGTGATATTGTACCTTCTTTTTCATCTTCTTTGGTTATATTGTACCTTCTTTTCCATCTTCTTTGGTGATATTGTACCTTCTTTTTCATCTTCTTTGGTGATATTGTACCTTCTTTTCCATCTTTGGTTATATTGTACCTTCTTTTTCATCTTCTTTGGTGATAGTGTACCTTCTTTTTCATCTTCTTTGGTGATATTGTACCTTCTTTTTCATCTTCTTTGGTGATATTGTACCTTCTTTTTCATCTTCTTTGGTGATATTGTACCTTCTTTTTCATCTTCTTTGGTTATATTGTACCTTCTTTTTCATCTTCTTTGGTGATAGTGTACCTTCTTTTTCATCTTCTTTGGTGATATTGTACCTTCTTTTTCATCTTCTTTGGTGATATTGTACCTTCTTTTTCATCTTCTTTGGTGATATTGTACCTTCTTTTTCATCTTCTTTGGTAATATTGTACCTTCTTTTTCATCTTCTTTGGTAATATTGTACCTTTTTAATCTTCTTTGGTTATATTGTACCCTTTTTTCATCTTCTTTGGTTATCTTCATTTAAAGAATCCTAATAACCATCCAACCATAGTTGATAATTTTGCTAGCACTACAATCTAAAATATCACAGTTCACTTATTCGATGACCAAAGACTTGCCCTGATACGATCTACTAGTGTCTGATTGGAACAGAATTATATCGCAGTAGCTGCGTTCTATTTCCTTATGTACTTGATGAAAAGTTTTCATTTCTTTTGAGTTTTTTATCTGTGCATTCATTAACCCAGCGATTAATACTATCAAATTCAAGACATCTTGTTGGATTTCCAATTTTATTAAGGGGATTTCTATCTGTCTTTTCTTTTGATTCAGATCTTATGCCACCATGATATGGTCTCAAATACCTATGAGTAGCAGGTCTTTTAAAAAAAAATACTGACTGCATCTACTATTTGGGTAACTACATCCATATAATAGGTCTATTTTTCTCTTATTGAAGGTTCCTCGATAAAATTGGCATTCTTGTTGACTTCAATTCACGGGTACAGAATATTATATGATGGAGTCGGGACTTAAATCGGGAAGAAAATCAGAATGATTATCTTACTTGGAAGAGTAATTCGTTTGGCCAAATCTGACTGAAATAGAAGTGTTACATAAGCAAAAAGGGATCACCATTCTTCCACGAAATAATAACGGATCCACAACTAAATACATATGAAGTTTTATTTGCGGAAACACAGGAACAAAATGAAGGTTGTACAATGGCTTCATTAATGTTGACAAGACGAAATAACGCTATCCTGGAGTTCCTCAACTCGTTTACCGCTAGCCCAGTAGAGAGCGTAGGATATACATCTTGTCTATTTGAAAGTAAGACTGGAACTGAATTGTTCTGTTCATCATGTGGCTTGGTTTTTGCGGCAAGACGATTCATCGCATATGAATCTCATTGGGTGTAATCGTGTTGCTTGTCCATGTGGTGATGAGGTGATGGTTACATAATCCCAATCTGAATCAGAATCTCACCGCTGATCATGTAGACCGATACAAAATAGTTCGTTCATGCAACTGCTACAGAAGGATTGTGAAACTTGAAATATTCTGGGTGTGCATGGTGTGGAGCCCTGTAAAAGTAACGGTTTGTTACTTTTGCAGATGTGTGCTCCTCAGCTTAATCTTTCGTCTTCATATTTCTGCCAACTATTTCTTGTTTTTCTGTTCTCTGCTGGATTTCAATGATTTGTGGACCACTATTTTGTTGATTGCAGCCAATGATTCTATCCATCCTTGTTGAGTGGGTGTGTCAATTGGCACCAAAATAGCCTATGTAATGTGCTTGATCACTCAACTCTTTGCAGGGGCCACATGCAAATGTCTGTAAGGTTCCTCAACTGGTTAGGCGTGACATTATTTCTTATAATTATGCATCACGGAGCCAACATCTTTGTTGAGGAAGCCACGTTACATCAGACCAAAAAGAAACACTCGTCCTTCTTCCGTTGGGGAATTCTAGCATTTCTGGAAGTATCTGCTCCCGCAGGTTGGTTTACAAATGAAGATACGAAAAACACAAAAACGAATTTTAATCGCTTATTTTATTTTTAAGGTTACAATGTCGACAATATTAGCGACCGTCTAAAGTCGAAGATCTACGGTACTCTAGTGAGACCTGTCACTTTATACAGCTCTGAGTGCTTACCGACAATGAGAAAGGCGGAGTGAAGATTCGCTGTTATGAAAAGCAAAATACTCTGCTGGATGTCTGGAATTGCACTGCTCGACCACGTCTACAACAAGGATATCCGAAAACGCTACAATGTGAAATCTGACCAAACCCTACTTATCAGATCAGAGGATTTGCTGAAAGCACTACACTATCCCAGCATGGAGGTTATCCTAAGGATGAATCAATTACGCTGGTATGGTCATGTGGAATGCTCATTCTCATGGATAAACCTTTGCAGAAGCATGAATGTCCTAAATTGCAGGAAGGTTGGCCAGCCAAGGAAAACTTGGAAGCAAGTTATGGATCTGTGATTGCGCTGCAATTCTCATTAAAATAAAATGAAAACTTTTGGATTAATTTGT
>OY744550.1:34821331-34888831 GCA_963556195.1 Sepiola atlantica
AGTCGAACTATTTTAGAGCTATATGGAGTTTGTATCTCTATACCAAACTCATAAACAGTTTAAGTAGGTTACAAAGACAAAATATTTTCGTTTGATCATTGATTGTGGATAAAGTGTTCGCCTTCATTTCTAACATTTTATGCCATCTTTCAGGTTTTGAATCTCACACTAGACATAATTATATTTAAAAAAAATGTATTTATAGTTTTTTTACTAAAGCGTTCCAGTTATTTCCTAGCTGATATCATAAACCTGAATAGTGCACTTCTTTAATATTTTGAAATTATTTTATTTGAATTTTTTAAAGCGGTAAGGAGACCAATAAATGCAGGGTTTTTTTGGTTTTTTTAAATAAACTATTATTTATTTAAAATTCAAATGTTCGATTCATAAAAGAATCTTCATCAGGATGCTACAAACAATGTTATTTTCTTTCTTTTTTAAGCAACATGTTGTCACTTATTCTTCTGTTCTTATTGAAGGCACACCACGTTTAATCGGATATTACACACCAAACTTTTTAGCAGAGTTTTGCTTTTTCTTTTCTTTTTTTAATTCAGAAAAGGTGGATTTCTGCTTAAATCGTTAGAGCCTCTCATGTATATGGGTTCTTTGGTTTTTGGTCAAAACCAGCTTTATTTTAAATTTTTTTAATAAGAAAAAGTTGATTTCTACCAAATCGCTAGAGACTTACCTCCTTATTTTTTTGTCGTTAATTGACTGGATTTTATTTATTTCTGTTTCTTTTTCCATGCTTATGGGAGTGCTCTCTGAAAATGTTAATTTTTCCGTGAAGACTAAGATTTTAAACGATTCCTGATGAGGTTAGGGGAGTTGGAAAACTTTTACTTCATCAAAGAATGACTTCCTGTCTCTCTCTCTCCCCCCCCCCCCCCATGTCCACTCAGTGTCTTATGATTTTGACTTTCTTGGTGGAAACTGATTTGATGAGTTGTTTAGGAAAACAAAGACAAAGAAGTAATCTGAAAAATTAACCTGTCAGCTCAATTAATCTGATTAACTTATTTTCAAATTTACCTTTTTTTTTTTTAAATTATTATTATTATTATTTTATTTTTTCCTTACCAAGATAGATATGAGTTTTCCGTTTTTCGGTTAAAATCCATTTTTTTCTTTTTAAGAAAATTTTAATTTCTGGATTTTCTTTCTCTTTTTCTTTCTTCCGCTCTCTCGTTTTATCTTTTTCTCTTTTCCTGTTTTTTGAGTAAGGAATTAGATGACTTTCGTTTTATTAAAGAATGACTTCCTGTCTCGATCCCCTCACATGCACACTCAGTGTCTTTTTCTTTAATGTTCACTTTCTTAGTTGAAACTGATTAACCAATCCCCCCCCCCCCCCCCGAAATAATCTGAAAAAAATGCCCTGTCGGCAGCTCAATTAATCTGATGATTAACTAATTTAGGGGAGGGGGCTGCCCACTTCACACATACAGACACACACACACACACATGGAGGGGCTGTGATCTAGGTTGGGAAATTCATCTTCTTTTCAGTTTTTTTTTTTCCATTGGCTTTGGCCTTTTGGCTAAGATCAAAGTGTAGTATCTGTTCTGATGGATACTTCACCCCATAGACTAGTATTGTCTTGGCCTTCGGGGCTTGATTAATGCCGGTCTATGGGTCTGTCCTGTGCAGTTCTAGGAGGTCCACCCTCCCAGGCTTCGCTTTCTCTCTTTGGGGAGGAGTAAGTTTATTGCATACTGCCTGAGGCGCCCCTACCGGGGAATGCCAACGGGGCTGCCCAGGCAATTTTTAATGGCCAGAGTGCTCACCTCTCGGGCGCTGGCTTTTCAAACCCCACTTTCCCGACCCGACCTTGGGTCACATCTTACTTGTGGGAGTAAGATAAAAACTGGCCTTGTGCCTAACTCCTGAAGAGAAGTAAATCAATACTAACACCCACATATTTAAATATTTATTATTGCTATAAAATTTTATTTGAAAGCTATTTGTATGTGCAAAATCTGCTGCCTTAGATCAGATCTGTTTCAACTCTTAGAGGTTGATTTTTCATGTTATTGATATATTATATTATATATTATATTTGTGTGTATAAAATAATAAATCATAGTGAACGTTCACTTGAAAGGTAGTTAAATTTGACAAGAACTTTATCAATTAATATTTAAAAAAAACAAAAAACAAGTAAATGATGAGAATAATAGATTTAAATAAATAAATTGTCTTTTTTATCTGTTAAACTGTTAGGATTGAAATATTTCTTTTTAGATTGTATGAATTACCTCCCTTACAAGTGAGTTGCTATATTATTTTTACTGCTAATAGGAAATATTTTCATTTCAAAAGGTAAAATGATGGCGACCATTTATATTTTAAGACCTTTTCTGACATGATCCTAACAATCCTTGAAAGTCATCCGCAGAAGATGTACCGTCGTCTCTTTCATCTCAACAGAAAAAAGGCAGCATTCTCTGTCAGTGTTTCTGTTCAGTAGAACAGTCCGCAAAAGGAGGCCGTGACGATGCCTACCATATCCAGGTTCAAAGTAACCTTAGGCAAACTTTCAGAACGTATATAGATGCAATATCTTCTAACTGTTTTTTTTGCATGGCTTGTTGCACTTTGCTATATTTTAACCAATAAAATTTATTGATTGATTGGTTTGCTAAGAATTATGCCTGGATTGATGGTGCTATAGTTATAAGAATAGATGGACAATAAACCTTGGTTGAATATAGTTTTAAAGTTTTTCTAGGTATTAAAGTATCACTTCTTGAAAATTTAGTTAAATTTGGCATAGAATGAGGAGTACTTAGCTGAACAGACACATTAAAACACACACACACACACACAGGTTGAATTACCTACTAGACACCATCCTCAAGTGTATTTGGTCTCTCTGTACAAGGGTGTGCTAAGACAACCTGACATGAGGATACTTCATCCTACAAGTAAACCCTAAATATTCAAAATAACATAGTATTCACAACACAAATAAGATCCCCTCAGCACGGCTATACAATTGCTCATATGAGGAATAGTGCACGTTCTCCTAGTGATGTTACTTCAAGTAACGCCACGTAGCTGGATACTCCACCAGACTAGATGAATTTTTGTCCTGGAATCCAGTAAGACCAAGAGACCACAATAAAGATATACTATAACATAGTTAACTGGTCAGTTGGGGAAAGGAAAATTAATGTTCTCAACTTATTTACTAACTCAACGTTTGAGAAATAAAGAAGAACTTTAATAGAATATTTGAATATCTTTGTATCTCATAAAGATTAAGTGTTAGCCCAAGGAAGGGGCCTCTTGATTTCTGAGAACTTCGACTGAAGTAAAATGAACCAACACAGAGGCAGTCATCAATTGCGAATCAATATAATAAAGTTCCTGTCTGTTTGTTCACAACCTTCTTCTAGGGGGTTTGGTGATAGACTCCCCATAAACATTTCTATTTTCAAACTGCATTAACTATGATACTTGGATAAATATATTTCATTTTGATCAAATAACTGTGTTGGCTGTGTTTGTGGTTGACATCCATAAAAAGTAAATATGTCTTACTTGAAAATTATAAAAGAAAGAAAAAAAGTATAAAAAATATTAATACAGGCTTAGGGCAGGAGTGCACAAAGATTCCCAGATAAATTCCGGTTGTGTCTTGAAATAGTTAAAGACTATAAATGTAGTGAAATGTATTTTGGTTATGGTCACTGTGCTTACACCCATCACCACCTCACCCAATCAATGCAAAGTACACCTTTGAGTCACCACATCACCAAAATTGAATATTATAAAATGTAAAACCGTGTTATGGGCTGGATGCAAATAGGCATAGTTCCTCATTCATTCACGGGCGATGCTGGGTCTTCTGGCTAGTAATGATTTAAAAAAAAAAGTTTTTTGTTTTTTTGTAATAACTGTATAAATAAAATAAAATCACCTTTATCAGGACAAGTTTTGGGGGCATGTTTTTTATTGTCTTCTTGGTTTTAAGTTTTTGTATATTAGTCAACAATAATAAACACAAAAGGCATCCCTTCAAGACAAAAAGTTCCAGACATATTACCAATTTAAACAATTCCACTAGATTTGTAACGATATAAAACGAATGTCACTTTTTGAAATGTGTTTATTCGAAATCAACTTTCAGTCTACAGGACAACATAATTTGATTTTGGAACAATTCATTTGAAAATGAATAAAGTCAGAATTTTTTTACCTTAGCGACATCAGATTAATCACCAAGCATCGGCTGATGTCATTTTTTAAAAATCTGTGTTAAAGGTGATAACATACTTACATATGAACATGAAATGCCCTAGCGTATTATTATATAGATAACTTGTTTTTCTTTTTTGTCAGATAAGTTATCGTCTATATGTGGCAATTTATGTTCAAACATCACTTTTTAAATTAGCTTTTTTATGTATAATTTTAAATGCCGTCATCATATTCGGTTTAACGTCTATTTTACATGCTGGCATGTGTTGGCCGGCTTTTAGAAATTGACTTGTCAGTTTTCTTTGGAAGTCATTTCCTTAACTGACGCAAAATTTTAATAGGCCAGATGCCCTTTCTGACGCCAACCCAGTGAGATGATGGGGACCAGTATTTTTATCGATACCCCCATCTCTAGGTGATTGCCCAACATGGCTAGAGAGCCCTTCACCTACCCCCCCCCCCTCTTAGATCTGCTTTTAAACAATTTTGTTTGATTAATGACCAAACGATACCATAAGTATTGATCTACTCCTCTACAGGAGTTAGGCACAAGGCCAGTTTTTATCTTACTCCCACAAGTAAGATGTGACCCAAGGTCGGATCGGGAAAGTGGGGTTTAAAAATTGCCTGGGCAGCCCCGTTGGCATTCCCCGGTAGGGGCGCCTCAGGCAGTAAGCAATAAACTTACTCCTCCCCAAAGAGGGGAGGCAAAGCCTTGGATGGTGGACCTCCCAGAACTGCACAGGACAGACCCATTGACCGGCGTAAATCAAGACCCGAAGGCCAAGACAATACCAGTCTATGGGTGCAGTATCCATCGGAACAGATACTACACTTTGATCTTAGCCAAAAAAGTAATTTGCTTAAATTTCACAAAAATCTGATTTTTAAATAAAAAGCAGCATGCAACAGCTATGTTAAAAAGATGTCTATTTTGTCGTTAAAAGAAACCCCAACTCAAAAGTATTTATGGGATTTAAATTTCAACATTTCGTAAGATGTTCTATCGATTTTTATTTCTAAATCGATTTTTTAAATTCTTATTTTAACATTTATTCTTTAATTGGATTATTTTTTTCAAAAATGTAAATATTTTCTTACAACAAATTAAGAGAAACGGTTAAAAGGAGATAAACAAGCAAAATTAAAGTATAAAAACTCCCGGGTAACGCCGAGTAAATACAGCTAGTTAAATATAAAAAAAACAAAAAAACACCATATATTTAAAAGAAAGAATGAGAGATGGAGAGGGTGTGTCTATGAAGTAATTTAATAAAAAAAAAATATGTGGGTCAACGCTAGTTCTATTTGATAAAAAAAAAAAATTTCTTCTGCCTCAGAGTTCCCAACTATACAACATCTGTTTTAATATTGAAACGAACAAAACTAATTCAGTATTTATTTCTTCCACGCTTTAATGATTAATAATAACAATAATAAAAGAAAATCTACAAATTAATTTTAAAAAGTGTTAATTAAAAGACTCAAAAGTAACTTTTTATTCATCATATATGTTCGTTCCTCTTAGTGTGTACTGAAAAACAGAACCCACATCCGTTCTATTTTTCTCTCAAGAAAAAAAAAAAAAGGAGAAAAAAAGCCCGAAATATTTTTGTGGGTGTGCCATTTGTAGAAGTATGACTGCCTTAAAATAACATTAAATTCTACCGAGAAAAGCAGTTAAAAACCGCATTAAAAAAGAAAGAAAAACCTTTTTGATTTGGTGTTTATTCATTTTTAAGTAATCTTGCAGTAGTTTTTTTATGCACTAACGAGTCCCTGCTTATCAAGGCCCAAAGGCCACTCAAGGATAAGGGTTAATGGGTTTATCAGGATGACAGTGGAACAACATGAGAATTGGTAACAATCGTTGAGACTGGGCAGAAATGATTGTTTAAGAGAACGGTTCAACAAGAATTTATTAACATTGTACTTGAAAACGACCATGCTATAAGTCAACTGGGAGGCAGCCCTGTGATATTGTGTTCCACAGACGGACAGTTCTTGGAAAGAAACTTTACTCATGGAAGTTCCGTTTAGTTTTATGTACATAGAGGGAGAAAGGAAAATTAAGTTAACAGTTGAGAAATCGTAAACAAAAAAACAAATAACAATCAATAATAATCAAATGCAGTGGAATTTAATTATCTACCGACATGTATACTTTTAATGTGCTGAAACTAAGTTTTTTGTTTTTAAATTCAGAATTTGTTTTGGATCTTCATGTGCCTTAAAAAAAAAAAAAAAAAAGCTGACAACGTTGGGCCAAACGCTTTGAGATACTGTAACTTAATTTGAAATAAAAGAAAAAAACTTTAAGACAGTTTCAGAAAGGTAAAAGTATACAGGTCGGTAGAAAATTAAATTTTAATGCGTTTGGTGAAAGCTATTAGTTGTAGTTAATAGGTTCATTATTTTTTTTTTAAATCTTCGAGCATCGAATTTGATTTCTAAATTGATTTCTTCTATTAGTAATTTTCTTTAATTTTTAATTTCTTGGCTGCTAACTATAGGATCTCAAAACTGAACGAACAGCTATGTTGAATTATTATGAATCTGAAAGATGGGTATCTACAAAATCTAATCTAAATGAATAAATGAAATTTTTTTTTTCATTTATCACACCTATATTACCATCAAAACAGGTTACTGTTATTTATTTATATCAATAGTACAAGGTAGTATTTTGAAATACTGTATATATCGTAGAGACAAAGACAGAACTTTGAATGGCTCATTTGCATAACTATTTTTGTAAACACTTCATAATAAATTAATGTCTGGCGTTATTCATTCGTAATTTTATTGTCCTATTTTTTCCATATATATACAATATTTTTGTTGATATTAACAGTAATTAACAGAGGAGAGCCTTCTACTCAAATAGCTTCTTTCCTCGTGCTGCTGGCCACTGGAACTCCGTCCCTGCCCCCTGTTTCCCCGACAGTACAGACATGCAGAAATTTAAAACTAATGTAAACAGACATATCGCTGCACAGATCCCAATTTAAGTGCCCCCCCCCTCCCCCCAACCTTCTTCCCTTTTCTTTTTTCTCAGTAGCCCCTTACGTCTACAGTGGTGGCCTGCCTTGTTTGGGGTGAACTATATTAAAAAAAATTTTTTAAATCATGAAGGAAATTTGTGTCTATTCTCTTCTAGTTTTTTTTATATGTATTTGGTTAGATGGTTGGTTAGGAAGAAAGTCAGGGTGAAGAATGTAACTTGGTAGAGTTAGCTGTGTCTGGCCGTATCTGACTGATAGAGTTGGGCGGTTTTGAAATTTTGGTTTCGGTATCTTTCCCTTAAAACCTCGGTTTACGGTTCGGTTTTTTGAAAAAAAAATTTTTACTATGGGAGCTATTCATTCTCTTGTGTGATGATTAGTTATTATTCAACGTTTAGTTGAATGATGCCACTGTTTCGATAATTTTGTGACTGAATCATTCTCCATGATATGAATCATAATAAGTTTTAAGGTGTTGACTGTTGTAATCAAAGTTCTGATACCTTTTCAACAGTTAACTCGTTAAAACAGTGACCAAAGATTCATGAAAGATTTCTGAAGAATAAAACCGAGTTTGAATATACATTCTATCTAATTCTTTAACCCATCAGAAGCTAAAATATAGGATGAGGAGAATGAGAAACATTTAAACAAAAATCTTTAACATCAAAAGATAGCGTTAGAAAATGAGCAGTCACAGACATATATGAATCATTAGCTCGGCTGGTCCAATAGTCCATTGTCAAGGAAATGGACTTTATGTCTAACAACTGCCGCCGAATGTCAGTACTGACCGACTCATATAAATCAGGAATTAACATTTCTCTAATATGTCGTCTGGTCGGCAACTGATATACAGGTTGTAGACATTTGACGAAGGATTTAAATCCTTCATCCTCTACAATGCTCACGGTTTGGAGATCTTTGCATATCATTGCTACAAGACTCTGGTTTGCTGCTCTTGTTCTTGGGTTTGATTTGTCCCATTTAATTGTCGAATTAACAAAAGAAAACATGTTCTCTTGCTTCACTGTGGGAATTGTGGAAGCAATCTAAAAAAGAAACAAAAATATGCAGGTTTAACTAAAGTAATCATATCATTTAACTTGGTGGTTGGGGGGAGGGGGAGAATCTCCTGTTGAAGTTAACATGCTTGTTTGGTAGTTGGGGATTTCATTTAAAGTTGTTGTTTTTTTTACTAAAAAGCTGCAAATTGAATGTTGGTATGCTTTGGGAGGTGGGCATTTTTAGTTCCATAAAAACATTCATTTACAAACGTTATTAAAGGGGGGGGGGGGAATATCTTGGCGGAATGGAAATTTATGACCCGCCCTGAAGGTCATATATTTCTTTAAAATAAATGGACCATTCCTCATTTTTTTTAAATCACCCAGCTTAATCCTTATTATGCCACAGAAATTAGTTTCAACAAAAACAAAAAAAATAATCAATTTTATAGCGTTTCTGTTTTGCAGACATGAGTTTTCTCCCTTTAATTTTCTATAAATAAATAATTAGCTTGGATGTACTGTTGGATTAATGGGACGCATTTGATCGATTTTGAAGAAAATTAATTTAAGTTGGGAATTAGTTCAAAACAACTTTTTACAACTTATTTTTTCCTAAACTCAAAATGTGTGAGGTGTTAAATTAAATCAGCAATGTTTTTACAATAATTCTATCATGTTCTGTTATTTCAACCAGGGCCTACAAAAATACGATGTCATGTTGTCTGTCGTATTTCTCTTTTTTTCATTTGAAAATTCAAAATGTTAATGATAAGCAAACTGTAAACAAAGATTTCTTCCTACAAGTCAATTAAATTTTTTTATCATATATTTGTTCAATCTGTCCTCGTACTAATATAACATTTTTTGGTAATATTCAATTTTATTCAAATCAGAAAATCTTTTCAACCGTGTTTCCTTGTATATGGTGGCTTACTGTAGTAAAAACACAATACCGAACGGTTACGGTTAAAAAAAAAAAACCGATTCGGTATTCAGTATGGAGACAAAACCGCCCATCTCTACTGACTGAAATAGAATATTGAACAAGAAAAGGGTCACCATCTTCCATAAATAAGACCAACATCTTCACTATTAAATAGGTATCAACTTTTATTCAAGGGAATATTGGAACATTACGAGAATTGTTTGATAGGCTGGATTTGTCAATAAACGAATGCTGTATCTTGGAGGTTTATTCTGGCAGGTTGCTTGTGGGAAACGACAAAGACAGGATAGCACATCTTATCTAAAGGGGATCAAAACGGGAACACATCTGAATAGTATTTTTGCCGCCAAGCTTCGTTTTCGCGTATTGATTTTGATTCTGCACAGATGCGTCCTAACTCCCATTCACTTATAAGACTAAGCGTGAGTGCACAAAGCCAAACCACAGCTCAATCTAATGCATGGTACTGCGCATACATTTAAACAAAATATGTCTCTCGTGCAACTGCTACATTCTTTTCAAGAGTTCAAATTGGACAAAAGTTGGTTTTTATTTTATTGTTTTTATCTACATGACACAAAACGGATACTTCTTCATAGTATGAAGATTCATATCTTTTACCGATAAGTTAAAAGATATTTTGTCAAGAATTATGTTATCAGAATATATTTGAAAACGGGGCGAAAACTGTCAAATGCTAAATTGAAGACTTAGATGGTTATTTATTTATTTTTTGTCAAAGGAAATATTGTTAATGAAATGTTTTTAAATATATAAGATGATTTTGTTTGATATTTTAAGCAAACGTTTCTATTTTTTTGTTACTTCAATGTTTTTTTTTTTTAATTTCAAAAAAATGTTTGTTTTACATTTTTTGTCAATGTGTTTTTTCTTGTTAACATAAACACCAAAACAACTGTTTCTAAAAGCAAATATATATTTTTTTTTCTTAACGAACGAACTGTTTTAAAGCAAATGGTTTATTTTTTTCCTTTTATGACAGTTTCTGGGTTAGGGGTTAGGGTTGCAGCTGGTTCAAAAGTTTTCTTGTGTACTGGTTCTGTTGCTGGCAGAAATCAATTAGTCCTTCGGCAGATTCAACGAGCTGACGGCGATGATAGAAATTAATTTTTGTTATTGAACACGATTAATTTCTTCAAAAAGTTATCGGCTGCTTGCTACAACCTGATTGTCTAATGCCTGCTGCAACCTGATTGGTTAATAGTTTCATCGACTCTCGGGCGCTTCCGAGACCTGCCCGAACATTGACGACGCAAAGTCACGGAAACATGGTGTGTTCCCTATAAGAGTACCATTTCTTTTTTTAAATTATTTTAGAAGAGTGTATTTAATTATTTTATAAGAATTGATAAAATTATTTCATAAGGATGTCTTATGTATCTCAGTGTTTTTTAGTGTTGACACTGTTTGCATCAGTAAAACCCTTAAATAAGCAGTTAATTTAGTCCACAGGGTTGGGAATAAACAAAGAAAATAGTGACTTATACAGGTTTTTATTTCTCTTTGCGGTTTTCTTTGTTTATTTCCAGCCTCATGGACTTAAGTAACCGTTTATTTAAGCGTATTACCCACACATTGTCAACAAATAACGCAGCGATTTATATAATATATTGTTGGACATAAATTCCAATGTTTATTTTATAAGAATGTCAAAATTATTTTGTAAGGATGTTTTTTCTTTAATTATTTTATTGGAATAATATTATTTTCATAATGAATTTTATTGTTTTTAATTATAATATTATAATATTAATAGATATTAATGATTGAAAAAAACATGCCTAAGATTTCTCCCTAGTATTTAAAAAAAAATTATTTAAGGAACCCCTTTGAAGCTTTTGAGATATCTTTTTATTTTTCAACTATTTTTAAAAAATTTTTTTTACTTTTCTTTACTTTTTTGAGTAAATACAAACAACGTTTTGATGAGTCTTATTAGCTGAAGTCTCAAAAACAATATCATTCATAAATTATTTAAGGTATTTTATTTTTAATGATAAGTCACCATTTATGAAGACTAAAAACCACTTGAAAATAAAGATTAAAGGTACATTTTTACCAGCCTTTCCCTACATGGCAACTGAAACATGCTTCCTTTATTTTTTGCCAAATTAATTGGAGATGACTAGCTTGTTAGTTGAATGATGAAGAATATTATGAGAGGATTGAAAATGATGGATGACATGAACAAAGTTTCATTGCTTATGAAGACGGTTTATGACAAGTATTTGTTGACATTGGATTTGAAGACGACCATGTTATAATCTGCATGGAAGCAGTCCCGTGCTAACATGTTCCACAGAGGGGAAATTCTTGGAAAGCAGCTGTTCATGGAAATTCTTTTTGATGTGTTAGACACACAGAGAAAGAAATGAAAGTCCTTTACCACTCATGGGACACAACTTGCTCTGACTTTTTCACACCATCAAGAATGACGGAATCTGCTGTCAATCCCAACACCGCAGCTCTGTTCAGCGAAACCAGAAAACACCCGACTAATACAGCTCACTAATTAACCATTTCATTTTCCAGCCTATTTCAGTTGAAACGTCAGTGGTCCTTAGTCCCGATACTGCATGATTCGTACGAGACATTGGACGGATGATAGCAAATTGTAGGAATGAACCCTGAGAGACTGCTTGTATGTTCCAGCACATCTCCCTAGCTATCATCCGAAGCAACGTCGGCATGTCTATTATGATGCCATCACGTAATGTTTAAGTCTTGATGAAGAAAACAAAAAACTTTGTCCTTGTATGAAGGCAAGTAAATTGAGACTTATTGAAGTACATGTTAGTTACAAATGTTATCTGTTTTGTTATAAAAATAGTTAATAAAAACTGGGAGTTTATTTTAGTAAATTCTTTTCTTAGAAGATCATCTTTCAGCGATTAGATAGTGTGGATGACTGAGCATGTTGGTCCGATGCTGTCTCGTAGTCTTGTTTTTTAGAGAGGCAGGGAATCGTCTTTTATGTTAAAACAAATGGGTTGTCTAATGTTGTCTGTTGGACACTGTTATCTTCCGTCTATGTGTGACCGCAAACATGAGGCATCTACATCTAGCAGTCCCAATATTAAATCAAGATCGAATATTGAATATATTAAATCATAGTCACTCAAGTCATAAGACAGCCATCTTGAATCAGGAACGCTCGTGTGTGGCTCTGCAACAAAATCTTATCAAGAAGACGTTACACACTTTTTACAGTTCACAAGTTTATTGGTGTTATGTCTCCCAGGCCAGGACCTTTATAAAACCGTATTTGTTAATAAGCCGGTATTTAAAGAACACCCGACTTCCCTCTCCTCCCAAGCTGGCGTTTAGGAGAGAAAGGAAAAATGAACACGAACCTCAAATACACATCTGTCTCATACTCTCACTGTTGGCAAAAGGGCCGACTGTTATTTCTTCAATTCTAGCCATGACTCTCCCTTTTCTGAATATACAGCACATCTAACATTGATCAGAGAGATAATAGTAATTTAAAAAAAATTATTTCCTAATGTGACACCACTTATCAAGGCCTAAAAGTCACTCGAAGATGAGAGTTAATGAGATTGTCAATTGAGTGTAATATATGTTCATTTGTTATGATACCATCCTCGCAGGAATTATCTCCTTTTTAGGACTGGTGTAGTCTAATATCTGTTCTATGGTCATGATAATATCCTCCCAGGGATTACATTCTCCTTGGAGGTGGGGGGGGTGATATACTAGCAAAAATATGCAACCTCTTTATTAATTCCATTAATATTAACACATTTGGGGTTACATATATCTAAATAATAACAAAATCTATAATTTCCCCAAAATCTGATTTTTATTTCCCCAAGAATGAGCTTCAAATCTTTTTCCATATCCCCTCACTTTAAATATTAATTTAATTCCCAATTTTTTCAATATTTGTTATATCTGACTTTTTCTTATCTATAAGATAGCATTGCTCTCCCCCAATTTTGATTATGACTTTTAGATACACATTCTCCTAATACTCCCCCCACATTCTTTCACATTAACCTTCTCACCAATAGATTCAAAATTTAACACAAAAGGTACCTTTGGCCTAATCTGGTAGGTCATCAAACATTAATTTAATTTTGTTTTTCCTCTTTGTTTCTCTTATTTTTCTGTATTTTTACTTTTCTTTATTTTTAAAATTCTTTTTTGTCCCCCTATCAATTATCTTTCCTTATTCTTTTTAAATGTTGTCTGATGTGAAGACATCTTTTTCTCTTGATTTTTGTATATCTGAAGAAGGTATGTAATATACTGAAATCTTATAAAAAATATGTCTAGTCTTCTTTATACTATAGTATAAAATATATCTATATATAAAGTAAATATTATTTAATTATTTTTGTTTTAATCTTTTGGAAGTCTATATAATTTTCTCTAACATGTCACCGGTGCATAAGAAATACTGTCTCTTTCAAAATTAAATATTGATTGGTGTAAGTATAGAAATCAATAAAATGGATTGGAAGTAAAATTTTGTTTCTAAGAATAGTCAAAAGAAGATCATATCCTTTTAGTAAAACAGGTTTAAGGTTTATTTGTAGAGAATAAACTTATCGATGAATGACTTAAGTTTATAGTCATGAACAGACATCTGTTTCATCATCTCACGTTTCTTTAATGTGGCTCTTCAGTGGAATTACAACAAACATTCTGTTTAAAATAATTTAAGGTAGAATTGTAGTATCAAATAACAATTGAATTGCGTGCATAATGTAAGTTTTGTGTGACTGTCTACAAATGGGTGTGGTCAAAAAATAAAAGTGATAAGATAATATTGGTCTTTGTAGTGCATATATATATATATATATATATATATAGTGAATGCTTTTATTCGAACATGTACAAGGTCTGCTACACTGGCATGTCGATGTTATCGATCTAAAAGTTGTTTTGTGATCCGACCAGGTCGGTGAAGTCCAGAAAGAATGGAGTCAAGCAAAGAAGAAGAAGAAGAAGAAGAAGAAATGATAGTCATGTGACCAATTTTTTTAAAATTATATATGTACGTGTGTGAATGAATATGTATATGATGAATAGACAATCTTTTTATGTGTGACAGGATTTCTTCAGTTCATATGACATTTCGGTATAATATATATCTTCTTCAGATCTACAAAAACTAAGAACGCCCCCCCCCCCAATATGTTTTAACATTGGCGATGGCATTACATACGAATAAGAAAAGATAATTGACAAGGGAAAAAACACAAGAAAGAAGAGATTAAAGGTCATCCGAAATCAATTTTTCTTCTTGAGGAGGTCAAAAATACTTTTATTTAACATTTTAAAATTTTGTATCTGTTGGTGAGAAAATTTCAGTGAACGTGTAGGGAGGTGGTTAGGCTGATGTGGGTTTGCTAAAATTAAAACCGAAGGAGGGGTGGGGTGTTAGACATATATAACACTAGCTGGCTTGCCAGCTCGCTATTGCTTCGCAATGTTCGCTACTTGAAATGCTTAAAACATTAATTTAAAACATTTCATTCATAACTTTGTTGTAAACCAGAAACAAAATATTTCTCATTTATTCATATAGATAAGTAGACATCAATATTTTGGTAATTCCAATACAAATTTATCTTTTAATGTGATCGAAAGGAAAAGGAAAATCAATTTGCCTTTTTTGTTGCAATTTAGAAAAAGATCACAACTTGTTGAAAATCAAGTTGGCCTTTCTAAAAAACGGAACATTTGAACACATATGCTAAATATTTGTTCAGAAAATAAAAAAATATTGCAAAACAGCTATTTGTTATATTAAAATCAAAACAATCATCAGGATAAGTTGAAATTATATATATATATATATATATATATATATATATATATATATATATATATATGTATTTATATCTGTATATATATATAAAAATAGACACTTAGTTTTGGATCTGATGAAATCGAGCTTATTAAAGCTGCAATTGAAACATTTCAGTGTGTAGCCATATGTTAGTAAAATAAAACTTTTAGCATAAAGATCTGAGGATACCTAAAAAATACAGGTTATTTTAAACTTGTGGCCAACGAAGCATAGAGATTTGAGGGTACATAAAAAAAAAGTGCTATTAAAAACTTGTGGCCGACAGAGCATAGAGATCTGAGGATACCTAAAAAAAAAAAAAAAGGCTATTTAAAACTTGTGGCCGACGAAGCATAGGAATCTGAGGATACCTAAAAAAAAAAAAAAAGGCTATTTAAAACTTGTGGCCGACGAAGCATAGGAATCTGAGGATACCTAAAAAAAAAAGGCTATTTAAAACGTGTGGCCGACGAAGCATAGAGATCTGTGGATACCTAAAAAAAAAAGTACTATTTTAAACTTGTGGCCGACGAAGCATAGACATCTGAGGATACCTAAAAAAAAAAGGTTATTTGAAACTTGTGGCCAACGAAGCATAGAGATCTGACGATACTTAAAAAAGTACTATTTTAAACTTGTGGCCAAGAAGCATAGAGATCTGAGGATACCTAAAAAAAGTACTATTTAAAACTTGTGGCCAAGAAGCATAGAGATCTGAGGATACCTAAAAAAAGTACTATTTAAAACTTGTGGCCGACGAAGCATAGAGATCTGAGGATACCTAAAAAAAAAGAGAGTTATTTTAAATTGTGGCTAACGAAGCATAGAGATCTAAATATATCTAAAATAAAATAAAAAAGGCTATTTTAAACTTGTGGCCAACAGAACATTAAGAGGTCTGAGGATACCTAAAAAAATAGAGATCTGAGGATACCTTTAAAAAAAGTACTATTTAAAACTTGTGGCCGATGAAGCATAGAGATCTGAGGATACCTAAAAAAAAAAAGAGGGTTATTTTATATGTGGCCAACGAAGCATAGAGATCTGAGGGTACCTTAAAAAAAGTACTATTTAAAACTTGTGGCTGACGAAGCATAGAGATCTGAGGGTACCTTAAAAAAAGTACTATTTAAAACTTGTGGCTGACGAAGCATAGAGATCTGAGGGTACCTAAAAAAAAAAGGTTATTTGAAACTTGTGGCCAACGAAGCATAGAGATCTGAGGATACCTAAAAAAAAATAGAGATCTGAGGATACCTAAAAAAAAAGTACTATTTAAAACTTGTGGCCGATGAAGCATAGAGATCTGAGGATATCTAAAAAAAAAGAGGGTTATTTTATATGTGGCCAACGAAGCATAGAGATCTGAAGATACCTAAAAAAAAAAAAGGCTATTTAAAATTTGTGGCGACGAAGCATAGAGATCTCAGGATTGCTAAAAAAAAAAAAAGGGTTATTTTAAACCTGTGGCCGTCAAAGCATAGAGATCTGAGGATACCTAAAAAAAAAAAAAGGGTTATTTTAAACTTGTGGCCAACAAAGCATGGAGATCTGAAGATACCTAAAATAAAAAAAAAGGGCTATTCAAAACTTGTGGCCGACAGAGCATAGAGATCTGAGGATACCTAAAAAAAAAAAAAGACTATTTAAAACTTGTGGATAGTGAAGCATAGAGATCTGAAGATACCTAAAAAAAAGTGCTATTTTAAACTTGTGGCCAACGAAGCATAGAGATCTGAGGATACCTAAAAAGAAATGCTATTTAAAACTTGTGGCCGACGAAGCATAGAGATCTGAGGATACCTAAAAAAAAATCTATTTAGCAATCTCTATAATGAAATGAAAATTGATTCTTTGTATCCAGGTGTTTTACTTATATCGAAGTCCAACACAAAGCCAACAGTGTTTGCTCTCACCACCACCGTTGTCATTTTCGAATTCCTCCACAATACTTCTCTTATCTATGAAAGACTACAATTTATTAAACACTATTCTAAGAATGTCACTAAACTATATTTGGTTACTCATATAATACAAGATCAGATTTGGTATCTGGCACCCTGTGAGAACTAAATTCATTTCTTCTATTCCATAGGATATTTACACATTATTTCTTTAAGAAAATTAACTTTTTACGAGTTAATATCTAGAATAGTCATCTCACTACAAGTTTATAGTAAGATCTGCTTTGAATTTTTAGTTGAGAAGCTTAACCTTTTCTTCCTTGAGTGCCGACATTTACACAGTGATCTCATTTTGACCTACATTCTCCTTACTGGCCATTATGATCTACCTCAGGACCTATTATTCACTTCTGCACCAGAAAGAGGTTTGCACGGGCATTTCCAGTAACTGTTTCAATCAGGATCCCTGAATAAATTTCCAGATGATGCAGTAAATGCATCAATGACACAACAATTTAAAGCAAAATTGAACAGGTACTGGGCTACTGTATGTATCCCATTCTGTATAAAATTTCTACCACCCTTTCCCTACATGACAACTGAAGCATGCTTATTTTGTTTTTTGCCAAATTTATTGAATTATATTTGGATAACCGAATCAATTAAATAAAATAATTAAAAAAATGAAGAAATCATGCAGTGGAAGCCAAATACCAGATCTGCTTTAAGTTTGTTTATTTTTTATGCTTTTAACTATTGTGTTATGGTGCTAGTTGATGGGACGTGAAAGATCTTCAACCACTGCCTTAACAATTATCAAATATCTCCTTCAGATATTTATTATTAAATTACTCGTGGTCGAGTCACTGCATGTTTATAATGGTCAATGCAGGCATTATCAGAAACTACTAAATCGCCTGTTTTGCTTGAACCGGGGGGGGGAGGGACGCTTTCTCGATCAGAATCCTTTGACCTTGGACTAGACTTTTAGGAGAGGTAGTAAATGCTCTAACGACACAGCAATTCAAGACGAAATTGGACAGGTGCTAGGTCACTGTATCCTCTTCTGTGTAAATTTCTACCACTCTTTCCTTACATGGCAACTAAAACATGCTTGTTTTATTTTTAATTTGCCTAAATTTATTGAATTGAATTTCCGTGACCATTTACTGTATGTATCCTCTTCTGTGTAAATTTCTACCCCCCCCCCCTCTTTCCTTACATGGCAACTAAAACATGCTTGTTTTATTTTTAATTTGCCTAAATTTATTGAATTGAATTGAATTTCCGTGACCATTTACTGTATGTATCCTCTTCTGTGTAAATTTCTACCCCCCCCCCTCTTTCTCTACATGGCAACTAAGACATGCTTGTTTT
This sequence comes from Sepiola atlantica, assembly GCA_963556195.1. NCBI lineage: Eukaryota > Metazoa > Mollusca > Cephalopoda > Sepiida > Sepiolidae > Sepiola > Sepiola atlantica. The sequence continues at coordinate 34,839,629 of OY744550.1, forward strand.
ATTTTTTGGAAATTTCATTGAATTGAATTAAAGATAGCAGACCCCCCCACACACACACACACACATGCTTGCAATATTTTAAAAGCAATCAGAAACCTGTTAAAATAATTGAATTAATGGATTTGGAAAAGTTTTGCATTATTCAGACTACTATTCTCATCTTGGTTGTTATTTCTTTCATAACGTTTCAGCTGATATAACCTCCGGCCTTCTTCAGGTGCATCTTTTTGAACTTGAGGAATATTTATGTTCAACTAAAAACCTTTATTTAATTCATGGCGGTAAATTATTTTTGTTACATCAGCCATGATTGGATAAAAGTGTTAAGTAAATTTTATTTTGTTCTTAATTGTTATTGCCTGTAGGGAGGATTGAACCTCCTTGAACCTTCAGAAAATTGTCACTTAAAACCGATGATAGCGCAATTTGTTGACGTTCCCTTCTGGCGTTTTTTAGATGCAATAATGCTTTCTTTTGATGCCTCACACTGACATAAGACCTCAGCACAATGCTGTAAGTCTTTTATTTTAATTTTAATAGCAACTGCTTTGCCTGCATTGGATAAGCATGAAGTTGTGTCACATCCAAGTATGGTATGAAGAAATGGTAAATGTAAGCATATGCTGGGGCCAAGGTCAGATTTTGAACAGTGTATATTTTAACAGCAGTTTCAATAATAAAACATCATCACAATTGGCGTGGATACACCAACACCCTGCTCGTTCCAAGCATTCAGAAAACATCTGGATAAATCTATGTTTATTAGATTTGTTTGCCAAGAAAATGTCCTTTTTTCGTTGCTGGAACCATAGTTAATTCACAGTGTACAGATACAGTATTTACTCCTCTTGCCAAATAAATTTTGTCTTTTACTGAAGGTTGTTCACTGTAACCATCAAATATAATAACTCATTTGTCATATTTGCACAGTACGCATTTAATATATATATAATATATTTATCTAAATGTAAAACTATGATGTGAAATGATCCGATGTAGTAATGCTCCTCCATCCAAAACAAAGTGTCTACCAGTGGGAAGTTTGCATTCTTGGCTTCGAAGCTGGTTCCATACGATACTTCCTGGAATTGCTTTGCTTGCAGATCTGGGAGAAGGAATGGAATCAAACAAAGATGTTGTTTAACGACAGTTCATATTTAAAGAGGTCGTGTATATTAAAGTTTTCTTTTGTTGCAACTAATGTTGAATCAGTGCTTGTGGATTAATATGCACTACTTTTTGTCTATAATCACATCTGTTTTTAATTCAAGGGTAAGTGCCTATTTTCTGTTAACTTGAATGAATTGTTAGATACCTCATTGTCTTCCATGGATTGAAGAATCTCATAGCCAACATTTTCTAAAGTTACTGAATCCTATACAACAATACATGAGATAATTCTGTGCAGTGACATCAGATTTGCTGAGGGAATTTCTGGCTTTCAAAAAGCTGATATGATTTTTCGTATCTGTGGAGTCTCTCTTTTGTCGGGTGTCAGTTACTTTGTGCTGTTTACTAATTTTATAATTGATATCAGTAAACTGCTGCATAACTTGATTTAGTTCAGAACAAACCGGACAGATTTAATCCACATGATTCACTGCTTTTCTATCCCTTGTGAGTCTACCAGTGGATTTCATACTTTGCATAAACAATAAGATCAGTGAAAAGTCCTGCCCAGTATCACGACGGCAAACAATATGTAACTATTTTAAGAAAACGAATATAAATCAGGATGGTTTCTTGATAAGGATAGCCATTTGTTGAAAATATAAAAATATTGTATTAGTATACAAATTGTGACCTGCAGTAACAAAGAATGGTAGCATGTCATACAATGAAGCAAGATGGGGATTCCAATTTCCTGTTCTTTCAGCCCAGAGAAAATGTTTCAAAATGTCTATAATTTTCATATATTGCAACCGCAAGCAGCAAGTACGATTAGTCAAACTTTCCTTTTTTTCTGTGTTAACTCTTCATGGATAGTCATAGCTGCTATCATCTACTATCGTATTTGGATTAGCAATGAGTTTTACAAATAGTTTTTAGCTGACATTATTCAACTTTCTGCTAAATTAGTACCTCTCACTTGAATTATATTAGATTTCTCTGTTCATGTGTGACTCTTTTCTTCACTTTGAGTTTCAGTGTCAAGTATAGAAGTATGTGGCACAGCGAGTTCCAATGTGTCTGCAAGAAGTAATATATTAAGTGCACCATCTATTAAGAAATTACCTCTTCATAATTTAGCAAAAGGCAATAAGCATATTTGACACCGAGTTGTGACCATATATTTCTTCCAGAACTTCTGACAATCCTGCTTTTTCCATTCAATTTCTTATACACCCAATAAAACTCATCTCCATGTGTAATCCTCCAATTCTCAGCACTATAGATTTCAGACGGTTACTAGATGGCTTATTAACTATAATAGTTTGAGCCTTCCGATACAGTGGATGGTCAAATGTGCTAATACGAGTTGTGTTATAATTTTACTTGTTCAACCAGGAATATCAATGTAGAATAGATAGATGACATATTTGATGGATCAAAGTCAATGAAAGGCAAAATCACAACAGTTGCCCTTCCCGGATGATTTCCTATGTATACCATTTGCATGAATTTTGACTACCCCGGGCATGGCCATTGCAGAAATGGGGAAACTGTTCACAGAATATCAAGTAAATATGGGAATTTAGGAAAATGATCACAAGGCTTAAGATGGGTAAGTTCACCAAAATGATATAGATTATCTTTGTGATAATGGTAATAATGAATTGTTACTTGTCCAGCCTAGGGATCTCATTAGTCTTTACTTCATGCGTTACAAATTTACCTGATGTTAATATGGCAACAATACCCACTCGATGAAAGGTGCCATATCCATCAAGGGTTTGTATATTGTGGTCAATAGTGTCTGCTGCATAAAGCATACATTGACCTTCTGTAACAGTGACATAACAATTACAGACGCATTTCGTTCAAATGTTTGGGTATCGTCATATGAGCAACAAAACCCATGTTGCTGTAATTAATCTATCAACAACCAACAACCAAAATGGTGATGCATTTTATGACTAACCAGAATTGTAAAAGAGAAATCACCATACTTGGTCGAATAGCTTAAATGATAGCATGTTCCAGGGATGCCTGCTTCTTCTCTGTATTTTCCTATTGCAATAATCTGCATAAAGTAAGTAACACTACCAGGGAGAAATGCCAAGGTTTTCTCTAAAGTAAGTTCATCTGTGGATGGATAATTTAAGTTTGGAGTCATATATTTATTTCATTGTTTGCCTGTCCTAAAGTTAGTACTGCATCCTTGGCGATAGACTGCATCCTTGGCATGTAAATCATTTGCAGAAGATAATATTTCTAATACTGTATATAGAAATGCATTGTGCAAAAAACTCTTGTGTTGCAATTAATTTGACTGGACTATTAACAATAGATTATAAATGGCTCCTTGGCCTTCTGGCTAGAAGTCATTGAAACCATTTAGGATCTTTTAAGTAGAATTAAAGCCATGGAATGAATGCAGTATTTTGGTGATAGTGTCAAAAGTTTTTTGTTGTCGAAAATTGACATTTTTCATTATCGCAACAGCTGTTCACCATTGATTTTTCGCTGGCCCCGACCGTTGGTTTTCTCTGGAATTTGAGTGGCAATAAACCTCCTCAAAATCCCATTACTCCCCACACCCTTCCAGTAGAGATATGGTTAGTGCTTTCCCTGCTCTGTCTTTCCATCTTCCTTGACTCTTCATGATCATTTTGTGCGGTACTTGCCGAGACTGGTGCCACCATATGCATATCTGTGTGTTTTGTTAGTGTGGTTAGGGGATACTTTATGGAATTTCTGGCAGTTTCAGTTCCTTTGGGCTTGTATAATATTGTTTGTATGTTTTTGTTTGATTTTCCATTTCACTGATTATCATTCATAGTTTATGTGGGTTGTTTTTTGTTTTTTTCATTCGAGGATTTTCCTGAAGATTTCGTCTGTCTTTATCATTGCCATCCATTGTATGGTCTCAATCTTTCCTTTGATTTCAATTTCTCCTAATCTTTTTTTCAAGGTTTTTCAGGATTGTTCCTACGATTATTGGTATTATGTTGACTTTCTTTATGTTCCATATTCCTTTCAGTTCTCTGGACAGTTCCATGTATTTTTTTCGTTTTTCTGTTTCCTTGATCTTCACCCTATGGTTTGCTGGTATGGTGAAATCTATGATTTGGCAGGTGGTTTCCTTCTTGCTGACTATTATCATATCCGGTCTCTTTGCTTGGATCAGTTTGTCTATTTGTACCTCCATGTCCCAGAGGATTTTTTGCTTTTCATTTTCTAGTGTCTGCACCATTTGATTGCGTGTATGTCATGGCAGTCTAACGTTCTATATATAGGACTAAATTAGCTCCCGTCTTTCTGTAAAAGAGCAAAATTTAAAGGATATCTTCTATTTATTTTAAAAATCATCAAGAAATGAACGTCTTTTTTATTAAAAGGGTCAGGAATAATGTAGCTGCTTTATTTCTTTAACGACAAGCAAAAAGTATGAAGGACTATTGAAACGTCATGACCTAGATTCAGGAAGAAACCCAAGCGCTAACAATGTACTCCCTTTTCAAGTACAACATCAACATAACATGCGTCTCGGAAGTCAAACTTCCTGATAGGGCTGTCATAAAATCAAAGTCCCTCAACATGACACCTCATATCACCTCTACCACAGAGGTTCGACTGATAACTCTGGTCTTCATGGACTTGCCTTCGCTCTTAGTGAGCATGCTAATGCATCGCTCTTTGCCTGGGAACCAATCCCCCCCCCCTATCTGGCTCGTATCCACTTAAAAGGTTTTTCCTCAATGTTAGTGTTATTGTCGTCTATGTTGCCACCCTTAACCCTGATGATCAAGATAAAGACTATTTCTACAACAACTTGCAAGCTACTGTTGACCGCGTACCCTTCAGTGATTTTCTAATTATTGCAGATTGGAACGCAGGCACAGGCGATGTGTAGATGACAAAAAAATGTCTTTATCTAAATCAGGGGCGGGCAACCTTTTCAGAGTGAGGGCCAGATGAGACTTTTGGAAGGAGATTGCGGGCCGAAGTGAAAAACGAAATCTCAGAATTACTATATTTTGCTTACATGAATAAATTGTACAAAAATTGCATTGAACACTCTACAAATCTGATATTTTTTTCTCAAGAGACTTCTGTATGTGATGTTATAAAAGGCGCCGACGAAGAGCCATTTTGGAATCATAAAAAATAATGACGGGGGAAGTAGCAAGTTGATCCAGCATTCGTTTTGACACACCTCACATAAGCTCTATGTTTCATGCCCTTTCCTCATCTCGCGTTTCCTCTTTGCCTTTCTCTTTCTCTTTTTCTATTTTTATCCCTTAATAGTTAAAGAAAAATGAAATATACATGCATCATCGCTCGCTGATATTCATACATTTTTAACCCACTGTAAATTTTAATTGAAACCTACTTTTACGTCTATGTCACAAAATGATATGAGTTTTACTGGGAGGTCCACGGGCCGGATTGCAATAATAAAGCATAGCAGGGTGGCGGGCCGGACGCTAAGCCTTCGTGGGCCGGATGTGGCCCGCCGGTCGGAGGTTGCCCGCCCCTGATCTAAATGCTCTCAGAGACATTAAGAAATAGTAGAGAGTGGTTGAATCACCATGTAGTGAGAGGGGGCAAGAGATATACATAGGTGACTTGTTCAGTTAATTATAAATTGTGGCTAATTAGAATAATTAAAACAGATTTTCTTTTCAAATATAACTCAATCCCAGCGTTTATATGGATTTTTGCATGTATTTTGTATTATTAAAATACATAAGAAAAAAGTCTTAGGCAAACAAACGTTGATTGACTTACATTTAGTTACTTCGAATTGTGCGACCAGCTGGACAGTTATCTCCACACTGATGATGGCAGTAGGATGAAACATATACTTATGTGAATAATAATCAATATTGATTTTTAAATATTGATTATTTATAGCCCTCTTTCGGATCGGCTCTTTAAGAGAAATGTAATAAACTGTCTAATCTAAGCTAAAATGCGAAGTTCATGCCCATATGATCTGTTGAACACTTTTAAGACGGCTGACTATATTGTCCGCTTCATGACATAAATAAGATGTATTTCCTGGCTTGTCGCATAGCCGTTTGGTTAGAGCACCAGAAACTGAGTTAAAGGTGTCTCGTGCCCGGGTTTTGAATTGTGCGACCAGCTGAATAATTATCTTTCACGTCAGTAGGATGAAATGTATACGTATGTGGATAATAATGAAATATATATATATATATATTTGTTTGTTTCATTTTACTTCAGTCAGATTTCTTAGAAATCAAGGGGCTCCCTTCTTGGGGCTAACACTTGATCTCTATATGAGATACATAGATATTCGAATATTCCATTAAAGTTCTCCTTTGCCTCTCAAATGTGAGTGAAGAAAGAACTGAAGACCATTAATTTTCCTCTCCCCAATTGACCAGTTAACTATATTATAGTATATCTTTCTTGTGGTCTCTTGGTCTTATCGGATTCCTGGACAAGAATTCATCTAGTCTGGTAGAGTATCCAGCTTACTATAGGCAACATCATTAGAAGGTGCACCATTCTTTGTATGGGCCAGTGTATAGCCGTGTCGAGTGGATCTTATTTGTGCTGCGAATACTATGTTATTTTGAATATTTGGTCAGGGTTTACTTGTAGGGTGAAGTATCCTCATGTCAGGTTGTCCTGACAAACCCTTGTACAGAGAGACCAAAGACACTCGAGGACGGTGTCTAGTAGATAATTCAAACTCTCTATATATATTTTTTTAATTTTCTTACGTTTTTGTTTTTGCTGGAGATGGGGCATTTGGTAGGATGCCTGACATTCACCCGCTATTTCAGACACTCCAGCCGAGACTTTTTAAGATTCTAACCATCTCTTTAAGTGCGATTGTTTGTAGCTGTCCTGCACTTGGTTCAACAGTTATATTCGCCAGGCAGTTTTTGTAATTCTTTTTCATGAGTCCGGTTGCTCCTATAATTACTGGAATGATGGAGATCTTCCTGAGATATTAGTTTCTTTTCATGTCATACATAAGACCTTGGTATTTCGTAATCTTTTCTCTTTCAGCTCTGTTTAAGCCAGCATCATTAGGGGCACTGACTTCAACTAGGGTTGCTACTTTCTCCCTTTTGTCCCATATCACTATGTCAAGTTTAACAGCTCCGTTTTCTAGATATGTAGCTGTAGGGATTGCATAGTCATAATGGATGGTGTATGACTTATTTCCAACTGTTCTTTCTGGTATATGCTCCCAGGACTTACTATTACACTTGATATTCAACTTTTTACAGATGGTCCAGTGGAGATATTTGCATACTCCGTTGTGTCGCATTGTATAGTAGCCATCCCCCAGCAGAACCATACAACTGTCTGGCAGAACCTGCATTTGTTGTCGTTGCTGAGACCACTCATCTTTTTAAAGGCTTTGATCATCAAGCCTTGATCTTGGGCAGCCATTATCATTCTCTCCTGATCAGCCAGTCTACAGAGCCTTCCTTATCTATATATTTCTGGGATAGTTCATCCAGAAAATATTTAGCACGTTGTTGATTGGCCCATTCTTTTATTTTTCTGAAATGGAAGGTCTTGGTGTATTTCTGGCGGCTCTTCCGGTGTGTGGGTGTGTGTGTGTGTGTGTGAGAGAGAGCGTGAATGAGCTTAATTTAATCTGTTCATAACCTTGTTTTGTATATAACATCAGGCATCTTTTGTTTTGGGGAGCAGATATTTTTATGCTAATTATTTACAATATTTATAATTGTTATATTTTTTAATTTATTCCAGGTTGATTTGAAACTTTCAAACAATGTTTAAAAACATAATTGAGGAGACAAACATGATTGAAAAAGAAGATAAAAAGACAGAAATCAGGTACTTCACTTTCTTCTTTTTACATTTAGTAACATCGAAATTACTTTTGTAAAAAAAACAATTTGTTCTATATTAATTACTTGAAATAAAGAAATTTCATTCTATATCTAATTACATGAAAAATAAAAGAAAACAGTTCATTCTATATCTAATTACATGAAAAGAAAAGTTCATCTCTATATAAAGTTAGGTATATGTATATGTTTATATATTTGTATGTACAGGATTTACTCCTAAACTGATTAACCAATCATTATGAATTTTGGAATACAGCTGCTTGGCTTAAGGATGGTTAATGTAGGCTATATTTGGTTTTATTTAGTTTAAATGGGCAAAATAGGACATGGAATCCCTTTGTGAAAATCCAGATACCTCCGATTTTTGTGAAATTTTAACAATAGGTATTAGACATCAATTAATAAATGTTTCCCAAATTTCTGGTTATTTTTGGATTTTAAAGGGGTTTTAAGAGTTCATAATATGGGCACAATTTTTCATTTGAAAATTTAAATATTTCAGATTTTCATAAAATTTTATCCGTATTCATTTGACAACAATTAAACAAGATTCTCAATTTCAATCTTTTAAGCTTGAACCTTAAATTGTAGACAGTTTCTAGAATCAAGATCATGTAATGGATTTTGATAAAAATTGAAATAAGGATCCTAGGCATAAGGTTTAGTAGCATTATATCTTGATTTTAATCTTTGTAAGGGGACATAGATGTGTTGACAAAATTGTTTTTTTCTGCAAATTAATTTTGCCCGTCTTAGGGCGGGTATTCTTCTAGTTCTATAGTAAAAAAAAAAACAAAAGAAAGAATTCTCTACAGTGTGAGTCAGAAGTAACCGGGCAATGAGCATGTTTTTATTTCAATAATAAAATTTATTGAAATGTACGTAATATTAATAAAGTTCATTATTTGAACTAAAAAATGTTTTCATTGCTCGGTTACTTCTGACTCGTCACGTATTTAATGACCTGTAAAAATAAAAGAATTTTTACACTATATTTAATTACCTGAAAAAAAAAAATTATATATAATTACCTGGAATAAAATATTCTATACTATATTTAATTATCTGAAACAAAAATGAATATTCATACTATATTTAATTACCTGAAAAAAATATTTTATACTATATTTAATTATCTGAAACAAAAATGAATATTCATACTATATTTAATTACCTGAAAAAGAAATTTATACTATATATAATTACCTGAAAAAAAGATATACTATATATAATTACCTGAAAAAAAAAATATATACTATATATAATTACCTGGAAAAATATATATACTATATATAATTACCTGGAAAAAAATATATATATATACTATATATAATTACCTGGAAAAAAGAATATATATATTATATATAATTACCTGAAAAAAATATTTATACTATATATAATTACCTGGACAAAAAAATTATACTATATATAATTACCTGAAAAAATAAATTATACTATATATAATTACCTGAAAAAAAAATACTATATATAATTACCTGAAAAAAAAAATTATACTATATATAATTACCTGAAAAAAAAAATTATACTATATATAATTATCTGAAAAAAAAAATTATACTATATATAATTATCTGAAAAAAAAAATTATACTATATATAATTATCTGAAAAAAAAAATTATACTATATATAATTACCTGAAGAAAAAAAATTATACTATATATAATTACCTGAAAAAAAATGTTATACTACATATAATTACCTTAAGAAAGAAAATTCTATTCTATATTTAATTACCTCATTTTATATTTTATAAAATCCTTTATTCATTAAATATTGACTGAAATTTAGAAAAATTGAATAAATCATAAAAATTAATTTTTCAAATATCTTTTTTATAAAATAATTTTCTTCCCATCAAATAACTGCTTTTTTCTTGTTCATTTTTTAAAGTTGATATAACTTCAATCTGTTATTCTTTTTACAATATTAAATGTATTTTCAGACCTTCCACTTCACCAACCAATTCTAAACCAAAACGAGAAACCATCCGAATTGTCTACGATAATTGTTCAAAAGGAATCGGTAAGATGTTTATGAATTGGTTGACTTGACATTTTTTTTTAAAGATTAAAATTATTGATTTGAAAAAAAAAAATGTTTTAAAGTTGCATTATGTTGAAAAATAAAGACTTCCTTTTTTTATTTTGTTATTGGTCATCATCATAGCATTCTTTATTCCAGGCCACTTCATGACGCAACTGAGAAACACAACTGGATGCCTATTGACAAATGTTTGACTTTCTGAGATTTTTTAAGAAAATTAAGCCAACTATATTAGAAAATATATAGAATAACATTCTGATTATGGCGGTCTCACCACAGGCCAAGTGAGAAACATAGAATTATATACCTGAGGATAAGATATGTTGAAAGATAAATAAATTAAAATATGTATGAGGATATCGTTTACCAGACGTCTTAATTCTTAATTAACACAAACATTTTCAATAAACCTCCAGTCATGCTTCTCAGTTGAATCAAAGTGTTTAGAGACTCATCATCTTATTCAGTTTAAAGTCTTTTTTTTACATGCTGGCATATGTTGGACGGCTTTTAGAAATTGACTTCCAAACTTGGTCAGAGATAATAAAAGAATAAACATGCCTGTTCATGCAAAAAACATTTTAACTGATTTCTAGATAAAAATGTACATCCAAAATTTATGTGATGGCTAAGAGAGAATTTGGCCAAGATTATTTCTAATCTAGAACAGCAATTATGTTCATCAATTTTATTAAACCGTTTGCATCTGTTAATAAGAGCTATGACCAAAATTTTGCACAGTTTTTTAACCCTAATAATAAAAAATATAATTAAAAAGTTGTAAAATAAAAATGTTGTTAAAGTAATTAAAGTGTATCTTGTCTCGATGTGAAATACTTTAATTTAATGTGTCCAATAATCCCATATAAATATCAAATTATTTTGTGTATAACTGATAAAAATATCAATGCTTCTTGAATTTAATAACTAATTATCAATGTAAATTCAGAATTGTCATAATTTAAATAAAATTCATCTTGTATTTGTCTGAAATCCTTTTTTTTCACCAATGCTATTCTCTCCACACCATCATATATATATATATATATATATATATATATATATATATATATATATATATATATATATATATATATATATATATAGATATTTATTATTGTTGCATTCGAATGACCACAGGAAAAATTAATCCAAAAAGCATAATTTTTATATTTATTTCAATATCCTTTTTCTTATTTCGGCGGATACCTGTATTTCTTCTTTATTCTTCCTGCAAAAAAAACTTTTTAAGAGATTATTTTATTTTTTTTAATTTTATTTTTATTTTATTTTTTCTAAAATTAAACCATTGCAAGTTGGTTGATTTTTTATTTTAGTTTCGTATAAAGTTTATGAAAATTTGGAATACCAATGAGCCGCAGTTAATATGAATCCTATGGAATAATAAGCGTTTTTAATTGCTTTTTTTTTTATCATATTGGCCTTAGTTGGACTTAACTGATTATTATATTTGTAAGTTCTACCGAATTATGAAGAAAATGTTAATCAATGCATATGCTGAAAATCCGTGAATGGTGAACCTGCAAATAGTGGGGGTTCACTGTATGTATATGTATATGTGTGTGTGTGTGTATATATATATATATATATATATATATATATATGAGAGAGAGAGTTGTCCCTTATTCCTTCATTACTTGACGTTTAAGGAAAAATAAAGGAAATACGAGAGGCGTTCAATAAGTAATGCCCCTGACCCATTTCCCATAGCAGTAGATTAATAGAAACTTGACACAGTTATTAGTCTTTCTCTACATAGGAACCACCCAGAGTTATGCATTTCGCCCATCGTTTGATGCACCTCTAAACACCGTTTTTGTAGAACACCCCAGGTTGGTCCTCCAACCACGTCGTAATTTCAGAAATCAAGGCTGCATCATCTGGGAAACGCTTTCCTTTCAAAAACAACTTCATGGCTGGGAAGAGATGAAAGTCAGAGGGGGCAAGGTCAGGAGAGTAAGGGAGATGGGGGAGGATTTCATAGCCACCCGCCCGTGCTTCTGATCTGGCGACATGCTAGTTGTGGACCGGAGCGTTGTCCTGCAGGAGGAGGATACCTTTGCTGATCTTGCCCCGATTCTTGATTTTGATAGCTTCTCTTAATTTCATCAAAAGTAAAGCGTAATAGGCTCCTGTAATTGTGGTACCCTTTGCCAGGAAATCTGTCATCACTACTCTGTCCTGGTCCCAGAAGACTGTGAGCATTACCTTGCCAGCGGAGGGCTGCACCCTTGCCTTCTTTGGAGGTGGTGAATCCAAGTGCTTCCACTGCATTGACTGGGCTTTGGTCTCTGGATCATAGTGATGGACCCAAGTTTCATCCTGTGTAATCAGTCTTTTGAAAAACTTTGACTCATCTTCTTGACACATCTTCGAATTCATCCTCGAGCACTCGACGCGTTCTAGCTTCTGGAAAGGTGTGAGCAACCTGGGAATCCATCTGGCAGACACCTTATGCAAATGGTCATGAATGATAGTTTCCACAGACCCTGTACTAATCTTGACCTCTTGGGCTATTTGGCGAATAGTAATGTGTCGATCTTCCAAAATGGCAGCCTCAACTTGACGAACAGATGCCTCATCAATGGCAGAAGAGGGACGACCAGGTCTGGGAGCTGTTTCCACAGACTTCCGGCCATGTTTGAATTCACAATGCCAGCGTTTTACAAGGTCATATAATGGGGCATCATCACTATAAGTTTCTTTCATTTCATCAAAAGTCTCCTTTGGTGTGCGTCCTTTCAAAAATCGGATCACTGCGCGACACTCAACTGGCTCCATTTCACACCTGACTCAGTTCAAACACCTGTAAATCAGAAACCACAATTAGTTCAGAGCTGTTTTTTGCAACAGAACCCATACAGATATAAATCATTACACATACAAAATTTCATCTAGATCAGACAACTGGAAGTGGGTCAGGGGCATTACTTATTGGACACCCCTTGTAGATCCGAACCCATAATTTAATTAATAAAACAATAAATATATAAACAAATAAATAAAATAGAATATAAAATATAACTAATAAACAATGAGTATTTCGAAAGATTAACGTGTATTATTGATTTAAATAACAGTGAGCCGTTTTGATGCTGTGATAAATGATATGAAATTTCGCAATGTATAACTATCAAATATATCAATGTTACCATATTTAAAGGAACGGAAAGAGGTTATAAGTTTGTGTGGCACATCAAAATTCAGTGAAATAATTGGTGTATGAGGTACAAAAGGTTGGGCACTCTTCGGTTTTAAGCCTCGTGGTTGTTCTGCAAATATCACCAGAGAACAATAGTTCAATGAAAAACAATTCATTCCACCCTGACCACCAACCAAAACTGTAAATGATGTTTTAAAACAATGTAATTTTCTATTATGTTTTGGAATTTTTGAGGATTGATAATTTGTATTATTTGGACCATTGTTCTCATCACGGATGTTATTCCCACAACGTTTTGGACGATGTAAACTCTGACCTTCTTCACATGCGTCTTGTCGAACTCTGAATGCTTTATACCAAACTCGGGAATCTGTATGGAATTTCGAACGGAACCCTTTATTTAATCCATGGAGGTAGCTTGTTCCGTCAGCCATGACTAGGTAGAAATCTTAAGTAATTCATAATTGTATTCTTAGTATTGCTCATACTGTGGATTGAACTTCCAACCTCAAGAAGACTGTCTGTCACTTCTTAGAACTGATTATTACTTAGCACTTATATCCGTTGCACCACAGGTTCAAATAATACAAAATGTAATTGGTACTTTCACAGATTAGGACCCACATTAACTTTGACCGTAAACCCTAATCCTAACAACGGGATCAAAGTTAGCATGGGTCCTAATCTGTGAAAACACCATATAATTTTCTATTTGTCTTTTTTTGATGTTTTTTTTTGTTTTTGTAAATGTTTTTTCAAATTTAATATTTTTCAATTTAATTCTCACAATTCAGGTCTGCAAATAATTGGTGGTTTTTACTGCAACGGAGAAGGAAATCATGGAATCTTTGTAAAAAAGCTACTTCCAAATGGTATTGCAAAGATTCAAGGTAATATTTTTATTCTCGCTTTCTTAGCAGCATCCTCACATCTAGATGAAAGGTTTTGTCTGTCACTGTCAGTTGGTCTCATGGTTCAGGTTGAAATATCATTTTAATGTCTAAGCTTGCAGATTGAATGGATGTATTAGTCATCCTCATATTTTACATTTGGACAGTTTTTAGAAATTATCTCTGACCCGGTCTTCATTTATCCATCTTTGTCTCGAGTCCATCCTTATCACTTCCTCCCATGTTTTTCTTACTCTTCTCCTGTCAACTGACCTTGCTACCCCAACAGTTCATCCACTCCCCCAGAAACTCTCATCCATTCTTTCATCCTCATCATATTCGATTTAACATATGTTGGATGACTTTTAAAAACCGACTTCCAAACTAACCTATCTGTCTAGGTTTTTTATTGGAAAAATAATTCCCCATACTTTATTTATCCCTCTTTCTCTCAAGTCCACCATTACCACTTTCACCCATGTTTTCCCTGTGAACTGACCCTGCTACCTCAACTGTTCTACATCTACTAACCCAGCAACTTTCATCCAGTCTTTCAACGTGCTTATACCATTAAAGTCTCTTCTTCTGCTCACATCTCTGTAAACTGTCCAGATTTACTCGACCTCTGAGGTCATTGGATCTAAGGCTGTTTTTAAGACTCACAATGCAATGCATGTCGTCAACCCTCACTGGCTAGATGTTACTTCCATACATCATCACGTTACGTACACATCCCTAATAGACTCTTCCCTTGATCGAGAGTGGTAATGCTCTGCTGGTTAGTAATGGCAGAAGTTTCTCTAAACTTATTCCATCGACTCCTAACTCTTGCAATCATATCATTTAAATCATACCTCATCTTGATTGTTGTTATATTCACAATATTTCAGCCACTGTACTGTCCATTTTTTTTCTTCAAATGCTTTTAGTTGTAGTTGGTCACTTTTCAGAAAATTAATTTAAAACTGAACCCTTTATTCCAGAGGTGGTGGATCAGAATTGAGTCTGCAATTCTGGCAGGAGTTAGGGGTCAGTAAGGTTTTTTTTTTCCAAGATGGCGTATGAGCTCACATTTAAGTGTCGGCAGCCAAGAGGACAGCCAAAATAGTGTTTGCCCAGAAACGCTTTATCAGGACTTGACAACTGCCGGTGTGAACCCCGAAACAGCACACGACCGAAGGAAATAGAGGGACAAAATAACATCTGAGGACCCTGCAATATGATGCGGGATCACATAAGGAGGAAGAAGAACAACTTGGGAGTCATATTTCTTTTTCTATTGGCTTCTTATCTCTGAGATGGAGAGTCAGAAACAGCAATCTTTTCAGGAGTCAAGAGTCGGGTTTTTTGGGGGGTTTTCTAAAAAAGACTCTAGAAGCAGATCTTTTTCAACTTTATTCAATTTCTTGTGTAAAAAACTGTTCTCATTTTCTACATTCCATTCCTTGGGATATTATTGTTATTTTATTCAACCCACTGATTGAACTTAAAACCTCTGGGTAGAATCCACTAAGAATATATATTTTTAAACCACTTTTTTATCTACTCGGCCACAATGTGGATAATATTCTGAAACATAAATTATTTAAATAATACTTCATTTCAGAAATATTGACAATGGTAAAATATGTTACAATTTATTATGTTTAGTTCATTAGATACAGTAAATCACATAATGTATCATAATCATATTTTTGCCGGGGATGCATGATAGGTCTAATGGACATTGATTCGGTCTATGGAATCTGCCAAGTTAAAATCCTATCAGATCTCTTGTGTTCATTCATGCACTAATACTTTTTAGAAAAAATATTACCCCCTCCTCTTAATTTCCTTCCAGCTTTGAGTGAAAAATCACTTTGTGTTCAATTAATCGTCTCCAATAAATTGTTTCTAATAGGTATTCTTCTTTGGCATAATTTTCAATGATTTTTATTTTAACACATTATTGAAAGACTAGTTGTATCATTCATCTGTTGTATATTGTTGCTGTGCTTGAAAATATTTGCATTCTATGGACGTCCGGCCCGCATGCAGACCCCATGATATTATTGTACCACCTTTGTTTAAACTGAAACATACTTATCTCTGGTTAATGTAATTTCAGAGTATATCTGGTTATGGGGAGAGAAGGGGGATATCTCCAAATCCCTTCTAAGAGTTTGTGACATATTTCCATCCTATGGACATCCGGCGTGAAAGTAGACCCCCACAATATTTACTATTAATGTTATATGAAAGAAATTGTGTTTTGAAACCAAACAACCCATATATTTTGTTTTAAATAAATATTTATTTATTTAAATTCAACTAAGTTTTGACTTTAAAAGTTTTCTTCAGGAAATAGTAACATTTTTTTTGTGACATGATATAACTACAAACTCCGTGTGGTCTTGCAACGGTATTGTTTTTTTTTAAATGTCTTCGTCATGAGGGGAGCACGGATGTGCGTAAATGATTAGAGCTTGATCCTCGTTTTGAAAGCGTCATGTAATATGGAAAAGAAATTGTGTTTTGAAGCCAAACAATGCATATATTTTGTTTTAAATAAATATTTATTTAAATTCAACTAAGTCTTGACGTAAAAAGTCCTCTTCAGGAAATAGTAACATTATATTATAATATATATACACATACATATGTACATATTATACACTTTGATCCAAGCCTAAAGGCCTAGAAAGTGTATTTTAGTTTGAGTTTCACATTCGATACAGCAGCAATATCAGATAAAAAATGTTAAGTTACTTCTGTTTTTTTTGCATTGCATCTTTGATACTCGGCTGATCCCATCTTTTATAAAAGAGGCGGAGGGGTGATAACGTACATAGGAACATAAAATTGCTTTAGCATATCATTATATAGATTTCTCCATTTTAATAATCTTCCAGTCTAGAATAATCATATAAATTATGTTCTAATATCGTTGGAAGGTGTATTAACCCCCCCCCCCGTGCCCCCCCCCCGTGCCCCCCCCCCCGTGCCCCCCCCCCCCGTGCCCCCCCGTGCCCCCCCCCCCCCTAGTTATGAGTAAAGAAGAAACTAGTGTTCAATTAATCATCAACACTGAATCATTTATAATAGGGGCTGTTTCAACTTTAAATAACCTTTAAATGGTTGATCTATTATATTATATATAAAGGAAAGTCATGTGTATGTGTGTGTGTGCAGCAAAAAGTCAGAAACTGCACAAGATACAAGTACAAAACCTTACATTATTGTATTCAGTATAATCCCGAACTGGTCATGGTAAAAAATAAATATTGTAATATTCATTTCTATGGGTCACCAGGAACCAAATTAGTGTACAGGGAGATTCTTACTAGCGGTTGTTTTAAAAACCACACTGAAACTATGTCAAACAGTCAGTCAGATTTCTTTTTCTTTCTTTCTTGCTTTTTATTATATTGAACCAGTTGAGAGAGGTGAGAGGGACAGTCATAGGGAGAGGTGTGTTCAAAAAGTAACTGAGAATGTGTCTGTGTGTGTGTGTAGAGAGAGGGGAGGGTGGGTAAAAAAAAGATGCTGCACACGCTTTTTTAAACTCTTCTTCTGCTAACAAGCCATGCCCCCAGGCAATGTCCGGTAGCCCTGCTAATATGCAATAAGACAAACTGAACCCAAACATTGTACTTTTGTTGTTTTTACAGGGCAATTAAAAGTTGGGGATCAGTTGTTAAAAGTAAATGACAATAGCCTGGAAAAAGCTACAAACGAAAGGTTAGTATAATTCATACATTTTCACAACCTCTTTTTTCATCTTTCTATCTTAGACGATGTTCTTTTCTTTTTTTTCTCCCTGTTGTCAAGTTTGGTTTGTTTTTATTTTGTTTTTTGTTTTTTTGTGTTAACCTCTTCCTGTTGTCTGGATATTAATTACTTTGCAAGTAGCGTAAATAGAGATTTGCGGCGTTATTTCTCTTTAAGTTTTGTTGAACGTACTATTGTCAGATGCCCCAAAACTCAACCAAAAAATTGAAATCTCGGTTGACAGTAAAAAAAAAATATATGTGTTGATCAAAAAAAGTATTTTACTCCAAGTGAAAAAAAAAAGTTGCATTCAAAAAAATGAAAAATGAAGATTAAAATAGTAATAGAAAGTAATAGTATTATTTCATCATGATCTTTAAAAAATCTCATTTTATTTAGTCATAAAAAAACATGGCTTTCACCATTGACAGAATAGTTTCTTCAAGACAGAAAATTTGAGGATAAGGGGCTATCCCTCTGTCAGCCGCAATGATGGTGAACACATTACCTGACGCCACCACTTGTGAAACACATTGTAAGAGCCACTCTGTTTCATGGGGCTCATGCTTTAATCAATCCCAAATCCCATCAATCATCCGAGGAAACTCAATCTAACGAGGTCCAACAACTTCAGAAGTTTCCTCTACATCTCATCTCGAATGACAGATCCTAGTTCAATTGCAGACCTGACCAAATATCTAGTCAAATTATGTCATCACAGATAACATTCCAAATCAAGAAAAAAGTGCTCTTTCACCAAGACAATGCACAGTGTCACAAGTTGATCGCAACGATGGCAAAACTACATGAATTACATTTCGAATGACCTCTGAACCCACCATATTCTCTAGATCTGGGTCCTAGTGACTACTAGCAATTTGCAGACCTCCCTTTTAAAAGGGGAAAATTGTAATCCCATTCGATCACTTTTCATCAACGTCGGGTTGAGGCCTACGGCTTTAGGAAGGGAACCCAGCTGTCTTATCCAGACCTCTTTTGATGATGTTGTTTATTCAGGCATATTTGGGAAAGTGACCGGCACTGCGACAACAGGAAAGTGGATCCAGATCAAACTCTGCAATGAAAGCTCTACATATACATCTGTGATGTTCGCATAATTTGGATCAAAGATGAATCGCTATTCTGACATGAGTGACCTCATCATCGAGAAGTTGTTGCAACAGCATTCACCCTGGTCGGGTTAAGCCAGTTACTTCCCTGGTTTGCACTACATCCTGAATCATGGTGGGCCATGCACAGCCGTCCTGAGCAGGGTCGCACAAAAATGGTTAACCAATCGTGATTTCTCCTTTAAAGTTCTACCATTTGTGGAACTGAGAGCTCGGCCAAGTCTTCTTTGGTGTTTTTGTCCATGTCTTCAGCGGGACCCACCAATATGCTTTAACCTTCCAGGTAGAGAAGATTACATCATAAATTAACTGTAACTCTGAGCAACGAGCTGCATGGCCAAACCATCGGAGACGTCACTGAAACGGGACAGATGGTAGAGACTTTAGATTAAGATGTTGGAAGAGAACAGTAGTTTGAACACGGTTGATCTGCTGACAATACAAGATGCAGCAGAGGTAGTCATTGTAAAAACAAAATTATTTAACCATTATTTATTTATGAAGCATTTATTTAAAATTATTTAAGACTTTATTTATTAAGTATTTATTTTAAACAAGCAGGCCTACACAGCGTTGCCCGGGACAAAAGTGTAACATATTTAAAACTTCTATCACTTTATCCATGTCTCTATTTTTCTCTCTTTCTCAGCCCACGTTTTCTCCTCCCTCTTCAAACCCCCACTTTCTCCTCTGCCCAGCCCATTCCTATCTAGCTGGACATACACATAGACAACTCTCCTGTATATAGATTCCTCTAGGAACGAGTCGTCGTAAGGGGAGTAACTCCTTGATAAAATATCAGTTACTTCCCTTTAAATAAAATGGCTGAATGAAATGGAAATTATCACTGCATTGTAAAGTCTTGACTTCACAAGTATTAGTATGGTATGCTTCATCAACCGTGAGGGTCAAGTGTAAAGCTGTCCTGTTTTATACTTTTTGTTTTGGAGGACAGGTAACTTTGAAGAAGCAAATGTTCATTATATTCTATTCACTTAAATACTGGATATGTTGTTGTAGCGGCGCTCACTCTCGTCAGATTGCGCTGGCTTCTTCCCTAGCCTGCATTACATCCTGAACCATGGTGGCTCTCTATAACCAGTCATGATTCCACCATCAGAGGCCGACCACCTGTGGATCTGAGAGCTTAGTCAAGTTCTCCTTGAATGTTGTTGCCGAGGTCCTCAGCTGCCCACTGGTATGTTTGCACTTCCCAGACAGAGAGGTAGGGAGAATTACATTGCATATTAACTGTTGCTCTGGGCTACGAGCTGCATACCAAAACCATCGAAGACATTGCCGCAACAGGACAGATGGCAGAAACTTTAGATTTAAAGTGTTAGTGAAGAACAATTGAGACATGGTCAATCCGCCGGCAATGCAAGATACGGTAGAGACAGTAATTATTAAAGGTTGGTGCCGCAACTAGAAAGGCAAGATGGTACAGACACTGATTATCAAAGGTTGATGAGGGAACTGTGTCGCAACTAGGCAGGTAAGATGGTGCCTGTCTTGTGAAATTGATCTTGTATTTTATTTTATATCAGTTTTTTTTTTATGGGTTGTGTCGGATGGAAAGTGAGTCTTAGGCCCAAATGTTGTATGCTGGGTAGAAATATTTTGATATTAATACATCACTCAATAAATCCCGGGCTTAAATAATAAAACATCTTTTAGGCAAAATTCGACTTTATTCATCAACATAGTCTCCTTCTAGGGTGATACACTGATTACAACACATCTCTAACAATTTGATGGGTTTTTTTTGTAAAACGATTTGTATTTAGCCTCAGTTTTCTATATCACTTCTTCCCTGGAGCCAAATCTCTTTCCCTGAAGCATTCTTTTGAGGTCTGCAAAGTACCCGTAGTCACCAAATCTGGAGAATAGGATGGGTGAAGAAGCCATTATAAGTGTAATTCATGTAGTTTTGCGATCGACTTGTGACACGGTGTATTGTCTTGGTGAAAGAGCACTTTTTCTTCATTTGTGACCGTGTTTAGCGATTTCTTCCTTCAAAATGCACCAATAATGCTATATAATATTCCCTATTGATCGTTCTTCCTTTCTCAAAGTAATCTATGAACAAAATACCTTCTGCATCCCAAAATATGGAGGCCAAAACCTTGCCTGCTGATGTTTGTGTCTTTAGGCGCTTTGAATGGCTTTCACCTGCTGCTGTCTACTCAGCTGACTGCCGATTTGATTCCAATGTAAAGTGTTCCATCCATTGTCACATAATGACGCAAAAACTCTTTTTGGTTGTATTGAAATAGTTGCAAACAATGTTCTGAATCATTGACGCGTTGTTGTTTTTTAATCAACTCTCAGCAAACGCAGCACCTACTTTGAACACAGCTTTCTCATTGACAAATGTTTATGCAAAAATGGTGAATACACTGCCTTCTGATATCTTAAACTTCTCTGCTATCTCATGCAATGATTGGCTAAAACTAGTTTGTAGACTTTTTAAAATATTTTTCGCAACAACTGAGAAATTTAGGCGACCTAAGCATTCAGCATCATTTGTGTCTGCATGAACACATTTAAAGTCATCATACAACCTCTTAACCATTGTTTCCGATGGAGCAGAGTCCGAATAACACTTATCAAGCCATTGCTTACCTTGAACAGCAGAGTTCTCAGCATATTCAATCATTCTTGATGCCAGCAACGAACATCAAAAATATGGTGACCAGCCACCAGCTCTATATCTGTCTTCACTGTTCCAATCAAAGTCCTCCCCCAGCCAGCGGGTGCGATTGGGGTTACCAAGTTGTGGATGTATTCCGTCTCAGAGTGTCGAAGAATGTGACCAAGTCAGCAAAGTTTCCTTTTCAGAAGAGTTGCTGTGATGCCGGTGGTGTTGCATCTTGCATGAATGGTACGTTTTGGGATTTGTACAGATTGCAATCTCATCCTTACCCTGCCCGTTATGCCATTCCTGGGTATAGGAGTATGTGTAGTGGTAGCATCTTACAAGATTCGCCAGCTGTATTCTGAGAGTATCAGGACCTCAGCATACTCCAAATCTTTTATGCGTGACTCCAAGCGCCATACCCTGATAAACCGTCTCGGCTTTCTCATGAAAGTACCTGCTGCTGCCTTGTAGGTTTTGTCTGTGGAACAGCAAATGCAACGCCCAACGCTTACAACTGTGGTTGATGATAGAAATCCACAAAGCATCTGCTTAGAAATAAACAGCTTCTGGTTGCTTGAACCTTTGCATCTGCGGGGACTCTACAGCAAGTACATGTGAAAATCCAAGGAGTGTCTGCACCAGTAACTAACAGCTTCTGGTTGCCCATCCCTCTACGTCTGGATAATCTGCGGCATGAACTGGTATATAACCCGTCTCTGAGTTATCAACAGTGGTCTACGAATACAGAGGACTGTTTTCATAGTAACCTGTATAATCTCATGACATATGCAGGGTGTTTCAGCAAAATCCGACACCTGACAAGTAAATACAATACCAGGAGGTAATGAGGAGCGTGGTAAATCCCTGGTTGGACGAGATTGCCGTCGGATTCCCCTACGTCTTCCAATATGACTCCACTCCTGCACACAAGGCCAAGACGACCCAGGCGTGGCTGCTCAACAATGTTTCACACCATTTGTCGCCGGACTTGTAGCCACCCTGTGATCAAGGCCAAGACTAACGAGCATGCCCACACCACGGTCGACTCTGAAGTCTGCCATCGTGGAGGCATTCGTCGCTGTAGACAAGGACATGGTCACCAAAGCGTGTGATTCATTTTGCGTCAGCTTTGAGTAGGTCGTCTCAGACTGGCGGCAGTTACATTGAAAAATAATGTAGTATGTAATCCTTACTGTTACTAAATAAACTGTCGGATTTCTGCATATACAACTTTTGTTTTTATTATGTCTGGTTTTGCTGCAAAACCCTGTATATATATACCATATTTCTAAAAAGACTCCAATCAAACCAAGGGGAATTAATGAACTAATCAATGAGTTACAGCGATCTGTAATTAACTTGTTTTTGTTATTTATTTCCTACATCTTACAACAGAAGTATTCGTAGACATGCATTATTATATATATATATATATTATATATATATATATATATATATATATATATATATATATATATATATATATATATATATATATATATATATCTAAATGAATAAATGCGAAAGTTTTTTTTCCATTTATAACTCCTATATTACAATCAAAACGGGTTACTGTAATTTAAATCAATAATAAAACATAGAAATTTGAAATACTCTATATATAGTAGAGATGAACGATCGAAAGACAGTTATTAGTCTAATTTGGATATCTATTTTTAAGTACTTCATAATTAATATTTGATGTTATTTATTTCTAATTTTATTGTACTATCTTATCTACATATGTGCAATAATTTTGTCAATATTAATAGTAATTATTTAAAATGATTTAATAAAAAAAATGGATAACTTAAGAAAAACTATTTGTAACATCGTTCGTGAAGATTCTTACTGAATCGGCATAAGCGAGAAAGGAAAAAGGAGGAAGAGCATGGATAGCTTGCTACTGACTTGTTGTCTCTATCTCTCTCTGGCTAGCTAATGTGTCTGCCCTTCTTCTTCTCTCTCCCTCTTCTCTGTCCTCTCTCCAGTTAACAACACTGTATTGTTTTTTAAATTAACTTTTGATGTCGCTGCAATGCTGAGAACAGATGCTACACTTTGATCTTAGCCAAAAGACCAAGGAGCTATAATAAAATAATGTTTTTTTGACTAGTCATTTTTAAATGAATTTTTTAAAAAACTGATATAATCTATTATTGTATTATCTTTTAATGGGATGGGCAGTGTAGTATCGGTTCTGTTGTCATAAGACCTCCCTTCCAGGAATTATCTCCTCCTTTTTTAAAGATATTACATACTCCTTCAAAGGAGGGTTAATGTAGTATCTGTTCTGTTGTCATGAGACCATTTTCCCAGGTTCTACCTTCTCCTTTTTTGGCGGGTCGGGTGAGTGGGCTGGTGTAGTATCTTATCTGTTGTTCCTTTTCCTTTTATGGGAAAGATTCTCCCAGGTCATACCTCTATTTTAGAGGGGGTATTGTAGTATATCTTCTATTGTAATGATACCACCCTACCAGGCATTACCTCCTCCTTTGAGGTTCAGTGTATGTAATTCATTTATCATAAGATCCTCTGAGCCTAGCAAAAATATGTGACCGTTTGTGTATAAGTGCATACCATATATAACCGATTCCATATTCAACCACGTTATCCATTAGATCAGATATTGGCAAACTGCAGCACATTATATGTTAGTAAATTTCTACGTTTACACTGAGTTACTTTATCTTTCAAATAAATTCGTTTCATGTGAACATTCTACTTTAAAATATAGAATAATAAAAATTAATGACATTTTCTTTCTTTTGTTTGCGTTAAAAGCCTTTTATTTTGTCTATTTTAAATATTAATTATTTTTGGTCTACTCAAACGATAAACTACTCTTTGGGATAAGTATTATGAAGAAATTGTAATGTATGTTTTTTCTGTCATGAATCTCAAGATAAACTAATTTAATGTCTTTGAAGTGATTTGAACCTGGAAAATAACATTTGTAATTGCAATTATTAATATCAAGAAGATTTTATTCAAATATTGTTCAATTACTTTCTTTTCCTTCCATTGAAAGATTACAAAAATTTTTTGAAACGATAAAATTTATTAGACAATTTACTGATATTTAACTTTTTAAATTTATTTTATTTAAGTGTGGACATGTATTCATTGCATTTTATATGGTTAGGTTTCACATCAGTGTGTGTGTGTGTGTGGGGGGGGTATAGGTATTCATGCTTAGATAAGTATTTACAAACAAATACAAGTCTCTTACTATGTGCCTTATCTTGACATTATCCTCTAAAATGTCAGTATCATTTTGTAGCAGCTCTTCTTGCATACATTAATTTTAAATAAGTTATTTATTAATAGGCAGTTCATATATGGATACAGGTCAAGGGAAAGGGCAATCTTCTATATTCTCTGATATGAGTTTTTATTCAGCATACAAATATATTTTCACTAGCAGGGCTATCCGGCATTGCCCGGTACAAAAGAGTAACATATTTCTATTAAAACTTCTATCTTTTTTCGTTCTCCCCCCCCCCCCCCGGGTTCTCCCCTCCTCTTTCCACTCCCCTTTTTCTTCTACCAGCCCATTCCTCTCTCTGGACATACACACACACAGAGACAACTCTCCCTTATATAGATTCCTTGATGAATGAGTCTACATAAGGAAATTGACTTTGTGAAAAAACAGTTACTTCCCTTTAGTTAGTGGCTGGAAAACCGACTCCTCCTCCCCCCCCCCTCGACGAAATCTGTGCCAGTTTAGGGTCAAAGAATGAATTTTTTTTTTTCTAAATTTTATATATTATTTCCGGGGCAATGCCGATCAAGAATATACCAACTTTATGGGTGTTTGTTTTGTTATACCATAAACTAGCAAAAGTGTAACATATTTCTATTAAAACTTCTCTCGCTTTATCTCTCTATCTTTTTCTCTTTTCCCCTCCCCAGCCCCCCCCTTCCTCTCCCCAACCCTCTCTTTGGACATACACACAGACAATTCTCCTTTATTTAGATTCCTTGAGAAATGAGTCGACATAAAGGAAGTAACTCCTTGATAAAAAAATCCAGTCACTTCTCTTTAGTATATCAAATGGCAGAAAACCGCTCCCCTTGACAAAACCTGGCCCAGTTGACCCCCAATGAATGAATAATTTTTAAAATCTTAGGTATTATTCTTTCGGGGCAACACCAATCAAGAATATACCAACTTTGTGGGTGTTTGTTTTGTAGTTTTTTTTACTTTTCGCTGGACTTACATACACACAGACAACTGCCCTTTATATAATAGACTAGCAAATATATACTCCCTCCGGTCGCATATTTTTGCTAGGTTACTACGTCACCTCCTTCTTCCGCTGTCTGCAAGGGGGTGTTCCTATTTATTTGTCTAGAATTATATAATTGTGAAAAAAACTATATTTAGTACATAGTTAAAGCAAAATAATTTGTTTTGGACTATTAAAATAATTTCTAACGCTTTTGATAATGTTTAACCATTCATTTATTTATTATTTTATTATCACTTATGTTTGAATTCATGTTTTGAAACATGACGTAAATACTAAATCTATGACATCAAGCCAAAGCTATAATTATTTTGTTAAGGAAATGTTTTAGGATTGATTCATAAGAAAGTGAAAATAGCTCAGTTGGTAGAATGTCTGAACGACTGAAGATCTCAAGGTTTCGGTTTCCGGTCATGGTGTCCGATTTATTTGTTGGGATTAATTATTTAGTACTAATGCAATATCTTCCATTTCTAAATGAAGTTAATATATTTGTTTAAAAAAATTCTGAGTGACAGAAAGACAGACAGACATATACACAGAGAAAGTGGATTAATCTTTATAAAAAAATGTGCTCTGATAAAATAAGTTTTTAGATTTTCTATGTTGTAAAGTATGAGACTGTCAGTCATTGGCAATCAGAAATTACCATTGTTGTCACAAGTCTGTGTAGTGTGGTGGTCACGAGTAAGGGGATGGTGTAAATAAAGAAGAAATGGAGGTTAGGGTTTGACAGTGAAGGGTGAATGAGACGAAGTGGTGGACATAGAGGAGGGGGAGTAGCTGCATAAGAGTAAGGATGTGGCCTAAATAAATGAGATAAATAAAGACGAAAAGAAACCAACTAAAATAGTAGCAGTAGCCACACTGACGTATGTAAATAAATAAATGACATGAAGAAAATTTAAAAGAATACAGCAGTAGCAGCATAATAGGGGAGTAAAAGGATGGCATAAATAAATGACATAAAGAAGAAAGAGAGAGCAGCATATGTTTGAAGGGCAGATGAGATGAGAAGTTATGATAGAATGGAAATAGAGGGAGTAGTAGCAACAGCAGCATACGAGAAGGGGAGTAAGAAGATGACTTAAATAAAGAAGAGATGGAGAGTAAGATGACTTAAATAAAAAAGAGATGGAGAGTAAGATGACTTAAATAAAGAATAGATAGAGAGTAAGAAGATGACTTAAATAAAGAAGAGAAGGAGAGTAAGATGACTTAAATAAAGAAGAGAAGGAGAGTAAGATGACTTAAATAAAGAAGAGATGGAGAGTAAGAAGATGACTTAAATAAAAAAGAGATGGAGAGTAAGAAGATGACTTAAATAAAGAAGAGATGGAGAGTAAGAAGATGACTTAAATAAAGAAGAGATGGAGAGTAAGAAGATGACTTAAATCAAGAATAGATGGAGAGTAAGAAGATGACTTAAATAAAGAAGAGAAGGAGAGTAAGATGACTTAAATAAAGAAGAGAAGGAGAGTAAGATGACTTAAATAAAGAAGAGATGGAGAGTAAGAAGATGACTTAAATAAAAAAGAGATGGAGAGTAAGAAGATGACTTAAATAAAGAAGAGATGGAGAGTAAGAAGATGACTTAAATAAAGAAGAGATGGAGAGTAAGAAGATGACTTAAATAAAAAAGAGATGGAGAGTAAGAAGATGACTTAAATAAAGAAGAGATGGAGAGTAAGAAGATGACTTAAATAAAGAAGAGATGTGGAGTAAGAAGATGACTTAAATAAAGAAGAGATGGAGAGTAAGAAGATGACTTAAATAAAGAAGAGATGGAGAGTAAGAAGATGACTTAAATAAAGAAGAGATGGGGAGTAAGAAGATGACTTAAATAAAGAAGAGATGGAGAGTAAGAAGATGACTTAAATAAAGAAGAGATGGAGAGTAAGAAGATGACTTAAATAAAGAAGAGATGGAGAGTAAGAAGATGATTTAAATAAAGAAGAGATGAAAATTAAGGAGTAGGAAGAAGAGAAGAAATAATGTAGAATGAATCCACATTGACCCGATGAGTCAATGGGCATCCAATGTCTTCTAAAAGTATTCATAGACACATTATTTACAGTACGCTTATGTGCATTAGTGAAGTATATTAGATGCTTATTCAATGTGTATTCGACAGCTACAAAAGAAAGGGACATTCTGAGCAAAAAGGAAAATCTATGCAAACTGCTTGACTTTTAAAAAATGATTTTTCCATTTTTTTTTTTTTTTTTTTTTTTTTTTAGATGAGGATTGATAATTTTTATTATTCGGACTATTGTTCACATCTTGAATGTTATTCTCAAAATATTTTGGCCGATATAACCTCCGACTTTCTTCAGGTGCACTTTGTTAAACTCTGGAATCTTCGTGTCAAACTCGACATTGTATGTGGAATTTCAAGCCGAATCCTTTATTTAATCCACCGGGGAGTAGGTTGTTCTTGTCAGCCATGACAAGACACACCTGAAGAAGGTCGGAGATTAGATTGACCGAAACATGAGAATAACATCCACGATGAAAACAGTAGTCGATCCGAATAATCCAAATGATACAAAATGATTTTTGGTTTAACAATTCATTTTCAATATTTTAATTTAATTTCAGAGCTATCGATATTTTAAGACGAGCATCTGAATCAAATAGAATGGAACTCATTGTGGCAAGAGATGAAAAAGCAAGGTAAATATTAATTTTATCAAAAAATATATATGCATTCAAGCATCTCTTTACGCTGTCCGCGACGCTTTAGTTTGAAGTAGCAAATGAGTTTCACAATTTTGGAAATTTATAGTTTTCAAATTTTTGGAAACATTTTAAAACGAATAATAGATATAAACTCTTTTTTTAGTTTGTTTACAACTTTTATGTTGCCCTATTGGTAGGGCCATAAATTTGCCGACTGCAATCCCATGCAGAGGGGTAAAAAAAACATGAAAAATTGGGCACCTGTAGACCATGGATGGCAACCCCAAGATACCTTAGGATATAATCTTTGTGGCTGAGCCTGTCTTCCACTTTGACCCTTACTTTGGCTAGGGAAGTCGGAGGTCTTGATCTGATCAATCCTCTGGTCATGTCATGCCCTAGTATCTGTAAGTTAAACGCCAACCGTATTATTGAATCGGATTCTTCAAAAAAAAAATTTTTTGATTCAAATATTCAATGCGTTCTAATGGGAGACCACTATATATTTTTATTTTTAAGCGCGTGTCCGTGTGTATTTCCCTATAGACTTCGACATTTGAACTATTACCGAATCAAGAACTTATGTCTTTAACTTCTACTCATGATAAACATTTTGCTAAGAAAAAAAATGTCTTGCACTCCTGATGAGGATGGTATAGTGTCGAAAATTTTGGATTTTTAAATAAATAAATTAATAATTATTTTTTTTTTTTAAATTAATAAATGCATTTGTCAGCTTCTAACTTAAAGTTTAAATTTATGTCACATAAATATTTTTGAGTTTTTTTGTTTGTTTTTTACTCTTAAATTTACAGAAGCTAAGAGTCAGAATTGTATGCCCTTTTTCTTTTTTACCATATTTTTTCTGTAATAGAATTTTAAAACTTAAATTTATTATTCATTGCCTTCATTTTTCTTTTTAATTAACTATTCCAATTAAGTTATTAATGTAGATTAAGGTATTCATGCAGTACAATAGTTAAAAGCCGAGAAATCGAAAACAAACAAAATATACAACAAATAACTTTTACAGAATGCAAGAAAAATAAATTTTTTATCAACCTACATAGTTTTAAAGTTTTTAAACTGTTTTAAAGTTTTTTTTATTTCATTATATAATTTCGTCGATATCTGTCTTTTTGAAGACACTCAAAATCCAATATGGCCGACCCTTGTGTATGTTTGTTGGTGTTTAATTTCTTAGAAAATAGTTTTAAAAATTACTTACCTTACCAGTAACCGTATGTCCAACTGTCATCCCACCCACCCGACCTATGGATGGTTAGTGGTAGGAAAAGACCCCCCCCCCCTTATTTTTTAATATCTTTTAAGCCGCCTTTTAGTGACCGTTTCCAAACAAAATCGACGGCCATTTTTTAATTACTCATGTTTTGCTAACTGAAAGTGACAATAACAAATTTTTAGATAATAAATCTTACAATCAGTTTCCACACTTTAAAATTATACAGGTCGGTAGAAAATGAAATTTTCTTGCGTTTTGGTAAAAGATATTTGTTGTATATTTTGTTTGTTTTCGATTTCTCAGCTGTTAATTATACTGCATGAATGTTAACATTAATCTATTTCTATTTTATAAATCATGCTTATTCATATTTATACACATAATATCTAATCTGATATTTTTTACTAATATAGATTAAAAACATTTATCTAATTTTCAAGATTTTCCATTTCGTTAATAAATTGATAGGTATTTTGTCTTTTTCTTTTTTTCAGTATCGAGTTTGTTGAAGTGTTTGAGTCTATCTCCAACAATTCTTTTAATAACAATGCTTACAGCAACTTATCAAGGAATTCAGTTTCATCCTCCTCCGATCCAACAGGAAAATATCCACTGACTATAAATACAAGAGCAAGTTCATCTTCGCCTTCTCCAAAATCATCTACACCAACTGGAAATTCTATGGGGCCTCCATTTCCGACCGCAAGCTCTCCAAAACCTTCATCACCTCAGCAGTTTGTTTCAATGGGAACTGTGGTCCCACCACCATCGCCGAAAAGGTATTCAAACCCATCCTCTCCCTTAACAACTGAGGGGAGATCACCTTCTTTCCCACTCACAGTAAACACGAGGGCAACATCCCCACTTGTTGTTGACGTACAACCAACGCACCAGTCCGCAACTGATGCTCAAGTGGTGCCCACTGTCACCGATGAAGCCATACGCCCCGTGTCTTGCCTTAAATCTACAGATACAACACGTACAACATCCTCTTCTTCTGACACCAGGTCAGGGGCAACAACTCCGGTTTCAACTAATCATTCAGTCAAATTTAGTATGGATATTGAGACGACAACTTCATCGACACAGCAGTTATCTCCACCTGTGGAAGATTCAACCTCACCCATTCTTCCCAAACCGTCTTCTAGTGTCCAGCCAGACTTACCTGATGTTACATCTGTCGGAACAATGTCTCCACGGCCGATATCGCCTCAAGTAACTGTCTCTTCAACTCTTTCTTTCGTGGATTCTGAAACTCCAACAACAGAGGAAAAAAATGTTCTTCAACTTTCGTTTCCTAACCAAGAAGGAAGCTGTACAACCACTTCCTCAAAAGCTGTTTCACCACAAGTAACGTCAACAGTAATGACGCCACCGAAGTCTCCCGATGATATTAGTAAGCTTTTTTTCAGACTTTTTTTAATATATGCTAAATGCTTAATTTATATTTGGTTACTTAATAGTTGTACATGCTCGGCGTTGCTCGGGAGTCTTTTTTTACTTTCATTATTGTTTTACTTTCTGTTTTTTTACAGATTTTTTAAAGTTAAATTTAATTATTATGGTATCGTTTGGTCATTAAATTATTAATTGAACCAAATTATTATAAAATATAACTAATTGTTGTTAAGATATAAATGTTGTTTTAATCTCTATTTATAAAATGTGCAGATAGTTTCTAAAACTTTCAATCATTTAATTAAATGACGATTTGCTAAGAATTTTAAAACCAGTTTAAATGACTTTCTATTCGGACAGTTTAAATGCTTCTAAATTGCTTTTAAATTTCGAAGCAATTTATTCTTTTTTTTTTTTCAACTATTCACAAATGATTTAAAATGACTGACTTGTTTATGAAAAAACTGATATACATTATAGTGGATTTAATTTTGTGATGAAATTATTTTTTTGAATAGGATTTTTTTAAATGTGTTTTATTTATGCTATTGCATAAATAATTGATTAATAGTACCTAAAAAAAATTATTTATAAGTCACGTATAGGTGAGAAACACAAAAAATGGTAACATATTTTTATTAATATAGAGATTTGAATTTATACTTAATTTATTGATTTTATAATCTTTTCCCTTCATTAAAGTTTTGTTCTTATTTCTTGCCTCCCCACAAGAGCAAAGTTAGACACAAGGTTTGTTTTTAATGTGGGGAATATCCAGCTCTCCAAAAGGGGGCACTTTGGATTGAAACAATTAAAAATCGCTTCAGTCTAGAAGGATTTCTCTTTCACTGACCGAGGACAGAAAAGATGAAGTGTAGTATGGGAACAGATACTACACTTTGCTCCTAGCCAAAAGGCCAAGGACATGAAAATTTAGTTATTTACTAATTTTTGTGCCAGTGTGATTCTGGATATATTAGAAATGTAAAAAATTGTATGTATATATATATATATATATATATATATATATATATATATATATATATACCAATATTTTTAATAAATAAATATTAATTATTTCTTTACCTACAGACACTAGTATTTCTTGCTTATGTAGTCATCAGTGTAGGAGATGACAATTACTGCTGGTCGAAGGATTAGAACCTAGTTACAAAATCACCTTTGATTTTGCAGTCTGGTATTCTTCTCCTCAGCCACCAAGAATTATCATGAGAAAGGAAAGAGAATTAAAATCTATATTACGTCGAGGCAGCAGACAAACATAGAAAGCTAGTCAAATAATGTTCAACTACAGACGCTAAGCTTGACAGCTTATTATAACTCTTTTAAAGAGGCCCAAATTCTTATTTGAAGGGGACTTATGACAATATTTTTAATAAATAAATATTAATTATTTCTTAACCTATAGACACTAGTGTTTCTTGCTTATGTAGTCATCAGTGTAGGAGATGACAATTACTGCTGGTCGAAGGATTAGAACCCAGTCACAAAATCACCTTTGACTTTGCAGTCCGGTCATGTATATATATATATAAACATAAAGAAAGAGGCAAAATGCCTTCAAAGAACCATGTATTAGATGCAGATATTTTTTTATTAAAATCAAAATAAAAAATAAAAACATTTTTTTTTCTTTTTCATCTTGACTTTTTTATCTAATATTTCACTTGATATAACAAGCCTTGACAGCTTTAGACAAAAGGTATTATATATATATATATATATATATATATATATATATATATATATATATATATGTGTGTGTGTGTGTATCGAGGCAGCATTTTTTCTTTAAGACACGTATTATTAAAAATAACCGACAATTTTTGTCTGGTTATTTTAGTGTTGATCCCTTCAATTTTCCGGATTAAAATCTTAATCTCGGAAGGAAATTGGCTGATGAAACTGCCATAGTGTACATGTTGGTCCAGAGTACTTTCTGACCCGTTATAATACCTAATAAACATAGTTAAATTTTCCCGCCATAATTAATTATAAATCTCACTCCAGGTCTTTACCTGTTTGTCATTATTCCACTGACGATGGACCCAGACGGGTCAGAAAGTACTCTGGACCAACATGTACACTATGGCAGTTTCATCAGCCAATTTCCTTCCGAGATTAAGATTTTAATCCGGAAAATTGAAGGGATCAACACTAAAATAACCAGACAAAAATTGTCGGTTATTTTTAATAATATATATATATATATATATATATATATATATATATATATATAAACAAGTTCTATAAGGCAACAAAAACCTTTCACTTCTCATTTAGCTGATAAAAAATTTCAGTCATCAATTAGTCTGTATTCCGGGAATAAATGAGGACCCCTGTGCACTCCTGATACGGCATAATCATGTTGATACACCAGTTCTTGTTAGATCACCAAAGTTAAGCAACGTTGAGCCTGGTCAATACCAGATGGGTGACCATTTAGGGAATATCAGACGTTGTATGTAGGAGGATGCTGACACCTCCCTGCAAGAACTGAAAAAAAAAAAACTGGGATATACATGTGACTGTGGACTGCTTGTGAATTTGATATTCCCATGAAACTTCCTCCTTCAGAGGTAGCCGGTTCAACCCGCCCAGGGTGAATGCCGTACCAGGTACAGGTAGGTACTGTGTACTCCTGTTCCAAGCCCTGAACCCCTTAGTAACATTTCTATTTCTTTTTAAATTCTATAATTTTCAAGTTACAAACGTTGTATTTTCTTTTTATGGATTTCAAGCGCAAACGCCACAATAATGTTGTAATTCTTTTTATCAAAATGAAATATACTTATCCAAGTACTCTGGGTGATGTAGTTTTAGAATATATATGGTTATTGGTGTCTATCTCCAAAACCCTACAAGGAGATTGTGAACAAACAAACAAACATAAGCTGGAACTTTATATATAGTATTGATATTTTATTTAATTCTTTGAATAACAAGATTTATTTTGTTCACATTTTTCTCCTCCAAAG
Organism: Sepiola atlantica; assembly: GCA_963556195.1. Classification (NCBI taxonomy): domain Eukaryota; kingdom Metazoa; phylum Mollusca; class Cephalopoda; order Sepiida; family Sepiolidae; genus Sepiola; species Sepiola atlantica. Next base: position 34,873,840 of record OY744550.1, read on the forward strand.
TGTATAGATTCGGTTTTTTTTTCCTTGCTTGCTGTATTTTAAGGAAGCCTTAAAACATATCATAATGGTTAGTGTTCGCTAATAGGCCGGGAGATTGGGGTTCAATCCTCGGTCATGTAATACCAAAGACTCAAAATTTGGTACTTGATGCCTCCTTGCTAAACACTCAGTATTATAAGATGAAAGATCAATGATAAGTGAAGTAATACTGTTAAAGCGGTTGTGCCCTCCCCTACATCTCTGTGTAGTAGCTAATAAAAAGGGAGCCTTTGTGTCACCCTCGACTATGGTCGACCGTTCCTTCGTGTCACCCTCGACTATGGTCGACCATTCCTTCGTGTCACCCTCGACTATGGTCGACCATTCCTTCGTGTCACCCTCGACTATGGTCGACCATTCCTTCATGTCACCTTCGACTATAGTCGACCGTTCCTTCGTGTCACCTTCGACTATGGTCGACCGTTCCTTCGTGTCACCCTCGACTATGGTCGACCTTTCCTTCGTGTCACCCTCGACTATGGTCGACCGTTCCTTCGTGTCACCTTCGACTATGGTCGACCGTTCCTTCGTGTCACCCTCGACTATGGTCGACCGTTCCTTCGTGTCACCTTCTGCTATGGTCGACCGTTCCTTCGTGCCACCTTCTGCTATGGTCGACCGTTCCTTTGTGTCACCCTCGACTATGGTCGACCGTTCCTTTGTGTCACCCTCGACTATGGTCGACCGTTCCTTCGTGTCACCCTCGACTATGGTCGACCGTTCCTTCGTGTCACCCTCGACTATGGTCGACCGTTCCTTCGTGTCACCTTCGACTATGGTCGACCGTTCCTTCGTGTCACCTTCGACTATGGTCGACCGTTCCTTCGTGTCACCTTCGACTATGGTCGACCGTTCCTTCGTGTCACCTTCGACTATGGTCGACCGTTCCTTCGTGTCACCTTCGACTATGGTCGACCGTTCCTTCGTGTCACCTTCGACTATGGTCGACCGTTCCTTCGTGTCACCTTCGACTATGGTCGACCGTTCCTTCGTGTCACCTTCGACTATGGTCGACCGTTCCTTCGTGTCACCTTCGACTATGGTCGACCGTTCCTTCGTGTCACCTTCGACTATGGTCGACCGTTCCTTCGTGTCACCTTCGACTATGGTCGACCGTTCCTTCGTGTCACCTTCGACTATGGTCGACCGTTCCTTCGTGTCACCTTCGACTATGGTCGACCGTTCCTTCGTGTCACCTTCGACTATGGTCGACCGTTCCTTCGTGTCACCTTCGACTATGGTCGACCGTTCCTTCGTGTCACCTTCGACTATGGTCGACCGTTCCTTCGTGTCACCTTCGACTATGGTCGACCGTTCCTTCGTGTCACCTTCGACTATGGTCGACCGTTCCTTCGTGTCACCTTCGACTATGGTCGACCGTTCCTTCGTGTCACCTTCGACTATGGTCGACCGTTCCTTCGTGTCACCTTCGACTATGGTCGACCGTTCCTTCGTGTCACCCTCGACTATGGTCGACCTTCCTTCGTGTCACCCTCGACTATGGTCGACTGTTCCTTCGTGTCACCCTCGACTATGGTCGACCGTTCCTTCGTGTCACCCTCGACTATGGTCGACCGTTCCTTCGTGTCACCCTCGACTATGGTCGACCGTTCCTTCGTGTCACCCTCGACTATGGTCGACCGTTCCTTCGTGCCACCTTCTGCTATGGTCGACCGTTCCTTCGTGTCATCCTCGACTATGGTCGACCGTTCCTTCGTGTCACCCTCGACTATGGTCGACCGTTCCTTCGTGTCACCCTCGACTATGGTCGACCGTTCCTTCGTGTCACCCTCGACTATGGTCGACCGTTCCTTCGTGTCACCCTCGACTATGGTCGACCGTTCCTTCGTGTCACCCTCGACTATGGTCGACCGTTCCTTCGTGTCACCCTCGACTATGGTCGACCGTTCCTTCGTGTCACCCTCGACTATGGTCGACCGTTCCTTCGTGTCACCCTCGACTATGGTCGACCGTTCCTTTTTGTCACCCTCGACTATGGTCGACCGTTCCTTCGTGTCACCTTCGACTATGGTCGACCGTTCCTTCGTGTCACCTTCGACTATGGTCGACCGTTCCTTCGTGTCACCTTCGACTATGGTCGACCGTTCCTTCGTGTCACCTTCGACTATGGTCGACCGTTCCTTCGTGTCACCTTCGACTATGGTCGACCGTTCCTTCGTGTCACCTTCGACTATGGTCGACCGTTCCTTCGTGTCACCTTCGACTATGGTCGACCGTTCCTTCGTGTCACCTTCGACTATGGTCGACCGTTCCTTCGTGTCACCTTCGACTATGGTCGACCGTTCCTTCGTGTCACCTTCGACTATGGTCGACCGTTCCTTCGTGTCACCTTCGACTATGGTCGACCGTTCCTTCGTGTCACCCTCGACTATGGTCGACCGTTCCTTCGTGTCACCCTCGACTATGGTCGACCGTTCCTTCGTGTCACCCTCGACTATGGTCGACCGTTCCTTCGTGTCACCCTCGACTATGGTCGACCGTTCCTTCGTGTCACCCTCGACTATGGTCGACCGTTCCTTCGTGTCACCCTCGACTATGGTCGACCGTTCCTTCGTGTCACCCTCGACTATGGTCGACCGTTCCTTCGTGTCACCCTCGACTATGGTCGACCGTTCCTTCGTGTCACCCTCGACTATGGTCGACCGTTCCTTCGTGTCACCCTCGACTATGGTCGACCGTTCCTTCGTGTCACCCTCGACTATGGTCGACCGTTCCTTCGTGTCACCCTCGACTATGGTCGACCGTTCCTTCGTGTCACCCTCGACTATGGTCGACCGTTCCTTCGTGTCACCCTCGACTATGGTCGACCGTTCCTTCGTGTCACCCTCGACTATGGTCGACCGTTCCTTCGTGTCACCCTCGACTATGGTCGACCGTTCCTTCGTGTCACCCTCGACTATGGTCGACCGTTCCTTCGTGTCACCCTCGACTATGGTCGACCGTTCCTTCGTGTCACCCTCGACTATGGTCGACTGTTCCTTCGTGTCACCCTCGACTATGGTCGACCGTTCCTTCGTGTCACCCTCGACTATGGTCGACCGTTCCTTCGTGTCACCCTCGACTATGGTCGACCGTTCCTTCGTGTCACCCTCGGCTATGGTCGACCGTTCCTTCGTGTCACCCTCGGCTATGGTCGACCGTTCCTTCGTGTCACCCTCGACTATGGTCGACCGTTCCTTCGTGTCACCCTCGACTATGGTCGACCGTTCCTTCGTGTCACCCTCGACTAAGGTCGACCGTTCCTTCGTGTCACCCTCGACTATGTCGACCGTTCCTTCGTGTCACCCTCGACTATGGTCGACCGTTCCTTTTTGTCACCCTCGACTATGGTCGACCGTTCCTTCGTGTCACCCTCGACTATGGTCGACCGTTCCTTCGTGTCACCCTCGACTATGGTCGACCGTTCCTTCTGTGTCACCCTCGACTATGGTCGACCGTTCCTTCTGTGTCACCCTCGACTATGGTCGACCGTTCCTTCGTGTCACCTTCGACTATGGTCGGCCGTTCCTTCGTGTCACCTTCGACTATGGTCGACCATTTTACTTAAAACATGTGGCAACTACACATGTTTCTTAAGTTATAAATTTTAAGTGACTTTTAGAATTCCTTATTTGATGTTGTTTTTTGCCACAAAATATTTGCTTTTTAATTAAACATTGAGATACATTTAATTGTCCTCCCCTCTATGATGAAGACTAATGAATTTTTATTTGTATATTATCCCTCCCGTTATGTAAAAGTTAGCCAGTATAACACATGTCTTTTTCTAACACTTGGATGAAATCAGGGGAAGCAAGAAAGCAAATAGCAAGTCATATAACCACCTCAGACTTACCCCATCTCCTGAAATGAATTTGGAAAGAAATCCTCTACTCTATAATAAGAAGTCAACAGTCAGTGTTTTTCCTTCTTTAGGTCATCAGAAGTGATAATAATAATTTATATTTAAAAAAGTAAATTACTTACATAATTCTATGATTTTATATGAATATTTTTGTAATATTTATAGATAAATAGCGAGTGCAAACACTGGTATAGTTTTTTTTGTCATTTTTATTCAATTTCTATTTATTTTCTGCTATAATTTAAATTTAATTTAGATATCAATTATTATTCAAATTAAGGAACCGATTTTTTTGCACAAAATACTCGTTAACTCTTTTAATTTAAAAAAAATACTTAGAAAAATGACCTCATTTACAAATACTTTTATTTCCATCAAATATTACCTTCCTTCCGCTGTTTGTGTATAAACATTCTTTGTCTCTACACAACTACATTGCTGCGAGGATGCTCTTTCCTACTTATGAAATAATATGAAAGTTTAAATGTTCATTATTATTTATTAATTTTTATACTTACAGAACACTACAATTAATATTTATAGATAATTAAAAAATCAAATGAAAATACTTCTATGGGTTTCAGGGGTAAGAGCATGAGTTTCTTGGGTTCTTCAATTTTCATGGGCAATACCCGTGTATGGGTCGTCCTGCTAGCTTAAAAATAAAAACTTAATATTTTTATAAAACAACATCAAATAATTGATTTCATTTGAAAATACAAGAATTGATATTTTTAATGTGTCCATACAATCTGCACGTTTCACAAGGAAAATCTTATTTCTAACTGCAACCTGACAGATAAACGAAAATATGATTTACATTTGTAACTTACATTTGTGTGACCAAGCGATGATCAAAGCTTTTTTTTTTTTATGGAAATCACTCCAGACAAGGCATGAAGCCACTTGATGTAAGGAGCTAAAAAAAAACTAGCCAACGATAAGTGTCGGATGGATAAATTCCGACCCAGAAAACAGTAATTCTTCCCCAGAAACATCGCTCATGGAATGTGAGGACTAAAGAACAAAATAAGGAAGTGCGTTACGAGTCTGCCGAAAGTTCACGCTCTACTCTCTTATAGTGATCTTGCATGCATTTAAAACAAATTCTCATGAAAAAATTTAGAAAAAAATTAACTTTTTCTCTCCATTTCAAAAAAAAATTATTTATTCAATTTTTGTTTAATGATTCTTTTTGTTATATTTGCCAGATTCCAGTTGGAATTCCGATTATGATTTTCCTGATAGTTATAATAACCAAGTTCCCAAATACGATAAATCTTTTGCATATGGTACCAAATCACCCAGTGAGGTAACATTACTTTATTGCCATTTTCTTACTATATTTTTTTCTTTTTCTAGAGTTTTCTCATCATCAGCAGCATATTCGGTTTAATGTCCGTTTTGTGTGTTAGAAATTGGTTTCCAAACAAATCTGTCACTGGCCTGGTCTTTATCTTACTTTCTCTTAAATCAATCCTTATCACTTCCTCCCATGTTTTCTTTGGCCTTCGCTTTTCCACTGACCCTACCACTACAACTGTTCTACAGTTATTAACTTAAGCACTCAGTCATTCTTTAATCATCATCATCATTATCAGTTTAACGTCTGTTTTATATACTGGCATGTATTGGACAGCTTTAGGAAATTGATTTCCAAACTAATCTATCTCTATCACAATAGTTGGACAAGTAATTGTCTACAAATTAACATCTTTTATGCGTGCTTGTATTTGACAACAAATTGTGTCTGTTTTTGTTTGAGAAAATAAGCAACTACTGATAGAAATGAAAGACGAAAGGAATGATAGAAATGAAAGACGAAAGGAATGATAGAAATGAAAGACGAAAGGAATGATAGAATTGAAAGATGAAAGGAATGATAGAAATGAAAGACGAAAGGAATGATAGAAATGAAAGACGAAAGGAATGATAGAAATGAAAGACGAAAGGAATGATAGAAATGAAAGATGAAAGGAATGATAGAAATGAAAGATGAAAGGAATGATAAACAAGAGATTCTTATAATAATTATTATCATTTCTTATTCACTAAGAGTTCTCACACAAGTCATTACCAGTGAAATCTAACTGATAAAAACAAATGGTGTTCTCTGGAGTCTGAGTAACAGCAGGGTCTTCCCAGATTTCCAGTACTCCCTGCTTCTTTGAATCACCGTTGCAAATCACTTTGAGTTTTCGCAACACTCGTTGAGTTCCCACTGATAACGATGATGTCTTTCTCTGTGCCTCAACCAATGGATTAACGACGGGGCTGCTCGGGCATTTTTTATAAGCCAGAGTACACTTCACCTAGTTCGCTGGCTTTTTAAAACCCACCTGACCGTGTCTATCTTCCTGTAGAGGAAGTAAATAAATATACCCAGACAGTCTCAGTTTCCTATTATTATTACCAATAATATGCTCCCTATAATTGCATATGTTTGCTAGTATATAAGTTTTGAGTTTGTTAATAATCAGCAGATTGTGAAAATTTCTTGTTGATGTATGCTACCCCCCCCCCCCACCTCCGAAAGGAGGTCGTAATACCTGGGAGGATGGTCTCATGAAAACCGAACAGATACTACACTACCCTCCCCCTGAATTGAGCATTAAAAGATAGTACAATAGTCCAATTAATAGAAGTAATAGTGAAGTTTTAGATTCAGACAGACATACACCAAATCTCCATTAGTAAGAGATTATTATTCTTTTTATTCTTCCAGTTCAACTCGTATATAATAAAGATAAAATTAAAAATGTGTATATTTTTAATTTTTCCATCATTATCTATGATTTATTTATTCACAGATTAAAGTTTATCACTCTCTTTCTTTAAGATTACGCTTCCACGCTCAAGGGTTCCTGTGTGTGTAGACTATCAGATGTATCCACAACCCCTGCCGAAATATGAAGGTTGGCCCGGAATTGGTTATGTTGTACCTGAAGAATCACAAGAAAGTGTAGAATTTCAAGATAATGAATCAAAGCTTGATAATTTACAAGGTAAAAAAAATAAAACTTGGAATTTTTCTCTTATTCTGATATGATATAAAACAAAAATTATGTTAATGTCTATCTTTCTTTTTTGTTATTGTATTTATATATATATATATATATATATATATATATATAAACCCCTTTTTTTATTTTTCTATGGCGGAGTCTGCAATGATAGATTTTCATCTCCACTTGACACGATCACAGGCTTGGTTCTGGTGAAAGCAGGTTCTACAGAGATTTTTGTGCAGTGTGTCTGTCCATCTCATCATACACTTCAGTCACTTTCTGGCGACTTCTAGGGCAAAGGGGAGTTTTGTGACAGTGTTGTTGTTGACCATCAACACATATCCAAACCATCTGAGCCGCCATTCCCTCATCTTGCCCTCAATCGGTGCAATGCCGTGGTGCTTTCGGATATCCTCATTGTAGATATGCTCGAGCAGTGTAATTCCAGACATCCAGCAGAGCATTTTGCTTTCCATAACGCCTTCCTCATTGTCGGTAAGCACTCCGAACTGTATAAAGCGACAGGTCTCACAACAGTCGGGTAGATCTTCGAATTTAGAGAACACTACTGGTGGTGCACCACTTGAGTCATATTGCATTGATGTGCGCAGCAACTTTGCTGAGAATGTTACCATCAACGCTGAGTGTTGAACCAATATATTTGAAGACGTGTGTTCGTGGAAGATCTTGTCTGTCAACTTGGATCGTGCTATATTCATTTTTATCGGTGGTTAGATACTCCGTCTTTATGATGTTCAGCCACAAACCAAACTGCGCCAGCCTGTCCTTTCAGAACTGGACTTGTTGCAGGTCAGATTTACTCTTTGAGGCGAGCAGATCATCATCTACATACAAGAGTGTCCAGGTCACGGGCCAGTACAGGTCCTTAGTGATGGCATCCATGACAAGAATGAAGAGCAGCGGGGAGAGGGTGATATCTATATATATATATATATATATATATATATATATATATATATATATATATATATATAAGCTACTTGAATATAAGGCTTAATCAGATTATTAGATTGTCAGTTGTTGAATGATGATGACTATTAAGAGTGGATTGAAAATGATGGTCAATGAAAAAAAAATTAATTACTTATTAGGACAGTTTATGATAAGTGTTTGTTGACATTGGATTTCAAGACAACCATGTTGTAGCTTGCAGGGAAACAGTCCTGTGATAATGTGTTTCACAGCTGGAAAGTTCTTGGAAAGAAACTCTGTTCATGGAAATTTTGATAATAGGCACCAGAGGAAGAAAGGAAACTTCTTTGCAGTTGTATTAGAAGACAAGTTCTTGCTGTGAATGTCTTACAATGAGGAAACAAAGATTGAATCTCGGTCGAGCACCTTCCATAAAAATAACTATAGAGTAGAGAAAGATTGGCAAAATCTCTTCTGTGAGAAAGGTGCTGTAGGGAACAAAAGAGATCTTGTACTTTTTCAACGCAACAAAGAGTTCTTCGAGCAACCCCTCACCTGATGTGGAAGCAGTACTCCATTTTGGGATGATGTATCTCACTCTTATATATATGAGGATTGCATCTGAAAAGGAAACTTTTCTGGTTTGGACATATTCTTCAACTGCCTGAGGAGGAATTGATTTCAAAGCTGGTGGCTCCAAACTCACCCATTGGCTGGAAAAAGTGAAGAGACAGTCAACTGAAGATGTGGATTGCAATAGTGACGGCAGACATGGAGCTGGTGGCTATCCCCCGTAATTTTGGTATTCGTTGTTGAAACCGGGAATGGCTGAGATATTCCGAGGACTCATCTGCCAATCTGGAGTGAAAGTCAGTCCTAGGAGTTTATCAAAACAAGGGTTTCCTAAAGGAGAAAACTGTTTATTTTAACTTGAGCAAAGCAAGGATCAGAGTGTAGGCAGTTAACTTGATTTTGGACGTGTTAAGTGACAAGCCACTTTTTTCCTCAAAAGAGAAAGAATCAGAAAGATCTTGATCACCAATGCTCTTTGAAGAGCTGCCATAAACAGTTGTGCCATCTGCATAGATATCAAATGATCTCAAAATACGATTTGGAAGATCATTATTGAAAATCGGGGGGAGAGTTGGGGCCAGAAAAGATTCTTGCGGTATGCTGGCATTGATACTATGTGTTTCAGACATCTGCCCATCACCGACTATTTTATTGACCTATCAGAGAGAAAGGATTCGATGGTTGAAAAGTCATTGCAAGATATTCCATAGCTAGCAAGTTTGTGAAGCAACCTTTTGTGCCAGACCCTATCAAAGGTATTATACTCAAAACAAAGCCATCACCGAGAGATTCACTGATCCTACTCTATATTACAGTCAGCAGTTTATCCTGCAGGATAACATCCGTATTGGTTGTCATTAAGTGGATTGCTTTTGCTGCGGTGATTGACAACTTCTTGATTTATCACAGATTCAAACAACAATTATGACACAAGAGACTGATCAGTCTGTTCTGGGCGTAGGTGGCCCTGATCGCAAAGTGTGAAATTTGAAGCAAAGTTCAAGTCCATTAATGATGGGCAGAACAGGAAACTTTGTTGGTAGAATGGATGAGAGCGGTTCGGCTAGTAGATGTAGAACAGTTGAGGTAGCAAGGTCAGTTACCAGGGAAAGGCCAAGAGAAACATGGAAGGAAGTGATAAGGATGGACTTGAGGGATAAAGATTGGCCAGAGATAGGTTAGTTTGGAAGTCAATTTCTAAAAACTGTCCAACACATGCCAGCATGTAAAATGGATGTTAAACCGATAATCATCATCATGAAAGAATGGCTTAGAGTACTTGGGTTCGTTCGGCTTCAACCGATGATGATGATGGTGATGTTGGTGATGATTATTATTATGTTGTCATTTTATATTATGTTTGTATTGTCTTTGCTTAACATTCTTTCATTGCTTCTTTACCTAAAATTGATTTCCTTTCATGTTTCTGTAGATTCCATATCTATCTATATATTTACATCACATTTTTAGATCGTCTACGATTTTTCGATCACCTACCTGCAAATGGGACTTTTTGTAAACGGGGTCAGTCAACCATATATTATTTCATTTTCGTTTCATCTATCTTCGTTTCCTTTCTATGACTCGTTATCTTATTAACAATATTTTTGGAGATGCATATTTCATTTTTCATTTTCTTTTGTTACAGTACATAAATACAACATAAGAGTTGAACGATCTCTATATTTATAGAATTGTGTAACCATTTCTTGTATGTATGTGTGTATTTCTAGTGTCGACCAAAACGAACTTCTTAAAAATCCATTAAAAAAAAAATAACGGTGCTTCTACAGCTAAAAGCAATTATGAAAACACATTTCCAAATAAAATCTATTGTTTACACTTACATATCAGGCAAAAATAAGTATCCTTGCCAAAAATTAGGGAAAATTATCAAGTAGAATTTAAATTAAAAATAAACATCATTTTTATTGTATTTTTCAGAATCCATGGGCCTTAGCATAAAACCGTGTACTACTTCTTTGAATTACGACATCTAAGGAGAGTTACCTCCCCTGTTTTACATAAATCTTCCTAAATGCGCTCTTCCCAATGCAAAATACGATAAAATTGATTTTGATTTTTAATTAAAATTCTACTTGATAATTTTTCCTAATTTTTGGTGAAAATACTTATTTTTGCCTGATACATAAGTATATACAAAAGTTTTTTTATTTGGAAATGCGTTTTCATTTCATATGTGCTTTCATCTATATAAGCACTAAAATAATAATTGAATTATGAAACTAAATCCACCAGAATGCATTTCTGTTTATTTGTAAAGAATAAAAATCATCCATTTTAATCTCTTGTTACTAATTGAAAGCAAAAAAAAGAATGAATTACTTTGTAACCCTTCAAAATTTGAAAAGAATTTGGAAGCCTTTAAATTGTTAAATAGAAAGTTATTTATACTGGCTTTAGAATCTAAGCAAATACCTATGTATTAAAAGATTGAAAATTTTTTAAGCTATTTGCATACAATAATTTTAAAGAGATTAAAACAACATTGTTGTAACAAAATTAGTTGTAGTTTTATAAAATAATTTAGTTCACTTAATGATTTAATGACCAAACAATAGCAATAAATTTAATTTTCAAAAGAATCAGATTTTAAAAAAACAAATTATTATTTGGTAAAAAAGAAATTGTATTGGATAAAGCAACATAAAGAATGAAAGTAAAAAGACTCCCACGCAACTCTGAGTTGGTGCAGTTAGTATAAAAATATTTTTTAAATAAAAAAAAATATATTTTTTAAAAATATTCCTTTTTAATAGTTATCTTCAGTTGACAACTTTTTAAAGAAATAATGTCGGAAACATCAAAACAAAAAAGTTGTTTATGTATTTGGATTATTCGGACTACTGTTCTCATCTTGAGTCTCATCTTGAGTATTATTTTCACAACGTTTCATCCAATGTAGCCTCTGACCTTCTTCAGGTTTATCTTGTAGGACTCGGGGAATCTGCACAGAATTTCGAACGGAACTCTTTATTTAATCCACGGGGGTAACATGCTCTCGTTCCGTCAACCATGACCAGACAGAAGTAATAAATAATTCGCAACTGAATTTTACGCGGACAATTCTAGTCTGAAAGCATGTTACCCCCGTGGATTAAATAAAGAGTTCCGTTCGAAATTCCATGCAGATTCCCGAGTTTGACAGAAAGATTCCTGAGTTCTACCAGATAAACCTGAAGACGGTCGGGGGGGGGGGGGGTTACATTGGCTGAAACATTGTGAAACTAACACTCAAGATGAGAACAGTAGTCCGAATAATCCAAATAATACATATTATCAATCCTCATCTAAAAAGTTCAGAAACATAAAACAGTTGTTGCTTAAGGGTATTCACCCTGGCCTGCACTAAATTCCAAATCATGGCGGCCCATGCACAGCTATCTTGAGCAAGGTTGCACAAGGCTGTAGTTAGCCTTTCTGTAGTGATGACTGTCCATGCGTGGCGAAGAGTCACACTCTGTTGATGTGCATGAGCATAGACAGACCACAAAGGATTTAGAGGAGTCAAACCTTGATAAAAACTCCCTCTATCTTTTACAGGAAGTTGTAGTTCCTCAACAAATGGATGCCTTGGCAGAGAGAACTTGGCAGAAAATTCCAAAAGCTGTCTGCACCGGAAACGGGCGATTACTTTTGGTTCATCTGTTGCAAAATCTAGAGCATAAGAACGTTTGTGAAATGGACGAACATGAACATAAATCAAGCGAACACCTTGCCCAAAGATCGTAGGGCTTGGAGGACACTCGGACATGTTAGTGCATATTCTGCAGCTAGCGGAAAAAACATTTAATAAATAAAAGGAAGTGTTACAACAGGATAGAACTCAAATAAATTCTCATGGTACTTTCTTTCGGTACTTCTGCAGTTTACGGACTGTGCTATTTTTTAGATCGGATTTTCAAGTTAAATTCAATTTTTACAGTATCTTTTGTCTATTCAATTGTTATGTGAAAGTACAGAATAGTTAACAAAGCCCCCCCCTCCACATGTTAAGAATGGGTTTCTAAATAATGACGTTATTATTTCAGCACAGTCCGTAAACTGCAGAAGTACCTTTCTTTTTTATGAGAAAATAGTAGTTATTTTGTTTTAGTTGTTTTCTTTTTGTTTTCATGAATTTTATATTTAAAAAGAAATAGTTTTTCCACCATTATGAAAAAAAAAAATTTTTTTATTACACACAATTACGTGATTAAAATGAAATATTTTATTAATTTTAGACATTTAAAAATAATTTAGAAAGAAAACGAAATGTTCTGTTTGCAAAATTTAAAGCCAGTGTTATGTAACACAAAAATAATTTGAATTTCTAATAATTGAGCACTCTGCTGGGTTTCTCCCCACTGACCTTACCAGCAAGATATATATATATATATATATATATATATATATATATATATATATATATATATATATATATGAGGATAATATCTCATGAAATGTCGTGGAGACAGAATGTATGAAAGACAGGATGGAAAAACAATTGAACACAGGAAAACTAAAATATATAAAAAACAAGACATTGACTGTTTCGTTCAGATCAATGAACGTCTTCAGAAAAAGTGAAGATTTCAAATCTTTAATTGTTTTTCCATTCTGTCTTTCATATATATACTAACTGGTTTTGTCGGCTCGTTAGCGATTCACAAAGTTTGCTACTTGAAATACTTTAAACCAAAATTTTAGATGATAAACATTTCATTCATAAGTTTATTGTAAACACAGGACTAACATTTTCGCATTTATTCATATAAATAGATAACTATTAACATTTTTGTAATTTTATGTTGCAATGTGGTATCTTTCCTAGCAAAAGCTAATGTTTAAAAACATTGGAAAATTTTGATTGCTTTTCTTTTATTCTTTTAGCCACTGTCAATAAAGTTCTAATTTTTTTTTTTTTTTTTTTTTTTCATGCATAGTTATAAGAATTTCATTTTATTCCAGATAAATTTTAAGTTATTATTTTTTATGCAAGTTTAGAATTTGACCGACATAAAAATAGAATTAAGAAATATCTGTATAATGCACGTACCCGTGACATATCGTATACCAAAAATCACATAAATTGATCAAGTAGTTTTTGTTTTTTTTTTACAAAAGAAAATCAAATTTTATAGGTAAACGAGGATCATCGATATATTGATAATTGTGTTTGCAACTACTTGATCAATTTACGTATTTTTCGGTATACGATATATGCTTTCCGTCATGGGTACGTACATCATAAAGATATTTCTTTTATGTTTTTTTTTTCGTGTTGGTCGAATTCTAAACTTGCTTCATATTTTTTAAAGAGAAAAATTTTGTGGTTGTGTAGCGACATTGTATAACAATAAGACAAATACTATTTACTTTGAATCTTGCCAAAAAATCGACATCCGATTTTCGGTGTTGGAACGAATGCCGCATGGTCAGAATAAAATCTAATAAAATCAGAACGACAGGTCAAATTGGTCATCGGCTATGAATGTAAATAGTGCTTTTTAATCCACAGCCGATGACTAATTTGACTCTTTGCTTGTACTTTTCTGAGTAGTTGATGGCCAATTCACGAAACCCGGGTACTGTACAATGAAATTATGATGGTAATATACAATCACATTTAATAATTTATATATATATGCTCTTCCCTACCATTGAGCACTCTGGTTTATTTTTTCTACTGATACAAGATATTCACTATATATATATATATATATATATATATATATATATAAGTAAGGAAATCAACATCTTTGAAGCACGGATTAGAATGTATTAAAGTGAAATATTTTGAAAATCAACAATCGTGCAATTTTAAATGAAAAATTCATTTATGAATTTTTCATTTAAAATTGCACGATTGTTGATTTTCAAAATATTTCACTTTAATATATATATATATATATATATATATATATATAATAATGGTAATAATCCAGGTGAAAACATCCACAGGGTAGTAATCCAAAGAATTTCAACCGGGTTTATAAAAAGTGCTCAATATCAAATAGAGCTTTATATATGATAATTTTTATTTACACAGACATGTACAAAATCTGCGACACTGGCATGTCGATGTTATCGATCAACAGTTATTATAAACTGAGATCTCATCAGGCAGAGTTAGAATCCGATCTTAACCTCAGATCATATTTGGAGAGACATGCCAGTGTTGCAGATTTTGTACATGTCTGTGTAAATAAAAATTATCATATATATATATATATATATATAAAATTAAATAAACATTGGTGTCAGCCAATACTAATTAATTTGTGTTTCGATGCTAGCTGTGTCTCGTAAAGACTAATCTACACAGCTAGCGTCAAAACACAAATTAATTAATGTCGGCCGACACCAATGTTTATTTAATTTTATAAATGCTCTACTTTGTATTGAGCACTTTTTGAAAAATATTGGTTTTGTGTTCATTATGTAAATATATTTGAACTTGAATAATATATATATATATATATATATATATATGAATTTTACAGAAGTTTAGTTTAGATTCATAAATAAATATTATGCTCTTATAGAATCATCAAGCACTTTATTGGATTTC
>OY744550.1:34893831-35081331 GCA_963556195.1 Sepiola atlantica
TGGCATGTGAACTGAACAAGGTGAATGGCACTAGTTCCTGGGTCAGATACCAGCGGTGGTTGTTCATTTTCTTGAGAACAGAGGTTGCCAGTTCATAGTCATACTGCTTGTATTGCAGCATGTTCTTCATAAGCTGGAGGTCATGGATAGGTGCATCAGCTGCAGATGTGGTGGTCACCCAGTGGCTGGTGTAGAATAATGAAAATTAATAAGACCTGCAAATGGAAGCAAATCGGTATTTTCAGTTGTTCAAAACAAGGAGCAGTTTAGTTAATAAAAACATTTATTTTTCATCTCTTTCTTTCCTTAAACCAGGCTTTTCAAAGATTAAAATCTTATCATCAGAGGAAAAATTATGATTGATAAGTTGACAGGATAGGACTGTCAAAGTTCCAAATTTGAAAAAGTTTTCTTTTAAAATTAAAAAATTAAAAAATTAAAAAAATTAAAAAAATTTTCTTAAAGTTCAAACGGGCATGGGAATCACCAATAACGAAATCCAAAAAACGTGGGGCTCAGAAATATTGGTAAATCCAGAGGAATCTGTATAAAAATCCAACGATGGCGATTCCACTTCAAATATATATATATATATAGATATATATATATATATAGATATATATAGATATATATATACTGATATATATACTGATATATATAGATAGATATATATAGATATATATATATATCGATATATATACTGATATATATAGATAGATATATATAGATAGGTATATATATATATCGATATATATAGATATATATATATCGATATATATACTGATATATATAGATAGATATATATAGATAGATATATATATATATCGATATATATAGATAGATATATATATATATCGATATATATAGATAGATATATATATATCGATATAGATAGATATATATATATCGATATAGATAGATATATATATCGATATAGATAGATATATATATATATCGATATAGATAGATATATATATATATATCGATATAGATATAGATATATATATATATATCGATATAGATATATATATATATATATCGATATAGATATATATATCGATATATATATATATATATATATCGATATAGATATATATATCGATATATATATATATATATATATCGATATAGATATATATATATATATATCGATATAGATATATATATATATATATCGATATAGATATATATATATCGATATAGATAGATATATATATATATATATCGATATAGATAGATATATATATATATATCGATATAGATAGATATATATATATATATCGATATAGATAGATATATATATATATATATCGATATAGATAGATATATATATATATCGATATAGATATATAGATAGATATATATATATATATATAGATAGATATATATATATATCGATATAGATAGATAGATATATAGATAGATATATATATATATCGATATAGATAGATAGATATATATATATATATATATATATATATATATATATATATATATAGATAGATATATAGATAGATATATATATATATATATATACATACATATATATATATGTATACACACACACTTTGGGGTCTTGTGTGCCAGAAACACTTTGCAGATCAATGGCAACTGGTTGCCAGCATTATGGCTACATAAGAATCTACAACCCTGGTCAGTTTAAGCTATTCATAAATCTTTTAGCTGTTACTCTTTTCCCTTAGTTATCTCTAGTGCTTCCAGATCAGGCTGTCTGAAGCTATTGGCTTAAAATGCACCAAACATTGATGTAATTGTTTTTTTTCCTTTCCCTTTTCAAAACTCTATCATGTTTTGCAAAGCTAAAAACAAAAACATGTTTTCTTCTACAAAGCAACTAAGCCAAATACTATGAATTAATATTTGAAGATATAAAGAACTAGAATCAGAAAAACTTTCACCAAAATGACGTGATTCGGCCTTAAATAACCCGAAAAGAGATGATATGTCATAAAATAAAACAACAATCTATAAAATTTAGTTGGTCAGATTTTCCATGTTACACTTAAATAGCAATGCATTTAACAAACCGATATTTGATTAGGCCTATTGTTCTGCCTTCCATCATGATTTTTGCAAGAAATCAATGTATTTCAGTTCGGTGCCTGTCAAAAAAAAAAACTTTTTCCGCCGAGGATTGCGGTTACAATAGATAATATTCTTGGTGATGACCGTAGCAGATTTTTTTGTTGTAGCACAGCTATCCAGTTTGGCTAGACAGGCGATCGCCTCAAGCTGGAATCGAAGCATGGCAGTTTTTTTTGGGGGTGGGGGGTGGGGGGTTGACAGTTGGTGCTTCTAACCACTGGACTATCGAAAACAGACCTCAAGTTTTTTTTGTTTATTTACTATTGTGTCACCGCTTATCAAGGCCTAGATGATGGGTGTTAGTAAGTGAAATCTTAATGTTTATATAAACACTGTTAGCACCGGAGAATGCTCAATTCATTTTTATGGAAAGCTTTGCATATATATTCCGTCCTCCTTTCTTGGGTTGAGCACTCTGGCAAGTGAAATCGCCAACTGCCATCAGCATAAATGCAAATAGAGCACTCTCCAGCAATTGACAGTGTTTATATAAACATTAAGATTTTGTTTACTCACAGCAGATGACTAACAGCTGAGTGTTTAGGAGCGCCAACTATCAACTAGATGGTTGAGTTTCGATCTCGGCTGGAGGCACTTGCTTGTCTAGCTACACTGAAGAGCTGTGATACAGCAAAACTGTCTCTGTGGATGAGGATATATATTATATATACACACCTTACATGAATGGTAACTTTTTATTCTTAAAGATGTTGAGCATGAATGAATAAAACTGATTAAACATTTTAATAATTTTTTTAATTATTAAATATATTTCCAGGTCTGGCAATGTCTTGGATTCCAGCCAACTCCTCAAGAACTTGCACAAATTAGAGCTTGTGTAACGGTTGATGAACATGGAATGGTATCTTATGATGGTATGTTCTTCATACAAAATACACTATTTAAATTTCAAGGACCCGTGGTGCATGGATGTTGTACTAAGTTAAATTCAGTTCCAAGTGATAGTTATCTGAAGGCTGATGGTTCAATCCTTGGTGAGGGCGATACAAAGAATTGTGAATTACTGAAGACTTCTCCCAGTCATGGCTGACGGAACAAGAGCATGCTACTACTGTGGGTTCCGTTCGAAATTCCGTCAGGATTCGCGAGTTCGACAAAAATATTCCCGAGTTCGAAGAAATATACCTGAAGAAGGCTGGAGGTTACAGCGGCGGAAACGTTGTGATGATAACACTCAAGATGAGAAATGTAGTCCGAATAACTAAAATACACTATTTAAATATTTATTTTTAGAACTGAGCAGCAAAACCACGTCCACTGTGAATAATTTTCCTTTCTTCCTCTGTGTATCTAATACTGATTTGCAACTTCCATGAACAGAGTTTCTTTCCAAAAACTACCCGTTCCACAAACGGGTAGTTTTTGGAAAGAAACTCTGTTCATGGAACGCAATACCATGGGGCTGCTTCCCAGTTGACTACAGCATGGTCGTTTTCAAGTCTAATGTTAACAAATTCTTGATGAGCCATCCAATTAAGTAATCAATTTCAACCCAGATACAACCATGGCACAGTGTACCCAGGAGGGGGGGGGGGTAATTTTCAACTTTTACAGTTTGATTTCATACTCATTTTTTTTTTATTGCATTAAATTTCTGATTAAACAAAAAATAAATTAGCTCAATCGCTTGAGTGGAAGTAACTTTATGGCCATTTAAAGTTTGCCAAAATTGCAAAAACTATAAGATTTTGTAAAAGTTAAGTGTAAATTTAGAAAAATTCATAAATCTGATAAAATTAGGTTATTTTCAAATGAGGATAACTTCAGAACCACAAGTGAACACTCAAAAAAAAGTTTATCTTATAAACAATTCAATAGACTTAAAATCAACCTCGCAACTTAGACTTGATAGCCTCAGATTTGGTAATAGGGTTAGTGTGTAGCTGAAGTGTGAAATATCCTAGTTCAAAGCAAAATTTCAAGTTTAAGTTAGTAAGTTTTTTTTGCCACAAAATGCCATAAAGGCTTTTTGTGTTTGAATTGTAAACATTTAATGTGTCAGAATTCACAAAAAATTCATTGCCTCGATTTGCCTTTCATCTTAAATATTTTTGCTCAAAATTATACGGATTTAACCATCAAAAAGTTAAAATAGTCTATCTAGACCATTTTAACTTTTTATAGGTCATTTAGGTCAATTTCACGTGTGAAAAGCAGAGTAAAAATAGGCAAATATATAATCCTTTACTTGTTAGAAGATATTAACTGCTTTTTAGCTCATTTAGAATCAAAATAGAGTCCTCACTTTGTGGCTCAAATGGACTTGATGGAGAAAAACATGAATTCATTCAAAAGACATTATTATTCAAGGATGTACAATTACATTTGCAAGATTCAATAAATTATTTCTCTTCATTTAGAACTGATTGATAATTTTTAGGACATGATCTAATAGTATATCCATACTTTTCACGTCTACTGCACTGATTTTCTTTTTCGATGCGATAAGAGGGTGACTTTGAAGCAACATTTGCATGAAGATATCTCATGTTCAAGCAGTCGGAACATTGAGAGGTACGTGCTGTTGGCTCAGATTTGTAAACCCTGATGTATTTATTCCATGCTTCATCAGACTGTTCAGCATCAGTAGCTACGGGTTTCCCATTAGTCGTTCCAAAAAGTTCCCAAGAATGACTGCACATCTGGTGGATGCTTGGTGAGATCATTGCGAAGGGAAAGTTTTGTTCGTAGTGAATTATTAGACTTTGTCACAGATCTTTTAAAGATTCAGGTTTGACAACTTTAGCAGAATCACTTTGTTGTGTAATAGACGATATTATATTGAAATAGGAAAGCAGCTTTGAAAAGGCTTCCCTCTCAGATGATTTGAGAATCACACTGCAAATGTCGTCAATCAGCAGTACGACCCGTATTTGTGTTACCACTGATCTTTGTTGAATGAATGACTGAAGAAAAAAGAAGCAATGTTTCATGATAAGAAAAAAGAAGCAATGTTTCACGATAAGAAAAAAGAAGCAATGTTTCACGATAAGAAAAAAGAAGCAATGTTTCATGATAAGAAAAAAGAAGCAATGTTTCACGATAAGAAAAAAGAAGCAATGTTTCACGATAAGAAAAAAGAAGCAATGTTTCACGATAAGAAAAAAGAAGCAATGTTTCACGATAAGAAAAAAGAAGCAATGTTTCACGATAAGAAAAAAGAAGCAATGTTTCACAAGAAGAAAAAACGTTTCATACATTTACAGATGAATAAGTGAAAGGAAATTGTGATGAGCTAGAAGTTAATGAAAAATTTTTTTTCAAATTCAATTTATGCTCGTTTTGTGTTTTCGGACAATTATGCCCAAATGAGGAAATTCATTATCAGATCTAAAAGAAATTTAAAATTGTTTTTTTGTTTTTTTAAATATTTCAAAATTTCCAGAAATACGCTTCAAACAAGCTATAAATAAAAGAGAAATCTTGTTTCAAACCTAAGTTATACGCATCTCTGTGTTTTCAGCCGATTATGCCCAAATAGGGAAATCCGTTACCAGGCCTAAACTTTTGAAAAGTCTTTTTAAAAAATTTTAATTTCCAGATCAGTCTCATCAATACGCTTCCAACGAGCCCTTAACCAAAACTGAAAATGAAGGAAAGAAAAGTTATAGATTTTTTTACATATTTCTTAATTCTGGCCACACTGTGCACGGTCTGCAATCCTTAAGGCGTTTGTCTCACCATCCACCTGACACAAACCCTTTAATTAACTCTGGATCTTGATGACAATTTTGAAAAGTAATTTTTTAAATATAGATTGTCGAAAAGTAATATTTTACCTAGGCCATTATTTCCCTTAATTTGTACTTTACATTATTTGGTTTTACAATAAAAAGATTGGTGCTTCTTGAAAGAAATACACAGGTGAAACATGGCAGTTCAAATAAATTAACAGGAAAACTCTTTGATATACTTACGTATCAGACAAAAATAGATATCTACACCAACAATTTGGAAAATTATCGAGTAGAATTGTAATAAAAAATAAAAAGTAATTTACTATTTATAGTCGACAAGACTGCATAGCGTCTTGATATTAGAACAAGGAATGTAATCTTCTACGACGCGCTGGCTTCACAGACGCATAATGGAAATATAAATTTTATTTATTACTAAAATTCTACTCGATAATTTTCGTACTTTTTGGTGTAGATATCTATTTTTCCTGATACATAAGTATATCAAAAAAATGTCCCGTTAATTTATTTTGAACTGCCATATTTCACCTGTGTATTTCTTTCAAGACGCACGAAAAAATCTTTACTTGTTTTTACATTTTACTATAGAAAAGAAAAAAGATTTAAAGAATTTGCATTTTTACTTCAACAAAGATTTTTATTAACTTATTTTATCTTATTTTTGTGTTTCAGAAGTGATAAGATTGGCTCATGAAGTGTGTCAAGTTTACCCAAATGGAACTGAAGATAATCTATCTCCATCGGTACACAGAGAATTGGAAATGAATCCACAGCACAAAAATGAGGTTAACCCACTTTTATTATTTAAATTTTTGGTGCTTGTTCAGTGCTTCGGCCATACGGAAAAATTATTTATTTATGAAAACAATATCATGTACTTACTCAGTGGTATTTTATTGTTCAATGTTGAAAAAATTAGGAAAAATTATCCACTAGAACTTTAATTACAAGTATTTTCCCATTTTTCGTATTATAGCAATCGTTTCGATGAGTATGCCTCCATATTGTTTTGTTGGACACAATTCAAGGGCAGATAATTTGCGAATTATCTGCCCTTGAATTGTGTCCAACGAAACAAGAGTGATTGCTATAGTGGGAAAATACTTGTAATTAAAATTCTAGTGGATAATTTTTCCTACTTTTTTCAACATTGAACAATAAAATACCACTGAGTAAATACATAATATTGTTTTCATAAATAAATAATTTTTCCGTATGGCCGAAGCACTGAACAAGCACCAAATTTTTGGTTTGCTAAAAAGCTAACTTTACATATAAAGGTTTTGTTATAAAATTGTGGTGACGATGCGGAGAGACCAAGGGAAAATCAGCCACTACTAGCATGCGCCCGCTGCAAAGAAACAGTGGCTGTACACAGGAGCGAACCTGGTACTGTCTGATTTTGAAGCGACAGTCGAACGCATGTTATTATGCAAAATAGGTGCTTTTGACAATACAATAAAAGGAGTGATATTTTTTGCTTGGGAGAAAGATCTTTTTCGTCGTTCACGTGTGTTTTAGATTGTCGTCTGTAATATTATATAGTTTTGGGCCACTCTATTTATCTGAGGGCTCACACCACCACTCAATTGAATTGAAACGAATACTGCTGCTGCTACTAAGAATGAACTCTTCTTTTTCGCTGGCAAAGAGAACAAAGAAGAAAATAATCCGACACCAGAAAGAAGCGAATATACTGAGAGCTGGTAATCTCTGTGTGCTCTCAATTATCGTTACTACTTGCTTTCAAAAATAAATTTGAATATTAGTTTTTGTTTTGTACTAAATTAATTTAAATAGGAGGCTTTTTTAGAAAATTAATTTAAATATTAGTTATTTTGTAAAATGAATTTAAATATTAGTTATTTTGAAAAAATAATTTAAATATTAGTTATTTTGTAAAATGAATTTAAATATTAGTTATTTTGCAAAATTAATTTAAATATTAGTTATTTTGAAAAAATAATTTAAATATTAGTTATTTTGAAAAAATAATTTAAATATTAGTTATTTTGCAAAATTAATTTAAATATTAGTTATTTTGAAAAAATAATTTAAATATTAGTTATTTTGAAAAAATAATTTAAATATTAGTTATTTTGCAAAATTAATTTAAATATTAGTTATTTTATCAAAATTAATTTAAATATTAGTTATTTTATCAAAATTAATTTAAATATTAGTTATTTTATCAAAATTAATTTAAATATTAGTTATTTTATCAAAATTAATTTAACTATTAGTTATTTTATCAAAATTAATTTAAATATTAGTTATTTTATCAAAATTAATTTAAATATTAGTTATTTTGCAAAATTAATTTAAATATTAGTTATTTTGCAAAATTAATTTAAATATTACTTATTTTATCAAAATTAATTTAAATATTAGTTATTTTATCAAAATTAATTTTAATATTTATTTTGCAACATTAATTTAAATATTAGTTATTTTGCAACATTAATTTAAATATTAGTTATTTTGCAACATTAATTTAAATATTAGTTATTTTTTACAAAATTACTTTTTTAGTTTTATTTTAGTTTAAGCATTTTGTTTTTACAAAATAATTTTAATTCTTAGTTTTTTTTTTTAAATAAATTTAAATATTAGTTTTTTTTTTACAAAATTACTATTAGTATTTTTTTTGTTTGTTTTTAGAAAATTAGTTTAAATATTAGGGTTTTTTTACAAAATTAGCTAATTAGTTCGTTTAGAAAATAAACTTAAATATTAGTTTTTTTTCTTACAAAGTTACATTAGTTTTTTAAATGTGTTTTTACCGAATCAATTTAAGCATTGTTTAGTTTTTACAAAAATAATTTAAATATTGTTGTTTTTTACCAAAGTATTTTAATTAGTATTTTTACAAAATTAATTTAAATATAAGTTTTTTTTCTTTTACAAATTTTCTGTATTTTTTATTTTTTTGTTTTCTTAGAAAATAAATTTCAATATAAGTTTTTATTTACAAAAATTAATTTCAATATTACTTTTCAATATTAGTTAGCAAAGTTTAACATTCATGATTTACAAAATTAATTTAAATATTTTACATTACAAAATTAAGTTTAAATATTAAGTTTCTTTAAAAAATTAATTTAAATATTAAGGTTTTTTACAAAATGAACTATAAATATTGTTATTCTTTTACAAAATTAATTTGAATTTTAGTTTTTTAGTTTTTTTTACTGTTTATGCATGCCCTTCAGCATGACGAGGCTCTCTGGATCCAGACAAAAATAGAAATTACATCATTCAGTCTAGAAGGATTTCTCCTACACTGGCCAAGGACAGAACAGATGAAATGTAGTATCAGAACAGATAGTCCAAGAAAATGTAAGGAAATCTCTTGTTGATTCAGTATGCTGGATAAGATTAGTATAAGCTAAACGTCTCCAGATGGATGTATACAGTTTCAGGATGATTATGGAACACGGAGATATGTATGCAGTTTTTTTACCAAGTAAGGGGCATCTGCAGATGGAGGTTAAACTCACTTTTTAGTGACAAAAATAAATAAAAATAAGATTTTTTTTAATTTTAAGTCTCGATTTTGGCTAGGAAAGAAAGTAAGCCAATCAAACAAAAATATTCAAGTCTATCATTTATTTATATACAATAAACAAAGTAATAATACAGACTATCTTGGTCACAATAAGAAGGTAATCAAAAATATTTAAGTTAGTCATTTTAGGTTACGGTTTTGGTTCATACAACAGCATTCTATACTACAGGCCACTTCATAGTGGATCTGAGAAGACAACTGGGGGCCTATTGACAAATGTTGGATTTTCAGGGATTTTTTAAGGAAATTAAGTCAATTATGTTTGAAAATACATAGAATAATATTCTGCCCCATACCTGAGGATAAGAAGATGTGTTTAATGATAAATAAATGAAAATATGTATTTTTTTTGTCGAAACAGATAAGTATTCAACAAAATAAAGAGGTAATTAAAATGTCTGGTAAAAGATATGATCCACATACGTATTTTTATTTATTTATCTTTTAACACATTTTTTATCCTCAGGTATGGGTAAGAATGTTATTTCATGAAAATACATAGAATAAAATTGTTAGCCCCATCTGAAAATATGTGTTGAAAAATAAATTAATTAATATATATATATTATTTTTGTCGAAACAGATAAGTATTCAACAAAATAAAGAGGTAATTAAGATGTCTGGTAAAAGATATGATCCACATACGTATTTTTATTTATTTATCTTTCAACACATTTTTTATCCTCAGGTATGGGTCAAAATGTGATTCTAGGTATTTTCAAATATATTTGATTTAATTTTTTTCAAGAATCTTTGAAAATCAAACATTTGTCAATAAATATCCAGTTGTGTTTCTCAATTGCACCATTAAATGGCCAGTAGTATAGAACGCCATGATTCATACCTAATATTGACCTTAAATAAATATATAGATATAAATATATGCATAAACGATTATATTATTTGTAACCTGTAATAAAGTCACACAAAAAATAGGTAATAGTCTCAATTTTAGCTAGGAAAAAGTCACAATTAATTTAATTTGTGGCCGATAATAAAGTCACAGAAAAAGGTCACAATTTTGGCTAGGAAATAATGCCAGTTAATCAAGTAAAAATATTCAAGTCTGTCATTTATTTAAGTACGATAAACAAAGTAATGAAATAGAATATCTGGATCACAATAAGAGAGGAATCAAAAATATTTAAGTCAGTCGTTTATGATTAGAGCTACAGTCTTTGTTCATTGTTAATATTAAGTTTTCTATTAATGAACTAAGTTCAAGGAACATGCGCCGTTACTAACCAGTAGTGCATTACAACTAGTGAACAAGAGAAGATTCTTTAAGGCGTCTGTGTGCAGTGTGATGATATGTGGAAGTAAAATCTGGTCCGTTAGGGTTAGTTGCATGGGGAGAAATGATATGAGAATGATACAATGGATGTGTAATTGACTGTTAAAGACCGGTTTAGATCCAATAAACTCGGAGGAAGATTAAATTTAGACAGTATAAGATGTGTGCAGAATACTTTGATGGTATGGTCACGTTGAAAGAGTGGAGTTCTTGGGTTAGTAGATGTAGAACAGTTGAGGTAGCATGTCCAGTTCACAAGGGAAGATGAAGGAAAACATGGGAGGAAGTAATAAGAATGGACTTGAGAGAAAGAGAGATTAGTTTGGAAGCCTGTTTTCTGACTTTCGAGACATGTCCAAGTGTGTTAGACACATAGAAATAAAAAAGGTGTTCAGGGTTGTTGGTGAGATGCTTAATAACTTTATGGGTGTGTTTAGTCAGTTGCTAGATGTCAGAACTTCAGTGAATCCAAACCCAAGGTGTTCAAAGTATAGCAAGTGTCTGATGTAGGGTATTCGCTTGGTTGCACATCCCTGAACCGTTTCCAGGCGGTCAATGTTCTGAGCAAGATAGGGGTTCCAGACTGATGATGCAAATTTTAAGTGTGGTCGCACGCACCATAGCTGTGTACAGTTTTAAATAGATAGCTGGAGAGTGTCTAACAAAAGTCTTGTTGAGTGATGCCAAGACACTCTCAGCTTTTTTGACAACTTTGGAGATGTGTTTTGTCCAATGCAAATTGCTGCTGATTGTAATACCCAGTTCACATTCCCAAGAAGACTTTTTGATGTAGGTGTTGTGAAGGGAGTTTTTCATGTCATATTCTTTTTTAAATCTAATACCTTCAAGTAACAACTTTTATTTCAATATGATTGTTTTTCTATAGTATTGCGTTTTTTCTTCTCAATTAACTTGCTTGTTTTTCTGCAATGAGGACGTTACAATATTCTTAAGAAACAAAACAAAAACTTTGTATTTTTCAGATGGATAATTTGCCAGATTCTACAACTATGACGGTTGATGAAGTTTCCCATATGCGTATGGAAAGGGATATTCTGCAAATTGAAGTTGAAAAGCTTAGAGTAAGTAAAACGAAAGTTAAAAGTAAAAATAAATTTTAAAATCTTATTAAATCAGAATGAATGTTGATGCATATAAAAATGTAAAAATCAACTCCTTTCCCGATTCCCGGTCGTCGACAACCTTCTTTTTGTAAACATAATAAATTTGTTGATTCTTTGCTGAATCTTATTATCATCATCATTATCTTATGTTTAACATCCGTTTTACATGCTGGCATGTGTTGGACGGCTTTTAGAAATTGACTTCCAAACTTATCTCTGGCTAGATCTTTCCTGAAATGCAACCAATTTTTGTTGGAAGTCATTTCCTTAGTTGAGGTCAGATTTTCTTTTATAAACTGGATGACATTCCTGATGCCAACCGAATGAGGTGATGGGGACCAGTGCTTTTATCGAGACACCATCTCTAGGTGATTGCCTACCAAGGTTAAAGAGTGCTTGATTTGTCTTGAATGTTATAAAGTTTTCATAAAATATGTAATTAATTCTGTTACGTTCACTTCCACTTAAATTCTAACCACACTCCTTTGATAAATGGTAGCTGAAAGAAGATCTTCAGAGGAGCATCGGCTTTTATTAGCTACTAGCTATGCCTTTTGGGTCTCTGCTCACGGAGGTCAATTTGGAAAGCCTCACGGACGTCATGCAGAAGAGCTGACTGCGTTGGTTGGAGCACGTTGAGCGCAGCAATAGCTGGATTGCTAAAGCCCGACAGTTGAACGTGCCAGCAGAGAAGACCACCTCTGGCAGACTCAAGTTGTCTTCAGAGGACGTGATCAAATGTGATAGGAGAGCCTTGGGTATGAATTTCGTCAAGCCTCACCAAAGACAAGAATGGAGGAGAAGACTTAGATTGAGACTGGACAACCAGGCCCCACCTTCATCATTTGGCCTGATTCAACAAATAAACCGGTTGTTGTTGTTGATAGCTGTACCAACCTGAATTTCTTTTGTAAAGATTTCTATGCTCTATAACCGCACCTTTTTTGTTATATTCAGTGTCTAAGCTAAAAGTGAACCTGGTTTTTATTTAATAAGAATGGATGTGTAATGTGAGTCTTAAAGACAGGCTTAGTTCTGATGACCTCAGAGGAAGATTGTTTGGACATTATAGGGAGATGCGTGGAGAACAGGAGACTTTTTTGGTTTGGTCACAAAGAATGGATGAGAGTTCTTGGGTTAGTAGATGTAGAACTGTTGAGATAGCAGGGGAAGGCCAAGGAAAACATGAGAGTGAGTGAGAAAGATAGATTTGAGAGAAAGAGGGATAAATAAAGACCTGGCAGAGATAGGTTATTTAGGAAGTCAATTTATTATGATGATGATGATGATGATGATTATGATGATGAATAATTTTTTGATCAATTAGAAATTTAAACTAACTTTATATAAGTAATTGATAACAGAACCTTTTCCAATTCTACTGGGTTCAAGCAACTTAAATTATAGCTAATTATTTGGAAATAAAGTTTTTGCCGATATAATACTAAAAAAATTTGTTAAGTATTTTTCTTATGGAAGTTTAAGATACGTCCCCCCTCCCCTTCTAAAAATGTTTGGTATTCAGTTTGTTTCTTGTTGTTTGTTTGTTTTTTTTTTGTTTTTTGAAAAATTAAATTCTGATTATTAAAAATTATAAAATAAACACCAGATCTTTTGAGATTTAAAAAAAAAATTGAAAACAATTCTGTTTTCTGTAAAAGCTTAACATAACAAGTGTCCTTCTACTACTACTACTACTACTACTTGAGTTTTCGACCCCCTCTTTAGCAAACATAATATTGATGACAACCACCTTTTCGAATTTTTGTTCAATTATCTTAAACTTAGATAGCAAACTGAAACTTTTATTTACATGGACCTAGCCGGCATTGCCAAGGAGTTTTTTTGTTTTGTTTTTTTAATTTTATTTTTTTACTATTTTTTTTTTTATTATTCCTTAAAAATTCATACATAAGAAATTAAGAGCCAAAGTTATCAAATCAGCGAGCAGACAGATAGACAGAGAGGGGTGTGTGCTGATTATGTGTGGAATGCAGGGAGTAGGAAACTGGTTGTATAGTGACAGCCTTGGGTAAAGTAAGAAATTGGATTTTTTTTTTTTAATTCTAGTTTTATAATTAAAGGCACTTGGAAAAAAATATTTTTCATCTTGTTTACATACAATACTTATACTTCTGGCTACCTGTTGCTTGTGCTTGGTATGATATCCCTTGGTGAACAGATAGATACATATAGTAACATAAAGAAGCATGCTTTGCCATATATATAAAAAAGAGAATTTACTTAATTATATTAAAAACAGCCACGTTGGAGTTGAGACCTGATTTGTATTTGCTTAGTTTTAATATCCACTTTGATTCTTTTTGTTTGTGTTCATATGGGCATGAGAATTTGGTGTTTATTAATACCATCATCAGGAGCAGCATCTTCGTCTTCATCATCTTCTTTATCATCTTCTTTATCATCATCTTCATCTTCAGTTAACGTCCGTTTTACATGGAAGGTTTGTAGAAATTGACTTCCAAGCTAACCTATCTCTGACCAGGTCTTTATTTATCGCTCTTTTTCTAAAATCTTATCTAAATTGCTCCGTTTGATTAAATGCACACAACTCAGGTCTGAAATCTAATGTGATTTTTGTTTTTAATTTAATAAGTATACGTTTTTGTACAGACTAAGAAAAATCTCATTTAAAAAAAGATAAAATATAATATTTAAAAAAAAAAATACTTGCTAATTGAAAAAATTATTTTTACTTAATTAAAACATGAATAAAGTGTGCTAGTTGAAGAGTAGATATTGACAACAAAAAAGGAAAATTCTTGTTGCGGTTCAAAGGCATGTAAGTATGGTCAAAGGACAATTGAATTGAGCGTTGTATAAGGTTGAAAATGTTGATTGTTTTTATGTTTCAGATCTAATCAATTTTTATAAAAAAAATATATTTTTGTCATAAAGAACGGAAGACTATCCGAAATATTTAAAATTAACTGTCCATACCTGGCTTTACCCGTTTGAAGAAATCGGTTAATTTTCTCAAATATTTTTACATTTGGTTTTTAATCACACATTTACGTCTCAACTGGCACAGACACGTCATCCGCCATCAGTCATCCGAAATGCTCCAAAGTGTGTCCCACATTGATGTGTGTGGCCCAAATTCATGCACTAGGCCGTTTAAGAGATGGAGATATCAGTTGATGACCACCTGATCCTGGTGGTCAGCACAAGCAAAATGGCAACGGACAAGAGAAGTTGGAAGTCATTCACAAAATGTCTAACCTCAGCATGAGACAAGAAGAGGAAAAATGAAAATATGAAAATAATAATAATGTGAAAGTTGAATAAAATTATTATAGTGTCATGTTATTCAATTATTAATATAACCAAATTGCTAATTGCAACTTGATTGTGAAACAAAGTACCTGATTTGATTGTTAAGGAAAGAAAAAGATAGACTCCAAAATCTTAGCTAATAATGGTGGGTTTTTTCTTTTTTTTTTTTTTTTCTTGTTTGTGTTTAAAAATAATCAGTAATAAAAGTATTGTCTGCCTGCTAGTTTTTCAAGTGTTGTGACCATTTAAAGAAATAAAAAATAACCGTAACTTGTTGAAAAGTAAATAATCATGATTTTTTTGTAATATCATTTATTTTGTTTGTATTATTATTATTATTATTATTATTATTATTATTATTATTATTATTATTATTATTATTATTATTATTATTATTATTATTATATTTGATTAATTAATGTTGTTCAGTTTAAGTAAGAATTTATAAGAAGAGAAAAGATTTTAAAAATTGAATTTTTTTCACAAAAACAAGGCAAAAGGCTATTTAATCAATGTAAAATGCTTAAAAGTGAATATTTGTTTCTTAGTCTAGTGTTATGTAATACCAATTTATTTTGTTTGTAAAAGGAGGTTATTTTATTGTTATAAATGATTGTTACAGGTTTTATGTGTTTAAGAGAAAGACAGTAAAAGTAGATTTACCTTGAGACGAATCTACTAATCAGCTATAAAAAGTGCAAGAGTGACAACAAAGGCCCCTTCACGATTGTTTTATGGTTGGGTGGGGTTTAAAAAATAAAATTCTTTTAAGACGGATTTTTGTTTCATATTCATGAAATACTGACTACAATATTTTTCCTTTCTTTACAGCTCCCATTTCTTAATTATTTGTTTTTACAAATACGTTTCATTTCTTATTTATTTATTTAAATAGTGATATTGTGGGGGTCTGAGTAAAATGAAATACTCCTGGGCATTGCCGGATCGGGTTAGCTAGTAATAAATAAAATCTTTATCAAAATGAACAAAATTCTATTAATAGTTTCATATGAATTTGTTATTTCATGTTGTTTGGACCAACAGATCCCAAATCTCCTAATGTATGGCCTTTAACTTGCTGGAAAGTAAATATTCATAATTTAATGTAATATCAGTTTATTTTGTTTGTATTATGATTATTAATAAATTTAACTAATTGACCTTGTTCAGTTTAAGTAAGAATTTATAAGAAGAAAAAAGATTTACGAAATTATTTTTTCACATAAAAAATTGAAAAAGCTGTATAAACACTGTAACTTGCTTTAAAGTGAATATTTGTTTCTTAGCATAGTCTCATGTAATGTAATACCAATTTATTTTGTAGTAGGTTATTTTATTGTTATAAATGATTGTTACAAGCTCTATGTGTTTTAAAGAAAGACAGTATAGACTTATCTTGAGAAGAATCTACTAATCAGTCATAAAAAGTGCAAAAGTGATAACGAAGGCCCCTTGTAGCATTTCATAAAAACAACTATATTTCGCAAATAAATTATTGTACCTTCTGTTGTGATATACAAGTAATTTTAAGAAATAAATAGGTAAATATTTATTTTTTTTAATATAATTGTTTATCTGAAGTTGGGCACAGGTAGAGAAATGTAGAAATTTATTTTTATAAATTTTGTAAGCGGCTACTGATGCTTTAGATCATAAACGAAAAATGCCACCTCCTATTTAACAAACTTTCTAGCTGGAATAAGTATTATCTAAAAGAAACTAAAAACTGAAGTGAATTACATTTTTTTTGTGTGTGTGGAAAAAATATGTTGGAAGGATAAAAAGGAAGAAATCCCTATTAAAATCAAATAGATTTTTAAGATGCAATACTACATAGATCTAAATTTGAGAATCCAACTAACTTTTCTTGATATATTATATTATATTATATTTATGCCTTTGTTAGTCATAAGGTTATTTTTTACTTTTTACATTTTATGTAAAGAAATTCATAATTGTTGGTTGAGAATCACATTTTAAATTACAACAAAAGCTTACCTGGATTTATCAGACAAACTTTTTCTTTGTATCACAGCTCTTCAGAGTGACTAGACAGAGATTATAATCATTAGACCATCAGCACAACCGCAAGGAAGTGGAATTTCAATGTGTATATAAACAATATCAACTTCCGAAGAGTACTCTATTAAGTTTAATAAAGAGTTTTGCATTATATAAATATATATATATATATATAGAGAGAGAGAGAGTTGTGATTAAGATTGGGTGCTTCTATTCAGGTACAATGGTGAGATAAGGCAGTGGGCAGTAATTGTTAAGAATTAAAGAGAGTGGGTTTTTCTCTTCCGACTTGTCAGTTACCTCTGTGATTATGTGTTTGTCTTAGGATTTTCTGTAGCATCCATGGTAGTTGGGATCAAACAGGATCTGAGCTCATTGGCTGACTGTTTTGTATTAACAATCCTCACCAATACAAACAATTAATCAAATGTTAAAAAAAAAATTTTTTTTTTAATATATATATATATGATGAAGCTTGTTTTTGTCAAGCGAAATATTAGCTAAAAAAAAAAAATCAAGATGAAGAAAAAAAAAAAAACGGAAGGTATTTTGAAATATTTTATTAAATGTTTCGAAATATTTTTATTTTTCTTTTGATTTAATTACTCGCATCTAATACATGGTTTTTGAAGGCTTGTTTGCCTCTATATTTATATTAACTTACAAAGGATGCTTTATAAAATGAACTTTCCTAATTTATAACTCGCAGCGACCATGCGCATTCAAGTTCTATTCTATTTAAAACAGACATTTTCAACAATAGTCCACAACACCGGACGTGACACTTCACCAACACCAGGAAGTAAATTATGGAAAAAAAAAGGTTATACCATTATTTGTCTTGGCTCTGATGAAGCTTGTTTTTGTCAAGCGAAATATTAGCTAAAAAAAAAAAATCAAGATGAAGAAAAAAAAAAAACGGAAGGTATTTTGAAATATTTTATTAAATGTTTCGAAATATTTTTATTTTTCTTTTGATTTAATTACTCGCATCTAATACATGGTTTTTGAAGGCTTGTTTGCCTCTATATTTATATTAACTTACAAAGGATGCTTTATAAAATGAACTTTCCTAATTTATATATATATATATATATATATGGGACGTTACTTTTGCTAACAGACGATACAACTCTACTTTATGATAATATCCCTGATAAGAGTTGATAGTACAATCCCAGCTGGGTAGATTTTAAAAAGCCGTTAGCTTATTGTTGGCAAGTTCGTATGCCTGGAAAAATTTACTTTTTACTCTATTTTCTCTAAGTTGCTCCAGGTTCTCGTCCTCTTCTTATCTATTTCGTGTTTTGTTCAAATTCATATTTAGATATCATTCTTTTTCTCATTACATAAAAGGACACTCTCACTCATCTTTCAAGTATTTATGTCTCCTACACTCCATTTGATCCGACGTCAAATCACCATTTAGTTGCAACATAACACATCACTCAATAAGTTCTGGGCCTAACTAAACGACAGCTTTTAGGCAAAATCGACTTCATTTATCAACAATTTGTCTTTGCCCTCTAAATACGCCTCAGTGTCCAATAGCGCTTCTTCATTAGAGCCAAATCTCTTTTCCTGGAGCATTCTGTAAACAGCCAGTAGTCATTAGGGGTCCGATCTGGAGAGTAGGGTGGGTGTGGAAGGAATGCAAAGTGCAATTCATGTAGTTTTGCCATTGTTGCAATTGACTTGTGATACGATGCGCTGTCTTGATTAAGAGCACATTTTCTTCACTTGTGGTCGTTTTGGGTCAATTTCTTCTTTCAAACACACTAATAATGCTATATGACATTCTGCTATTGTTTTTAGTGGCACCATCTATGTCAGGCCCGGGACTTATTACATGTTTTGTTCACATTCATATTTATACATTATTCTTTTTCTCATTATATAAAAGCACACTGCTACTCATCACCTAAGTTTTTATGTCTCCCACACTCTCCTCGATCCTAAGTCAAATCACCATTTAGTTGCAACATAAATCCCCTTTTTTTTTCTGTCACTTATATAAGTTTGTTTTAAATAATTCCCTTTTCCCATCCCCAATTAGATGACAGGTTGCGTGATTTGTTAGAGTTGCAGGTCTGATTTCGTAATTTCAAAAGAGGTGTGTAGTAATAAAGCTTTTGGGACCTGCATCAACTTTTTGACTGACAAATCTGTTCATCTGACTAGAAAATGGGAGGGCAGGTTCTTATACTAACAGCAGTTTTTTGGGTTTTTTTTTCATTCTATTATTGCATATAAAATCTCCCCACTCTCCACTGCATATTGTAATATATGTGTTTTAAGTAGGTTATTCATTGAGAGATTTTGCTGTGGTGAATCGTGCATAAATGTTTAGTATAACTGTGTTGTTTTAGTGAATGACATGAATGTGACTAGCTACGGTAATGTTAGATAAGACTGGCCTTTCCTACTCCCTCTTTTCAGCTTTGTGCCACATTTTGTATTGTTTATACAGATAAATAAAATCATTTAGTTGCAACATGCACAATAATTATCACTCCAAGATATTTGCCCTTTTATATATGATCATATAGTTTTGCTTTGGTTTTTTTCTTTTAATTATGCCTACTCTTAGTACAGATTAAACATTAAGCATCGTTGTTGTTTTTAATAAGTTGAAGTTCTCTACTTTTGAGCTTGAAGCCTCTTGCGAGAAATGAGGGATGAAAGTGAACTCAGGCAAATACAAAATCATTTCCTCCTTTGGAGATAATATCTCAATAGAAAACGAAAGAGTTAAAAAAAAAAAAAAAAAAAAAGACCCAAAGAGTTTGTGTTTCTTGGCTCAGTGGTTTCAGTATACTCATATGTGTGACAATAAAGAGGAACACTCACCATCAGGAAAAAGAATGAGGTGCTTTGTATGTCGTGTATGCAGATTTAAAAAGGGCTTCTCTTCATAGGTGCAGGTTTTTATGGTGGTCTCTGATTTGCATATGTGGATATCAGGTGATATAAATGAAGAGGGCAGCTGGGAAGGAGCAGAAGCGATTTGGATTGGAGAGAGAAAGGCAGAGAGAAAGTGGGTTGCACGAAATTTGGTTAGAAATTGAATGACAGTCAAAACTTTTGGAGAAAAAGGCAGAAAGTGGGTTGCACAAAATTTGGTTGGAAATTGAATGAGTCAAAACTTTTGGAGAAAAAGGCAGAAAGTGGGTTGCATGAAATTCAGTTGGAAATTGAATTACAGTCAAAACTTTTTTTAATTTTTTAATTCTTTTATTTTTCTGGCACAGTTAGTTAACAATATGACATTAACAGATGAATAGAAATAGCAACTTCTGCATTTGGACGACTAAAAAAATAGATGGAGCAGGAAGGACATATCAATACCTGAAGTGAAGACTTTACAATGCATTGATAGTTCCTATTGCTGAATATACAGATGAAATATCGACTATGCTGGCAGAGCATGAGAGGAAGTTCAATGTCTTTGAAATGAAATGTTTAAAAACATTTGAAGTAACTTCATGAGATAGACAAAGAAATGCAGATATTGGAAAGAAGTTTAATATTAGCAGATCCATCAACAACGTTATTCGAAAAAGTAAAGAAATCATGGAAAGAACATTTCATTAAAGAAAGATCAAGAGATAGACCGGCAAGATTAGGGTTAAGATTGCTATTCTGCTCCTGACAGTTGAAAGACTAGACCCTGATAAGTGACAAAGTTTTGTTTTCAAGCATGTGGCGAAGCGCTCTAGAGTATGCAAATAAGTCAAACTAGAAGATATCCTTTAATGTTTACACCAGTTCTTATTAGATTGCAAACAAAACATAGAAACATTATTTCATTTGTTTATTAAAAGAATCATTTCAAGTTGAGTTCTTCTTTTTTGTTTTTAATTAGGCAAAAATACGTGAAAAAGAAGACACTTGCAACACGGCCGAAGAAGAATTGCTGAGAATTCGAAGGGTAAAATTTGTTTTATTTGAAGAATTTATTTTTCTTCTTTGGAAATAATCTTTTAAAACATGGTAATATCATCATCATCATCATCATCATCATCATATTTGATTTAACATCTATTTTACATACCATCATGCGATGGACGGCTTTAAGAAATTGACTTCCAAATTAACCTATCGCTGACCAGGTCTTTTTTTTTTATTTTTCATAGTTTGGAAGTCAATTTCTTAAAGCCGTCCATCGCATGATGGCTTTAAGACATTGACTTCCAAACTAATTTATCTCTGCCAGGTCTTTTTTTTTATTTTTCATAGTTTGGAAGTCAATTTCTTAAAGCCATCATGCGATGGACGGCTTTAAGAAATTGACTTCCAAACTAATTTATGTCTGACCAGGTCTTTTTTTTTTTTTTTTTTCATAGTTTGGAAGTCTATTTCTTAAAACCGTCCATCGCATGATGGCTTTAAGAAATTGACTTCCAAACTAACTTATCTCTGCCAGGTCATTTTTTTTATTTTTCATAGTTTGGAAGTCAATTTCTTAAAGCCATCATGCGATGGACGGCTTTAAGAAATTGACTTCCAAACTAATTTATGTCTGACCAGGTCTTTTTTTTTTTTTTTTTTCATAGTTTGGAAGTCTATTTCTTAAAACCGTCCATCGCATGATGGCTTTAAGAAATTGACTTCCAAACTAACTTATCTCTGCCAGGTCATTTTTTTTATTTTTCATAGTTTGGAAGTACATTTCTTAAAGCCGTCCATCGCATGATGGCTTTTCTTCCTAGAATGTTAAAAGTGATTCTGTATTTCTTTCTGCAGTTTCCCATGATGTTTTTTCTGTATTCTTGCTTGTTTATGATTCTTCTGATTCACTGCAATGATAAGGGTCAACAAATATACAACGCTAATTTGTTTTTTTTAATTGCTAAGCTTAGTTCATAGTATAGGAAGTACATATTTAATTTTGTTCATAGCATAGGAAGTTGATATTTGATTTTGTTCATAGCATAGGAAGTTCATATTTAATTTAGTTCATAGCATAGGAATTTGATATTTAATTTAGTTCATAGCATAGGAATTTGATATTTAATTGAGATCATAGCATAGGAAGTTGATATTTAATTTAGTTCATAGCATAGGAAGTTGATATTTGATTTAGTTCATAGCATAGGAAGTTGATATTTAATTTAGTTCATAGCATAGGAAGTTGATATTTGATTTAGTTCATAGCATAGGAAGTTTATATTTAATTTAGTTCATAGCATAGGAAGTTTATATTTTATTTAGTTCATACTATAGGAAGTTGATATTTAATTTAGTTCATAGCATAGGAAGTTTATATTTGATTTAGTTCATAGCATAGGAAGTTCATCTTTAATTTAGTTCATAGCATAGGAAGTTGATATTTGATTTAGTTCATAGCTTGGGAAGTTGATATTTGATTTAGTTCATAGCATAGGAAGTTAATATTTGATTTAGTTCATAGCATAGGAAGTTGATATTTGATTTAGTTCATAGCATATGAAGTTGATATTTGATTTAGTTCATAGCATAGGAAGTTGATATTTTATTTAGTTCATAGCATAGGAAGTTGATATTTTATTTAGTTCATAGCATAGGAAGTTGATATTTGATTTAGTTCATAGCATAGGAAGTTGATATTTGATTTAGTTCATAGCATAGGAAGTTGATATTTTATTTAGTTCATAGCATAGGAAGTTGATATTTGATTTAGTTCATAGCATAGGAAGTTGATATTTGATTTAGTTCATAGCATAGGAAGTTGATATTTGATTTAGTTCATAGCATAAGAAGTTGATATTTGATTTAGTTCATAGCATAGGAAGTTGATATTTGATTTAGTTCATAGCATAGGAAGCTGATATTTGATTTAGTTCATAGCATAGGAAGCTGATATTTGATTTAGTTCATAGCATAGGAAGTTGATATTTTATTTAGTTCATAGCATAGGAAGTTGATATTTAATTTAGTTCATAGCATAGGAAGTTGATATTTGATTTAGTTCATAGCATAGGAAGTTGATATTTGATTTAGTTCATAGCATAGGAAGTTGATATTTGATTTAGTTCATAGCATAGGAAGTTGATATTTGATTTAGTTCATAGCATAGGAAGTTGATATTTGATTTAGTTCATAGCATAGGAAGTTGATATTTGATTTAGTTCATAGCATAGGAAGTTGATATTTGATTTAGTTCATAGCATAGGAAGTTGATATTTGATTTAGTTCATAGCATAGGAAGTTGATATTTGATTTAGTTCATAGCATAGGAAGTTGATATTTGATTTAGTTCATAGCATAGGAAGTTGATATTTTATTTAGTTCATAGCATAGGAAGTTGATATTTGATTTAGTTCATAGCATAGGAAGTTGATATTTGATTTAGTTCATAGCATAGGAAGTTGATATTTGATTTAGTTCATAGCATAGGAAGTTGATATTTGATTTAGTTCATAGCATAGGAAGTTGATATTTGATTTAGTTCATAGCATAGGAAGTTGACTGAGGCAATTTAAATTTTTGTGTCAGTCTAGAGTGCCTCTTTTTGGGGAACTAGATTTTTCCTCCATTAAAAACTGATCTTGTGTCATACTCTGCCCTAGTGAGGAGACAAGTAAATAGGAACATTAGTCCAGGGTTGCCCAAGAATCAGTAATGTGATATTAATTTAATTTTTGTTTTGCTTACAGATAAAGTTATATCCAGAAAGAATTAAAATTTTATTTTTTGTTGGTTATTTGTTTCAATAAATTTTAGAATAATAATACTAAATTTGAGAAAGTAATAATGTGCAAGTCACATATTGGTTAGAAATACACACATACATAAAAAAAGTTATCCTGTAAGCAAGCTAACTCTCATTTTAATATTCAAACAAAATATTCGGAGTTATGTCATTTAACTTATTTGAGTTTGTTTTTTCGGGGGGGGGGGGGGGGTCATGATGAAGTTTTTTGGGTCATTATTTGAATTTATCTCCATTACAAAAATACGGAATAGCTTCTTTTTTTGTTTTTTTTTGCTTTTCCAACGGAATCTAAACGAATCTTGCAAAGAACATGGTAGAAGAAAGATAAAGACCAATTGGCTAGTCATAATCAAATATCGATATGTCGGATACATTGCTATTTGCATCTGACTTTGAAAATCCGATTAGATAACTTTATACATTACAACAACAAAAAAGTTTTCATGATCATTGTTTGTAAATATGTTGATTTCGGTAATTTTTATTCATTACTTTGTAGATTTAAAAAAAAATTATTTTCCTTCTAGGCAAATTCTTTAATTACTGCAATTTAAATTCAATTTCATCAGTATTAATACTTGTATTATATAATATTCTTTATAATTCACATGGGTCACTGGGTATAAAACAACATTTATCTTATTTAATTGAAAAAGTGTAAAAATGTAAAAAAAAAAAAAAATCGCTTATAACCTCATGATCATTGCTATAAATGAACATTAAGAGAAAATCCTTTTAAAGAATTGAAAATAAATATCTGCTTTTATTTATTGTTTTTAAATCTTAGGAAGCCCAAGGGGCCATTCATGAGAGTCGCTCGTTAAGAAGCAAAGTGCATTTGGCTGAGGAAGCGCAAAAAGCAGCACGCAATTTGGAACAGGGATACGGAGAAGCAATTAGAATCCTAGAAAAGGAAATTGTCCAACTGAAAACACAACTTAATCGTCAACCGGTGAGAATTTTTTTTTTTTTTTTAATGATTTATTCTTATTCTTATTTTTTTTATTGCTGTTAAATGTTCTCTCTCTCTCTCTCTTCCCCTCTTTTATTCTCTCTATCTTCCCCTCTTTTATTCTCTCTATCTTCCCCTCTTTTATTCTCTCTCAGTTCACCCTCTTTTATTCTCTCTCTCTCTCTCTCTTCCCCTCTTTTATTCTCTCTCTGTTCA
This sequence comes from Sepiola atlantica, assembly GCA_963556195.1. Classification (NCBI taxonomy): domain Eukaryota; kingdom Metazoa; phylum Mollusca; class Cephalopoda; order Sepiida; family Sepiolidae; genus Sepiola; species Sepiola atlantica. The sequence continues at coordinate 34,918,827 of OY744550.1, forward strand.
CCCTCTTTTATTCTCTCTCTCTCTCTCTCTCTCTTCCCCTCTTTTATTCTCTCTCTCTCTCTCTCTCTCTCTTCCCCTCTTTTATTCTCTCTCTCTTCCCCTCTTTTATTCTCTCTCTCTCTCTCTCTCTCTGTCTCTCTTTTACTCTCTCTCTCTCTGTCTCTCTTTTACTCTTTCTCTCTCTGTCCCTCTTTTACTCTTTCTCTCTCTGTCCCTCTTTACTCTTTCTCTCTCTGTCCCTCTTTACTCTTTCTCTCTCTGTCCCTCTTTTACTCTTTCTCTCTCTGTCCCTCTTTTACTCTTTCTCTCTCTGTCCCTCTTTACTCTTTCTCTCTCTGTCCCTCTTTACTCTTTCTCTCTCTGTCCCTCTTTTACTCTTTCTCTCTCTGTCCCTCTTTTACTCTTTCTCTCTCTGTCCCTCTCTTCCTCTTTCTCTCTCTCTCTCCCTCTTTTATTTTCTCTCACTCTCTCTCCCTCTTTTATTTTCTCTCACTCTCTCTCCCTCTTTTATTTTCTCTCACTCTCTCTTCTTCTTTTATTTTCTCTCACTCTCTCTTCTTCTTTTATTTTCTCTCTCTCTCCCTCTTTTATTTTCTCTCTCTCTCTCCCTCTTTTATTTTCTCTCTCTCTCTCCCTCTTTTATATTCTCTCTCTTTCTCCCTCTTTTGTTTTCTCTCTCTCTCTCCCTCTTTTATTTTCTCTCTCTCCCTCTTTTATTTTCTCTCTCTCTCTCCCTCTTTTATTTTCTCTCTCTCTCCCTCTTTTATTTTCTCTCTCTCTCCCTCTTTTATTTTCTCTCTCTCTCCCTCTTTTATTTTCTCTCTCTCTCCCTCTTTTATTTTCTCTCTCTCTCTATCCCTCTTTTATTTTTCTCTCTCTCTTTGATTTTAACTCTCTTTGTCTCTCTTTGATTTTTACTCTCTCTTTCTCTTTGATTTTTGCTCTCCTTCTCTCTCTCTTTGATTTTTACTCCCTCTCTTTGATTTTTACTCTCTTTGCCTCTCTTTGATTTTTACTCTCTCTCTCTTTGATTTTTACTCTCCCCTCTTTGATTTTTGCTCTCCTTCTCTCCCTCTTTGATTTTTGCTCTCCTTCTCTCTCTCTTTGATCTTTGCTCTCCTTCTCTCTCTCTTTGATTTTTGCTCTCCTTCTCTCTCTCTTTGATCTTTGCTCTCCTTCTCTCTCTCTTTGATTTTTGATCTCCTTCTCTCTCTCTTTGATCTTTGCTCTCCTTCTCTCTCTCTTTGATTTTTGATCTCCTTCTCTCTCTCTTTGATCTTTGCTCTCCTTCTCTCCCTCTTTGATTTTTGCTCTCCTTCTCTCTCTCTTTGATCTTTGCTCTCCTTCTCTCCCTCTTTGATTTTTGCTCTCCTTCTCTCTCTCTTTGATTTTTGCTCTCCTTCTCTCTCTCTTTGATCTTTGCTCTCCTTCTCTCTCTCTTTGATTTTTACTCTCTCTCTTTGATTTCTACTCTCTCTCTTTGATTTTTACTGTCTCTCTTTGATTTTTATTGTCTCTCTTTGATTTTTACTCTCTCTGTCTCTCTTTGATTTTTACTCTCTCTATCTCTCTTTGATTTTTACTCTCTCTGTCTCTTGATTTTTACTCTCTCTGTCTCTCTCTCTTTGATTTTTACTCACTCTCTCTGTTTTTGATTTTTACTCTTTCTCTCTCTCTCTTTGACTTTTTCTCTTTCTCTCTCTCTCTCTTTGACTTTTTCTCTTTCTCTCTCTCTCTCTTTGACTTTTACTCTTTCTCTCTCTCTCTTTGATTTTTACTCTCTCTCTCTCTCTTTGACTTTTACTCTTTCTCTCTCTCTCTTTGATTTTTACTCTTTCTCTCTCTCTCTTTGATTTTTACTCTTTCTCTCTCTCTCTCTCTCTTTGATTTTTACTCTCTCTCTCTCTTTGATTTTTACTCTCTCTCTCTCTTTGATTTTTACTCTCTCTCTCTTTGATTTTTACTCTCTCTCTCTCTTTGATTTTTACTCTCTCTCTCTTTGATTTTTACTCTCTGTCTTTTTGATTTTTACTCTCTCTCTTTGATTTTTACTCTTACTCTCTCTTTGATTTTTACTCTCTCCATATTTGATTTTTATACTCCATTTTTCTCTCTCTCTTTGGTTTTTACTCTCTCTCTCTCTCTCTCTCTCTCTCTCTCTACACACACACACATATATATATATATATATATATATATATATATATATATATAATCTTTGATTTTTGTTCTCTCCCTCTCTTTGATTTTTGTTCTCTCTCTCATTGATTTTTAATCTTTCTCTCTACTTCTTTTATTTTGTCCTTCTCTCTCTCTCTTTATCTTTTTGATTTTTATTATATCTCTTTCCCTGTCTTTCTTTCTCTATATCTCTCTCCCTCTCTTTCTTTCTGTATATCTTTCTCCATCTCTTTTTTTCTTTATATCTCTCTCCTCCTTTCTCTATCTCTCTCTCTCCTTTCTCTATCTCCCTCTCTCCTTTCTCTATCTCCCTCTCTCCTTTCTCTATCTCCCTCTCTCCTTTCTCTATCTCCCTCTCTCCTTTCTCTATCTCCCTCTCTCCTTTCTCTATCTCCCTCTTCTTGTTTCTCTATCTCTCTTCTTGTTTCTTTATATTTCTCTCTTTCTTTCTCTATCTCCCTCTTTCTTTCTCTATATATCTCTCTTTCTTTCTCTCTCTATATATCTCTTTCTTTCTCTCTATATATCTCTTTCTTTCTCTCTATATATCTTTCTTTCTCTCTATATATCTTTCTCTTTCTCTCTATATATCTCTCTCTTTCTCTCTATATATCTCTCTCTTTCTCTCTATATATCTCTCTCTTTCTCTCTATATATCTCTCTCTTTCTCTCTATATATCTCTCTCTTTCTCTCTATATATCTCTCTTTTTCTCTCTATATATCTCTCTCTTTCTCTCTATATATCTCTCTCTTTCTCTCTATATATCTCTCTCTTTCTCTCTATATATCTCTCTCTTTCTCTCTATATATCTCTCTCTTTCTCTCTATATCTCTCTCTTTCTCTCTATATCTCTCTCTTTCTCTCTATATATCTCTCTCTCTTTCTCTCTATATATCTCTCTCTCTTTCTCTCTATATATCTCTCTCTTTCTCTATATATCTCTCTCTTTCTTTCTCTATATCTCTCCCTCTTTCTTTCTCTATATCTCTCCCTCTTTCTTTCTCTATATCTCTCCCTCTTTCTTTCTCTATATATCTCCCTCTTTCTTTCTCTATATATCTCCCTCTTTCTTTCTCTATATCTCTCCCTCTTTCTTTCTCTATATATCTCTCTCTTTCTTTCTCTATATATCTCTCTCTTTCTTTCTCTATATATCTCTCTCTTTCTTTCTCTATATATCTCTCTCTTTCTTTCTCTATATATCTCTCTTTCTTTCTCTATATATCTCTCTTTCTTTCTCTATATCTCTCTCTCTTTCTTTCTCTATATATCTCTCCCTCTTTCTTTCTCTATATCTCTCTCTCTTTCTTTCTCTATATATCTCTCTCTTTCTTTCTCTATATATCTCTCTCTCTTCTTCTCTCAGGAGAGAGAGAGAGATCTTTGAAAAATCTTTAAAACATTTCGCCAATTTCTATCAAGCCCCGCCTCATTAGTCAGGTTTGGGGCCACGTGTCAGAACTCACCACTCTTCTTATCCTTTTCTTTGATTCCACTACCACACTACCACCACCACCACCCTGATTACTGTCTATCTCACAAAAGTGCATTCAGAGATTCTGGCCCTGGATTATGAGACCGAAGAACTGTAGCTTCCACTTATTGACAACGGTTGCCATTAGCTCCGTTTTCAGTCTCAAGGGCAGATTCGTTTTCATCAGACGAGTTCAACTGATATTCAATACACATGTGCAGCACATTCACGCGAAAGCTTTTAATCCGCCAATGCCCATCGTTCTAAGAGTTCATCGCTCCCGTTGTCTCGCTCTGAAATATGTTTTCCTTCTTTCTTTGAAGTGGGTTGTTCACTTATACTTACAAACCTGTGTTGAATACACAGAATTATCCTATTTTATTTTTTATTTCTCAAAAACAAAAATATAATTCTTTTCTTCAGAAAAATTCACCAATTCAGCGCCAACTTGCAGTGGCTGCTTGTCAGTTACGCAAAGTGGAATCAAGCAAGAAAACTTATGAAGTCGCTGTTGACAAGTTGTTAAAATTTGTTGAGGTAAAAACAATTTACTTCTACCTTTTTTATATTTTTGTTTGTATTTTGTTTTTTGCTTAAACAACTTTTGGATCAAGTTTTCTTCATTTTTTTTATTATTTTACTAAAGATTATTTAAAAAATCAGAAGTTAACAATTTTTAACCAAATTATTTTCATCTCGACAAAGTCGAACCTGCTGCCACTATTTACTTACAAATGTACATAAATTATTTTATGGGAAATACCATCAGGAAATTAGTTAAAAACAATTTAGTTTCCTTTACCTGTCATTTGTGACCTATTTACGTAAAAAAAATCAATATTTAATAAAAGTTATAAGCCTTTAAAGTTCCATAAATATCGGATCTGAGGAAAGTAGTCATTATTGTTTAGCAGTCATTATTGTTAAAAAAAAATAGCTATTTTTCTCAGATCTGATATTTACAAAACTTTAAAAACTTATTATTAAATTTTTATTTATTTTTTAATATAGATAGATCAAAATAAATTGTTTTTGATAATTTTTCAACAATATTTCCTTTAAAATAATTTATGTTGGTAATAGTAATGATTGGCCAAATGCACTTTTGTCATGTTGTATATCAGAATTAATTAATATAAATAACTTGAACTAATAAATGATGTCTTTTTCTTTTCTTCTTCTTCTTTCAAGATTCTAACCCCAAACCTACATATTAGAATTTGCTTCTAATATCTCATTTGGGGATTAGCTAATACAACTATTATATAATTGCAGACAAATTTTTAAAATTGAAAATATGTAAATTTCAAAGTTTAACTTTTACATGGGGGGGGGTCTATAGCTTGGAGCTCAGTCGAGCACCTACCAGAAAAATAATGATAAAGCAGAGAAAGACTCGCAACATCTCTTCTGTGAGAAAGTGGCCGAAGAGAAGAGGGCACCGGGCACTAGATTTCAAAGTCGGTGTTGTACTCTGTCAAGGCAGGAAAAGGTGCTTTGAATGCTCCCCCCCCCCCCTCCAGATGTGGCAACAGTACTCAATCTGAGGACATATTTGACTCGTACATATTATATTACTGATCCATATATATATATATATATATATATATATACTAGCAATTATATGCTCCTTCTGATCGCATATTTTTGCTAGCCTGGGAAGATAATATGGTGAACGAACATATACTACACTGACTCCCCCAAAGGAGGAGGTAATGACTGGGAGTATAATATCATGAGAACTGAATAGATAGTAAGCTACTACCCCCCCCCCCTCAAATAGAGGAGGTAATACCTGGGAGGATCTCCCCATAAAAGGAGAAGACAATGCCTGTGAGTATGGTCTCATGACAACAGAACAGGTATTATGCCCTCCTCCAAAGAGGCATGTAATATTTGGGAGGATTACCCCCACCCAAATAAAAACTGGGATGGTGATGTAATGACAACAAACTGATACTACACTACCCACCTACATTAAAAGATAATACAATAATTCAATCAGGGTTTTTTTTACATTCATTTTAAAATGCCTAATCTTAAGAACATTATTTTTTATAGTTCATTGTCCTTTTTGCTAAGATTAAAGTGTAGTATCTGTTCTCAGTGACATCAGATGTTTTACTATTGACGAAATTATTGCTTAAATATATAAGAAAATATGACAATGCAACTGAAAAATATATATTACACTAGCAAGGGTAACCAGAGTAACTTCATTAATTTAAAATTCTATACTTCGCCCACCAAATTGAAGAATAACCTTTCTTTTATAACTTTGAATGATTTTTCGTAGTGGAATAATTAACATCGTAAACAGCACAGACGTTAAAAAACAAGATTAAAAATTTGTTGTTAAAAAAACACGGAACAAAACGCATTTGTCATTAAAATAGTTGCACAATTCAAATCAATCTGAAAAAAAAAAAACTAATCATCGTACAAGAAAAAAATGATATTAAAAAAAAAGGAGGAAAGATTAAATTTTATTTACATATTAATTTCATAGATATAACCTGATAAATATAATAGCCGAGATATTGTAAGTTAAATTTTACAAAATATTCACTGTTTTTACCCATTTTCGCAGCGTAAACAGGCCAGTTTGGGATACCTATTTTTATTAAACATTCTATCTCTCTACCTCTCTCTATCTGTCCTGTCTTTCTCCCTTTCCCCTTTCACTCTCTCTGTTTTCCCAACTCCCTCTTTATCCTCCACCCATATAGAGTGAAAAAAAATAAAACTTGGATGGCCTTCAGAGCACTACTAAAGCACCCAAATAAAATTAAGGAGGCCTCAAGAGAACTACTAAAACCACTCTTTCCGAATTTCTTGCCACCTCCTCCTCGCTTTGAAGAGAAATGATGCAGAGTCATCTCCTGAAGTTTGTTTCTCAAGAAATAAGTCAGCATTTTCTTTCCAAATTGACTCTCAAAGAAGTATTTTTTTTTTTTAATTTTAGATATTCAACCAGGATCAATAATATACAAAAATTGTGTGTGTGTGTGTGTTTTTTTTTGTAATTTGGGACTTTTAGTTGGACATACACACAGACGCTGCCCTTTGTAAAAATAGAAGACTAGCAGGGCTACCCGGTATTGCCCTGAGTAAAAGTGTCACATATTTCTATTAAAACTTCTAATTCTCTACCTCTCTCTATCCGTCTCTCTATTTTCTCTTCCCCCCTCCCCTGTTTCTCCCTTCTTATCCTCAACCCCCACTTTTCTTCTGCCCAGCCTATTCCTCTTTGGACATACACACATACAACTCTCCTTTATATAATAGATTCCTCAAGGAATAAGTCGGCATTTTCTTTCCAAATTAGTACATAAAATGGCTGGAAAACCGACCCCTCCCTGATGAACCCTGGCCCAGTTGACCCTCAAAGAATAAATATTTTCTTTTAATTTTAGATATTATTAAACCAGGGCAATGTTGATCAAGAATATACCAACTTTGTGGCTGTTTGTTTTGTAGTTTTTTACTTTTAGCTGGACATACACACATACATACACATACAACTGCCTGTTATATAATAGACTATCAGGGGTACTCGGCGTTGCCCGCCCCGCCCCCCCCCCCTCTCCATAGGCAAAAATGTAACAATCTCTTTCTTCCTCGTTTGCCTGGGGCAAAAGCTGTGTCTTCCCCTATCGCCCCTTCATCCATGTTCCCCCTCACCCTGATCGTATCCCCCACTCTCTCTGCCCCACTGTCTTCCTGCTCGCTCTCCCCACCCTCCCTACCTCCTCTGCTCACCCCCTCTCCCTGTTGCCCAGGGCAAAAGTAAGTACTAACTCTTCCCCCCCCCCCCCGATGCATATTTAGGTCACTGTAAAAGAACGTTCTGGGAGTCGGTGGTGATCGAACCATCAATCTCTAGGTCTTGGTCCTTCGTCGTTAGCAAATGCGCCAATCGAATAGAGCATAAAAACTGACGAAAAATAGGTCACCTAAAGCCATTTGAATCTGGGTTGTGTCTTGCATGCGCAGAGCGTATGATCGACTGAATGACAAAAAAAATTAGGAACCCCCATCACACGTTCATGGTCTGTTTTATAAGAAGAAATCAATGTTTTTTTGTTTTTTTTCGATATTATGTATCCGAAAGCTGGGCAATTCAGAAAACGTCAACTTCACGGGTGACTATCAAGTCTATCGGGAGTCTTTTGCAGACATGCAAACAGACAACTGCCCTTTGTACACTCACCTTGGATCAAAATGAAATATACTTATCTCAGTACCATAGATACTGTATTTTCAGAATATATATTGTTATGGTAGTCTATCTCCAATTTCAAGTTATAAATAAAATGAAGTTGTTCGGCGCAGAGGCAGACCCCACAATATTTTTTTTATGGAATCCGATCCAAACAAGGCATGAAGCCATTTGATCTAAGGAGCTAAAAATAAAATAAAAAATAAAATAAAAAACAAAAAATACTTCAAGGTCAAAAACTAGCCAACAATAAGTGTTATATGGATATAATTTTATATAAATATAAAATCAAGGAGGCCTCCAGAGGTCTATTAATATCACTCTTTCTGATTCTCCCTCTCTTTGATAAGGACAATAGTCCGATGAGAAACGTAATAAAAACAATAATAATGTGTCGATGGCGTCAAAATATTACCCAAACCTATCACAATGACGTCATGTACCTATCAATATGATGTCATATGTGCAAGATAACATTAAAAATTGTGATCACATTAAACGAAAAAATGGCTATTCGACCCCCCTAAAATGAATCTTTTTTTTGTAATGTTTCGACATACATACACACTGATTTTTGCCTTATATTAAGATGAGATGATAATATTAATTTATTAGAAGCTGTTTATGAAATAAATATGCAAATTAAGAAATCCCAAAGCTGATTGTTAATGGTTGCAGATTACTATATGTATGGTATTTCAAAGTCTTATGTTGTATGCACAGTATTTCCACTTACCTGACACACGCTAGGAAGTAAGTGTAGTATCTGTTCCAATGGATACTGCACCCTATAGACGGATGTCGTCTTGTCCTTCGGGACTTGATTCCACCTGTCTGTGGGTTTGTCCTGTGCAGTTCTAGGATGTCCACCCTCCCAGGCTTCGCCTCCCCTCTTTGGGGAGGAGTAAGTTTATTGCTTACTGCTTGAGGCGCCCCTACCGGGGAATGCCGACGGGGCTGCCCAGGCAATTTTTAAATGGCCAGAGTGCTCACCTCTCGAGCGCTGGCTTTTAACCCCACTTACTCGACCCAAGCTGTGGTCACATCTTACTTGTGGGAGTAAGATAAAACTGGCCTTGTGCCTAACTCCTGCAGAGGAGTAAATAAATATGTTGTATCATAGAATTAAATAAGCATAAGCAGTTTTGATGTTAATATAGTTAGAATAGGTGGAAAAAAAAACTTTCGCATTTATTCATTTAGATCAGAGGCGGGCAACCTTTTTAGATTGAGGGCCAGATGAGACTTTTGGAAGGAGATTGCGGGCCGGAGTGAAAAACGAAATCTCAGAATTACTATATTTTGTTTACATGAATAAATTGTACAAAAATTGCATTGAACATTCTATAAATCTGATATTTTTTCTTAAGAGACTTTTGTATGTGATGTTATAAAAGGCGCCGACGAAGAGCCATTTTGGAATCATAAAAAATAATGACGGGGAAGTAGCAAGTTGATCCAGCATTCGTTTTGACACACCTCACATAGGTTCTATGTTTCATGCCCTTTCCTCGTCTCACGTTTCCTCTTTGCGTCTCTTTCTCTTTTTCTATTTTTATCTCAGGCCAAGGATTTGAAATTAATAGTTAAAGAAAAATGACATATACATGCATCATCGCTCGCTGATATTCATACATTTTTATCCCACTGTAAATCTTAATTAAAACCTACTTTTATGTCTATGTCACAAAATGATATGAGTTTTACTGGGAGGTCCGCGGGCCGGATTGCAATAATAAAGCATAGCAGGGTGGCGGACCGGACGCTAAGCCTTCGCGGGCCGGAGGTTGCCCACTCCTGATTTAGATAGAGAGGGATGAATGGAAAAAGCCAAATTGATATAAGCAAATTAACTTATATGGTGAGATTTTTAATATTTCGTCTTTATTCTTAAAACTACTTCAGAAATGTGTGAAGAAATGATTTTTTTTTTAATTTACAGGCAATGACATATGCATAAGATATGAGGAGGTAGCAAGTATAAAAAGGGATTGATAGGTGGAAAAGAAAGGGAAAGAATAGAGGTAGGGAGAGAGGGGACATTTCTTTTAAAATGTTTGATATATGATTAAGAAAATTCTCCTAGATGTGTGACCAAGACATTAAATTTCACTCAATCTACACTAATAAAACTTATCCACAGTAAAACTTTTACCAAACTCACTGAATCTACCATCATTACATTGTTTTGATCTATCTGCTTTTTACATTCAAAATTTTGTCAAATTTTATCCAAACAATTTTCTTTGTAAGTGAATTTTTCAAAGAATGATTTATTATGAATATGATTGGTTTAAAAATACCTCCTTCCAGTATCGAGAGACAATGGATACCACCTGTAATGGTGGGCTGGACCAGGAGTTTATAGTAAAGCAATAGTTTTGTAATCACCAACCACACTTATTCTGAACAGGCATTGCCTGTGTCCAGTGGCAGGAAGTTCAGGATGATTAGAGACAATGCCAGGATACGCACAGAAAAACTAGTGTTATTTCTGTGTTTGTTCTCCTAAACTAGTTGCACAACCAAGGCTTGAGACTCTAGTCTACCCTATTATTTAACACGTAGATGGAGTGAGGATATATGGATTCATACCTTTCCCCACAGATTTTAGTGAAAGTGATGCAGTAGCTCTTACAGAACTTGTCTATTTAGAGAATAAAAATCAAGCAAAGAGAATTGGGATTTTCAACATTTTCCCAATAAAAACAAAACAAATAATAAAGAACCAATAATTATGATGAATGAATGATTATTTGTTTTCTTTTTCCAATGTTCAACAATTTGTCTCTGAAACGATCGTACACTAAACAGTTGTTGATGTTGAATTCTTGGAACGTATATAAATGAATATGTCATAAATTAATTTATCTCTGAACTATATATATATGAGATTGTATCATACCAATATTATTTCTTTGTCATCTTCGTTTTTTTTTGGATACTTTTTACATCTTTTTTCTATTTGATATATTACAAGGACTTTTCTATTTAATATATTACAAGGACTTTTCTATTTAATATATTACAAGGACTTTTCTATTTAATATATTACAAGGACTTTTCTATTTAATATATTACAAGGACTTTTCTATTTAATATATTATAAAACACTGAAAGATCTTAGAATCCATCGAGGCAAGGTATGCAAAAGGAAGAGTCTTGCGGACCACAGAGCAACAACTCTTCAGACGGAAGTTGATGGTGCCCAGGAAAAAAACCACAGTGATGCGGTCAACAACCTAATAGACTATTCTACCTTTGTCCCAATGGCAGATTTACCAAAGCCAACAAGACCAGGTGTTTACTTTGAACTGAGAAACTTCAAATTGAAGGATGTCGAACAGTTTGTTAGAAAAGCAAGATCAAAATCGAACATCTTAACCTCCTCAGCATGAAATATGCATACCTCACCGAACAAGAATGTTAAGGGGGGTCTCTTCCATTGTTGTTTGTTGTGATGGGAGAAATCGAAATGACATCCAACAATGGTTATCAGTAGATGATATGCATCTTTATATCCAAACACAAAGAGCTGCTGGTGGCGAAAACTGTATATATTTATTTTTGTCGGCGCCAGATAGATTAGAGTTCAAGCTTAGGTGAAAGCCAGAATCTTTCAAACTTATTCTAAAAATAAATTTCCTTTTCTCTTGAGTTTTTAATAATGCTTTCATAATTCAAAACTTTTGTTTTTGTTTTAAACTTTTGCAAAGTTTAAGAACATTTTAATTTTTTTCTCTTTTTAAGCACGTTCAAGAAGTTCTTGAGGGAAATGCCAATCCTTTTAACAAGTAAGTCTGTTACTTATATTACAATTTAAAATATTTTTTTTTTAAAATGACTGAGGAAAAATACCGAAATCTAAGATTTCTGGTCAAAAGTACATATATTCCAGGAATGGGCAGGGGAGAGGTGCTAGTTTTGGCCCTCTGGGTGTCACAGGAGTTGGGTCTGTGTGTCTCTCCAAGCAACTTGTGTTTTGATTTGATCAGACAAGTCTGTTGTTCAGAAATGAGTACCATTTGTAGCCTCCAAAAAATAAACCTGTTATTTGTTTTTAAACGGGAATTGCAATTTTATTTGGAGGGAGAATTCTTCTGTTGGAGAAATGACTGAGATCACACGTTTAACACTGCGACTGGTGTCAGAACTGAACAACAATTTTGGACCGGCCAACAAGCGTTGTAGTGGACGCACATGGACACGTTCATAGATTTTGTCTTTTTATTTTTTTTATGTAACTGGCTTTACAAAATCCAATTTACATTTTATTTGTAAAATAACAGAACCTATTAAAATTATTTTTTAAATACTATTTGTTTTGAAGAAATGCTTTTCAGACACTGTAACCAGTTTAACGAACAATATTTTCAATTACATTTTCAAATTAATTTACAAGTTAGTCTTGCCTCTATTCCCCTTAAATAATTAGTAGTTAAATTAATTTACAAAAAAAATTTTTCTTTCTTTCAAAAATCTAGAAAATGAAAACTTTACTTTTTTACTTTTTAAATCTAAATTCCCTTTGAAAATAAAAGTAGTAATTACTTTTCAAAGAAATACTGCTCACTATTTTTGTTTTAGGAAATCAACTAATGCTTTGAAAGAAAACGAAAGAACTTAAATAAATCGATTTTATTTGTTTGGAAAAAAAAAAACACAGTCGCGATCGGTTGTCAGTAATTAATTTGAAAGTCTTTTTGAATAAAAATATGAGAGTACATAGTACATCCCTTGGTATTTTCATACATTTTGTTTATTTGTAACAAACACCAAAATGAATGGAGTTTACTTTTTACAGATTTTTAAAAAGGTGGCTGAAAATTCCTATTTAGTTTATTAACAGAAAATACATGCTGAAACATTCTTTACTTCTGGGATTGAGTTATGCTTGAAAATAAATTAATGTTTCACAAGTTTTACGAACGTTTTCGATTCTTCGTCAAATCATCCTCAGGTGTCAAAAGCAAATGAACAAAAAAACTAGAGAAAGAAGAGAATTTTAAAAAGACGGTGGAGAAACGCGCAGGGAACGTTTTTCGCATTGTTCCAGGAAGTCGTTGGCGATTTTAAATTCAGCAACGCTGGATGGCATCATAGAACAAAATTGTATTATGTTAAGCATTTTAAAATGTTACCACTGGTTTCATATGTGATGTTGTTAATTTTATGTTGTGTTTTTATGTAGATAGCTTTGAGTATTTTTTAAATTTTTAAATTGGTTTCGGAACGTATAATTTTAGTGTTATTAACTAGAATTTGTCTTAAATCAGAGGCAGTTATGTTTTTGTAGATGTTGGTAAATTGAGCTAGAGTTTACAAGATGCATGGTGAGGCGGCGGGATAGGGTAGTGCTTGTAAAACCAATGTAGCTATTAGCTTTATTATTATTATGGGAGTTACATTCTCCCAAAGAGCATTTGAACTTATAAATAATATTGCTTCTTTCTAGTGGTTTTTGAGTTGGGGAGGAATTGTTTTTTACTACAAGATTTTGAGTTTTATATATATATATATATATATATATATATATTATTGATTCAATTCAAAAGACCATGCAAAAAGCAATCCAAAATCATAAATTTCATTAGTTCCTTCAGTTCTTTATTTCCGCACATTGGTGCACAGTTACCATTTCCATTTTGATCTTAATATGGAAAATTTAGTTTTTTTGTATGTAAGATCAAAATGGAAATGGTAAATGTTTACCAAAGTGCGGAAATAAAGAATTGAAGGAACTAATGAAATTTATCATTTTGGATTGCTCTTTGCATGGTCTTTTGAATTGAATCAATATAATATATATGCTCTGAACTTTGTAACACAATGTTATTGAGCTTGGACTTAGAAATTTTCAGACACTGTAAGGAGTATAAAATTGAAAATATACGTTCCTTATGAGAACCCACTAATATATATATATATATATATATATGTATATGATTATTATTTCATGTATCCACATATAATATTATAAGGAGATATAACATTATGTATCGATTTTCAGTATTTACTTCAACAGTGCTCAATACGTGAGTAGAGCTAGGTAGTAAGTTATGAAAATATATTTATGGCAATTAAGCTACACAGAGGTGTCCATATTTTATTTCCATAGGGTATCGTCAGACTGACAATTCTTTATGACGATGAAACGCGGACGCCTCTGTGTAACTTAATTGCCATAAATATATTTTCATAACATACTATATATGTGTATGTATATATTAATTAATTTGTATTGGAAACGCGTTGTTTCAATGGTATTAATATGTGCCAAACGCTTCGTAAATGTTCATTATTGTTTGACTTTTCGATGGGATGGAACCCTGTTTTTTTTTTTTTTTTAATTTAAAAAAACAAAAAAAAATGAAAGACCATTCCTCACATCATGTTGGTCTGCAGTTTCAATTTGTTGCTGGTTCTCAACATTTTGAACCAAGAGGGATCTAGCTGTCGTACAAAGCTAAATCTCTTTATTTACAATCTCAGTACAGATACTCCTTCATAAAATGATACTGTGGCGATGGAAAAGTTGTGATGCGTGTGGGCCTGACAGTTTGTTGGGGGGGGGGGGGGTATGGAAGTTGCTCCAGACAAGGCATGAAGCCACTTTATGTAAGGAGCTAAAAAAAATTTTTAAATAAACAAACATACTTCAAGGTCAAAAACTAGCTAAGTGTTAGATGGATATATTCCGACCAAGAAAACAGCAATTCTTCTCCCTTTGTCAGAAACATCGCTCATGGAATACTGATCTGCACACGGGCAACATTAGGCCTATCCTAACATCGCTTTTCTGAATGAAGGAGTAACACTCGTCTGACAAGACGTTGCAGTCATCGTGTGTGTGTGTGTGTGTATATATATATATATATATGTGTGTGTGTGTGTGTGTGTGTGCGGGTGTTGAAAATATGGATGAATATCTGACAAAATAAGTCGAAAAGAAAATATGAAAAAATTTTTTCAGGAGTAAGATCTTTTTTATTTTGTCATTTCGTCTAGAGGAAACAAATTAAGATTAAGTAAAACATCAATCATAAAAAAAAGAAAGACTTTATGCCGGAAAAAGAGTGTTTAAATTTTTACTTATATAGTGAGTTTTTTTGTTTGTTTCTTCAATTTTATTTCAGATATTTTAATTAAGGTAAGATCACTTTCAATTATATATTGTTAAAGAAACATTTGAATCTTTATTTGAAATAGAAATGGAAATTATTGTTTCTTTTTAAATAAATTTCGTTTGAGAAAAGTTGCTTTTGATTGTGCAGGTACCTTTGCCTTTCAATCTTTTTTTTTTTAAATCTTATAAAAGATGTTTTTAAATGTTTTTTCTTCTTTTTTTAAGGCAAGCAACATTGAATAATCAAGAGAGCAATTTAAAATCCTCAAAGCTGAAAAAAACTCCCGCCACGAAGATTCTTGCGAATGAAGCCAAAGATTTAGTACGAGGCGTTAAATTGCTCATAGATTCACAGCGTAAGTTGAGATAAAATCTGTTTCTTGGCTTTACATTTTAATTCCATTAATCATCAGATCACAGAAGTTAAGCAACGTTGAGACTGGTCAGTACCAGATGGGTGACCATTTGGAAATACCAAGTGCTGTATGTGGGAGGACGGCAACACCTACCTGCAAAATTTGGCAACCCTGAAGATTTCTTCAGCAAGTACTACATTATAAACTTCTGAAACTACATGTGATGAAACAATCTCCCCCTGAATGGGAGTTCTGTTCTCCAGCATGTTGCGAAGCTCTCCAGTCTATGCACATGGATTGATGGAAATTCAATGAAATAAAGGGTGTAAGGATCAATTTACCAGGAATGTGATTTCTGCTTTTTAGCAGATTTCAGCTTTTTTAATCTAGCAAAGGTGGATTTCTGCTTTTTTTTTAAATCCGGAAAAGGCGGATTTTTGCTTAAATCATGTGAAACTAGTATATATGTGAGTTCTCAGCTTTTTTAATGAAATCTCTTTTATTTGTATTTTGTTTATTTTTGTTAGTTTAAAAAAAAAAAATTTTTAATAGGAAAAAAAATGATTTTCCCTCTTATGACAGTTCTCTCTGATTACTGAAAATGTTAATTTTGTGGTGAAAGCTAAAATTTCAAGCAATTCATGATGGTAGAGGAGTTAGATCACTTTTGTTTAATCAAAGAATGACTTCCTGTCTCCCCCCCCCCCACATGCACACTCAGTGTTTTTCTTTTAATTTTGACTTTCTTAGTTGACACCGATTGAAGTTGTTTGTGAAAAAAGTTTGTTTTTTTGTGCTGATTTCTCTACATACACAGGGGGACATGGCCCCCAAGTTGGGAAAATCGTCTAAATTTCAGCTTCTTTTTTTTTTTCCATTGGCTACTCCCATCTCAGATATACATTTTATTAAAGCCAAAGAAAATGAAACAAAAGCAGGAAAAAACTACCCCAAATATACTTTGATCAGCATCCAATCGGCAACTGATTACTGACTTGCCAAAACAGCTGAAATTCCCTAACTTGTTTGGTGCCAACAGCACTTCACTCAAACTGATGTAATTTATTCAAACAATAAAATTTTATTTGGAAAAAGAACATTGGTTGCTTGTGAGGAACTGATTGAAGGACGCCAGCAAAACGTTTAAAAAATCTATCATGCTCCAATTGATGTGGGATACAGAGGTAATGTGGGACATTCATTAAGCAAGACTCTAGCAAAACTCATAATCGTAGTATCAGCAAAGACGAAAGCGCCGAAAAAGGTCAAGCGCAGCTGAAGAAGGATCCCGATAGATACGGCTAAAAAGAACGATGTATGAATTTAGGCATGAATAAGCATGCCAAACGAAACATTGAGTACTGTTGCACATCTGGGGAGGTGGCATTCAGAGCACTCTTTCTTGCCTTGACAGAATACAAAATCAACTTAGAAATCTAGTGGAGTATGTCCTCTAGTCTTTCTCTAATCTCTAGTTCCCCCCCCCCTTGTAAAATATTCATAACAAAAACTCGTCTAGCTACAACCACTGTAAATAATTTTCCTTTCTTCCACAGTGTACCTGAAGCTAAACGGCACTTTCTTGAGTAGATTTTCTTACCAAGAACTACCCGTCTGTGGAGCACAATACCACAGGGCTGCTTCCCAGCTGATTGCAACATGGTCGTTCTCAAGTTCAATGTTAACAAATTCTTGTTAACTCATTAACCCTTATCCTCGAATGGCCTTTGGGCCTTGATAAGCAGTGACTCATTAGTACAAAAAAATAGCAGAATCATTTCTGATTGGCTAATGCAGTTATTTTATTTAGATATGTATATATATATATATGCCACCACCAGCACCCATATTATTGTCTTATTTCGTTAGTCGGGGTTTGACATTTTCTTGCAGCCTGCAACCCAGCTTGGAGGATTGATTCTGTTCAAATTCCATTGTCTAAGATGGTTTGCATCCAAGTTTTTTTAAGTTATCCCACTCCCACTGTTCTTCGGCCTTCCATCTCAAAATCTCAGAATTTTCTTATCCAAGAATTGATCCTCTAAACGTGGCCAAACCAACATAAACAACTAGTTCTCAGGAGCTCATCAAACTTTGGTTTATTCAGCCTCGTCAACAGAGTATCAGAACTGATATACATGGTTTGATCTGACCCAACATTGCATATCCATCTGATCATTGTTATGGGTGAAGATGAGCGAGTATGTCTATCAGATAATGAGATTCAGGTCCAAATACACTATTCTGTAGAGTTTACTCATATGGGTTTTTGGCTAAGATCAAAGTGTAGTATCTGTTCCGATGGATACTGCACCCCATAGACTGGTATTGTCTTGGCCTTCGGGGCTTGATTTACGCCGGTCTATGGGTCTGTCCTGTGCAGTTCTAGGAGGTCCACCCTCCCAGGCTTCGCCTCCCCTCTTTGGGGAGGAGTAAGTTTATTGCTTACTGCCTGAAGCGCCCCTACCGGGGAATGCCGACGGGGCTGCCCAGACAATTTTTAAACCCCACTTTCCCGACCCGACCTTGGGTCACATCTTAGTTGTGGTAGTAAGATAAAAACTGGCCTTGTGCCTAACCTCCTGGAGAGGAGTAAATCAACACTCATATGGGTTACATTATTTTATTTTTTTCCATGTCTCTCGGTCAGATCTTGTTTTTGCAGATTTGAGTGAGATGGTAGATTGAAGAATCCTTCAAAGATCTGGAGAAAGGGTATTTTCTAATCAAAAGCTATAAAAGCATTTTCCTTTTGGCTAGGAGCAAAGTGTAGTATGTGTTCTGATACTACACTTACATCTTTTCTGTCCTCGGTCAGTGAAAGAGAAATCCTTTGAGAGTGAAGCAATTTTTATTTTTGTCTCAATCCAGAGTGCCCTTTTTGGGAGCTGAATTTTCCCCAAATTAAAACCGATCTTATAGCTAAGTCTACTTTCGTGGGGAGGTAAGTAAATAGGGGTTGTCGAACATGTTGGGTAAAACATAACCAGGGGAGGTAATTCTATTTGCTTAATATTATTGCAAATTTAACTCTTAATATTCTGTTAAAAATTTTCAACGTCCAGAGCCTTAGTCCTGTAAGAAATTACCAAAAAATGATTAAAAACGTGTGGTTTTTTTTCTTTTAAATTTTTATAATACTATTACTTTTGGACAAATTGTTGCAAAACATTACTAGAAAAAAATTATTTGAGTTGCAATCAAAAGCAGACAAATGAAGAAATTTTTTTTTGCACATGTAAAAAGTTTGTTTAACTTTTATGAAAATACCGAAATACTCAAATAAGTATCACTCCCCAGTGTGAACCTGTATGCGTGCATTCACAGCACTGGTCGCGATCGTCTCACGTGTTGTGCCGGCCAAAAGTTTTTGTTCAATTTAGTCAGTGCTGCAATAAAGAATTTTTATCCCAAGTAAAACCATGAGTCCAGTTTATAACAAGGTTTAGTTGTTGGAGGTTACAAAAGATACTTTTGTTCTTGGGTTGAATGGCAGACTTGCAAAATGAGATCTTTTATCCTGGTGAAATAAAGTATAAGTCCGATCAACACAATTCTGTAGCTAAGAGCTCTAAATAGGCATACATTGTCTAGAGAGATACCCAGCTTCAACTAACTGCTAGCTCTCTCAGAAAACCCAACTTCCTGTCATTCCTAGAGAGCCAGGCCTTCCTCTCCCATCTTCTGGGGTCCTTTTCATCTGTCCTGAAATCTTGGATTCCAGTCTTTCTCAGCGGTCACCTCAGCACTGACTACATGAGATATCCACTCGAGATAACGGCCAGACAGGGGATTATCATGGAGACAATCTACAAGCATTGCTTTTTGAATCTCAACATGACTCCCTGTTTTTACGAGGCACTTATTTTATTTCAAAGAAAAGTAAGATTCTGGATGGCCCGATATAAAATCAAAGACGTTTTCAAATTCCTCTGTGTGCCCTCACTCTTTCTTTTCTTTGGCTGGACATCGATCATCTGCACAATTTGTCATTTACATGCACCAGTAAAAAAAAAAATACAGCCTACTGCATTTTTACAACCACATATAAGATTGGCAAGGACTCGTAAGAGTTATTTACCTCTTCGAGAACTTTTAAATATATTTAAAAATAGATTTAAACAAAGAGTTATCATTTCATACATTGCTGGACAGATTGGAAATACAAACATTGCTTCTGGTCGGATTAGGGTTACGCTTATGGTCAATGTGGTTTCAGGTAGTATACCGTCATCATCATATTCGATTTGATGTATGTTTTACATTGCTAGCATTGACTTCCAACCTAACTTATCTCTGGCCATGTCTTTATTTGTCCCTCTTTCTCTAAAATCTATCGTTATCACTTCCTCCCATGTTTTTCTTAGCTTTCCCCTGCCAACTAGCCCTGCTATCTCAACTGTTTTACATCTAGTAACCCAAGAACACTCATCCATTCTTTCATCATCATATTCGGTTCAATGTCTGTTTTACATTCTGGCATTGACTTCCAACCTAACTTATCTCTGACCAGGTCTTTATTTGTCCTTTCTCTCAAATCCATCTTTATCACTTCCTCCCATGTTTTCCTTGGCCTTCCACTGCCAACTGACCCTACTACTTCAACTGTTTTACATGTACTAACATAAAAACTCCCTCTCATTGGCCAAATCATCGAAGTCACCTTATGTGCACACATCTCCCTATACTGTCCAGAATTAATCTTCCTCTGAGGTCATCAGATCTAAGCCTGTCTGTAAGACTCACATTACACATCAATCGTATCATTCTCATTTCGCTCCATGCAAGAGAAAGAGAAATGATATGAGGGAATGAAGTTAAGAGTTTATTTAGAAAAAGTGTAGAATATGTAAAAGAAATTGACGTGTTGTCTGACCATTCAGCTCATCTTCTTACGTTAATCGATTTATTCGTATCTTTATAG
Organism: Sepiola atlantica; assembly: GCA_963556195.1. Taxonomy (NCBI): domain Eukaryota; kingdom Metazoa; phylum Mollusca; class Cephalopoda; order Sepiida; family Sepiolidae; genus Sepiola; species Sepiola atlantica. The sequence continues at coordinate 34,939,112 of OY744550.1, forward strand.
CTTTACCTTATGGTTGGGAAGAAGCTTACACAGCAGATGGCATTAAATATTACATCAAGTAAGTATATCTTTGTTTTTATATAAGTATATCTTTGTTTTTATATAAGTATATCTTTGTTTTTATATAAGTATATCTTTGTTTTTATCAGTAGTGTTTTGGTTTTTTTTTAACATTCGAACACTTTTATAAATCTAGACCCATTTTTTTTTTTTTTTTCTGTTTACTTCTAGTTTTCTCCCCGGTTTGATTTGTTCTGTTTTACGGCATATCAACCAGGTATTTTTAAGGTCATTTAATGCCGAAATCAAGTTGGATTTAACTATCTTTAGATCTTTATAATTTTGTATATATAGACCAACTGCTTTTAACAAGTACATTATAGTTTCTACTTTATTTTTTTTTTAACAATTCCTTCATTGTAGCTGCTCTGTAGAACGTTTCTCTTATAGGGGCCAGATCAATGCATTCAGTAAGAATGTGTTTGATTTCGTATGTAGTCTGGCATGCATGGCATATTGGTTGCTGTTCGTCTTCAAGCAAGTAGGAATGTGTAATCCTTGTGTGACCTATGCGAAGTCTAGATAACCGTACTTCCTCCTTTCGGCTTTTTCGTGAGCTTTTTTCCCATTCTCCTATTGTAGTTTTGATCTCTAGGAGCTTGTTATGTGTATTGCTACTCTAACATTGTTGTCTTTGTTGTTGGATATATTTGTTGATCTTCATTTTTAAATCTGTATAAGGAATCTCAAAATTGGTTTCCAGAGCCATGCCTAAAGTAGACTTGTAATAAACTTGTTAACTCATCTCTGCCCATTTTCTATGCTTTCCAAGGTTGCAATAGATGGTGTTAATGGACATATGTGCCAATATATGACGTTAGTACTTTTTTTGAGATCTGCTTTAAAAAATTAGCTTGATTATATTTACTAATATACAAATACTTCTGAAGAGAATAGCAACTTTTCCTATGTAAAAGAAAGAAATGTTTACAAAACCTAGCTGGATGAATCCTAAATAAAATCGATGTGTTACATAATCTAGTTTCCTTTTTCCTAATTCATGAGTTAACTCTTACATTTTTTAATCTAAATGAATAAATGCAAAATTTGGGCCCATTTCTCGCAGTAATGTTGAAATCAAAACTCTTAATTTTAAGTGAATTCGACTTTACACATCTTTTTTATATAACGCTTATGTATATGTGATATAAGTCACATGGTTAACTAATTTGCATATTGGTTTTGAAAAAGGACATTTTATTAATTTTTTTAATTTTTTTATTTAATAATTTTGATTTAAATATAAAAAATTGTTCTGTTTTGCGGTACTTATCCAGATTAGGACCCAAGCTAAAATCGACTTGGTTGGGGTTAGCTTACGTCCTAATCTGGATAAGTACCTGTTTCGCAATTCAGTTTCATTTCCTAGATAAATATTTAGCATTTGTGTTGAAATGTTTCTTTTCTTTAGAGGGACTGACTTGATTTTCAACAAGTTTCAATCTATTTCTAAATTGCGAGTGAAAAGGCAAATTAATTTCTTTATTTTCCTTTTTTTACTGTCATATTTAAAAGATAAATAAATTTGTATAATAATTACTAATATGTTAATGTTTATCTATATGAATAGATGAGAAACATTTTGCTTTGTGTTTACAACAAAGTTATGAATGAAATGTTTATTAATTTAAATTAATATTTCAAGTAGAAAACTTTGAAGTGATAGCGATCCGGTATAGCCAACTAATACAAAATAATATTTCATAGACCCATAAAGTCAAAAATATTATGTTTATAAACATTTCTTTATATTATTATCAATCCGATAGAAACTATGCTGAAGTAGCTAAAATATGTTCTTTTTTACACATAATTGTACAAATAGTAAAAGGAAAGACGATAAACAGTTTTTGATATTGCGCTAAATGGCCTGCAGAAGATGTGTCTATTTCGTACTGAATAGCATCTGTCAGTTAATAGTCTCTAGCAAAAATGTCTCTCTTTAAATTGTCTAGAAAAAATGTCCCTCTTTAAAATATTGTCTACCAAAAATGTCTCTCTTTGAATTATTGTCTAGCAAAAATGTCTCTTTGAATTATTGTCTAGCAAAAATGTCTCTCTTTGAATTATTGTCTAGCAAAAATGTCTCTCTTTGAATTATTGTCTAGCAAAAATGTCTCTCTTTGAATTGTCTAGCAAAAATATCTCTCTTTGAATTATTGTCTAGAAAAAATGTCTCTCTTTGAATTATTGTCTAGCAAAAATGTCTCTCTTTGAATTATTGTCTAGCAAAAATGTCTCTCTTTAAATTGTCTAGAAAAAATGTCCCTCTTTAAAATATTGTCTACCAAAAATGTCTCTCTTTGAATTATTGTCTAGCAAAAATGTCTCTTTGAATTATTGTCTAGCAAAAATGTCTCTCTTTGAATTATTGTCTAGCAAAAATGTCTCTCTTTGAATTATTGTCTAGCAAAAATGTCTCTCTTTGAATTGTCTAGCAAAAATATCTCTCTTTGAATTATTGTCTAGAAAAAATGTCTCTCTTTGAATTATTGTCTAGCAAAAATGTCCCTCTTTAAATTATTGTCTAGCAAAAATGTCTCTTTTTAAATTATTGTCTAGCAAAAATGTCTCTTTTTGAATTATTGTCTAGCAAAAATGTTTCTCTTAAAATTATTGTCTAGCAAAAATGTCTCTTTTTAAATTATTGTCTAGCAAAAATGTCTCTCTTAAAATTATTGTCTAGCAAAAATGTTTCTCTTAAAATTATTGTCTAGCAAAAATGTTTCTCTTAAAATTATTGTCTAGCAAAAATGTCTCTTTTTAAATCATTGTCTAGCAAAAATGTCTCTTTAAATTATTATATCAGTGCAAATTTAGATGGAAACTTTTCTTTTTGCTGTATAAATCTGCCATTAAATTTTTTCTTTCCTTATTTTTTAATATTTTTTTTCTGTTTCATTTTTATTTTTAGTCATCTCAAACAAGGCACATTGCCAGTGAGACGTAGGGGGATACTGTGAATTAGGGGCCATACGTACATGGACATCCTAAGTGGGGAGTTGTGCAACGAGATGTTTGTTTAGATTACATTTAAATTTCTGCATATTGCTACATTCAGGAGAGCAGGGAGGGAATTCCAAATGCTAGCAGTTTTAGGAAAGAAGCTATTAGATTAGAAAGCCTTCCGGCTTATGGGGATCTCTACATTAAAGGATGGGATTTTGCTGATTGTCGGATTGGTAGGGGACATTTACGTTGAGGGAGCATTAGTACAGCAAGTTCGTCGGAGCACATTCCATTGAAGTACTTGTAAAACAAGAAACATTGCAGCTCTGAAGCTTAGTTGACAATGTGGATCCTATTAGATTAGCGGCTCTTTTTTGGACCCTGTCTAGTGGTTGATGCACCGACTCAGATGTGACAACAATACTCCATGCATAAGTGAATGGTGACTTTGTAGAGATATAGGATATTTGCATGTGTTAGAAGTTTTCTAACACGGTAAAGGGAGCCCACCTTCTTTACAGCAGACTTGACAGTATCAAGATTCTAAGAGCTGATTGTTTCTTTTAAATGCCCAGAAGACAAAAATTATACCATGTAATAAATAATAAGACACTTTTAGCATGGCTATTCTGTTTTATTTTTTTATCTATATTTTTTTCTCCCCAGCCATATCAATCAAACAACAACCTGGGCACACCCTGTGACGGGCACCCAACAGTTCATGCCTTCGGTAGCCCCTCCACAAATCAACAGCGGTACAAGCTCTTCAAGTGCAGTTGGCGCTTCAGTTATACGAAACAAAGCTGTCTCACAACCAGGACCAGGAATCCTAAAAGAACCCAAGAACTGAATTTCAAAACTGCCTGATTCTTCAATGATGGGTGTATTGCAATATTTTATAGTATTAGTAATTATTTATTTTTTATTATTTCATTATTTGAATAATCAATTTTATTTGGTTTGTTTTCTTACTCTAAGTTTATGATCATAGTAACTTTTTTATTTTGTAAATCATTTTTTGTAAATTCTTAATTACATTTAAATTTGGTAATTGTAAATTGCGTATGGGTGAATGTCTATTAAAAAAAAGAAATAAGTTATACTATAACTTATAGTTACAATATCCATAAAGGGAAGTAAGTCAATGGTATGAACGGTTTCCATTCAAACTTGAAAATTAATCTATCAGATAAAAAACAAAAAAAGCGGTGTATTTTTATCATAATTTCTTATTTCAAATACATTTTTTAAATTATGATTGTATTAATAACATTTTTATATGTTATATAAAAACATACGATTTAAAATCATGCAAACAAATTATAAATAACTCAAAATAAACAAATTGGAAATCAAGAAATTTTGTCGTAAAAAGAAATATTACAAAATCTCTTAAACAAACTGCTGATTTTTTTAAATCTATACAAATTTTTAATGCTGATGAATTTTAAGACCCCAAGTTTTTAAATTCATGTATTTTATGAATTCCATTTTTTAGCTCTGAGCAAATAAAAATGGTATTAAAAAAATATTTGATTATATTTTATAAATTTTTGCAAAAATTTATGGTGCTAAAATAAAAAATGAAATTTGATTATTTTTTTTTTTTTAATTTTAAAATTAAAAAGAAACGTGTCTTAAGAATTTTTTTTAAATTTGTTGTTTTTTTTTTTAAAGAAATTTCTATATGCTCTAATTACAAAAATAAAAACGATTTAAAAAATATTAAATCATTAATCGAAAACATAAAGTGAAATAATTAACCAAATAACCATAAGAAAAAATGTTTATGATGAATTATTTTGGTGAATTTTGATAAATACAGTGGCATATATATATATATATATATATATATATATATATATGGTGAAAACATAAAGGTCTCCCACTTCGTAAATGGATATAGAAAAAGAATGAACACAATTATCTAAAATAGAAAATAAAAATTATTATATTTCTGAAAAGTTACATCAAAATGATATCAGACAAAATGATGGTCATTGCTGCTGATACATTGAAGTCATTTCCATAAGTTCTCCCTCACTTTCCTTGTGACCTATGGTGAAATTGTGTTGTTTCCTCTGATTCTTTTCTTTAGATCCTCAAGAGTTTGAGGACGATGCCAGAAAACCTTTTCCTTTAAGTATCCCCAAAAGAAAAAAAGGGCCCAGGATATTAAATCTGGTCACTTTCGTCAGCCATACCACGATTTCCTCTTAACCCTTTCATGCATGATTTTTTACAGAAATTCTACGTACTTGTTCTTGAACCACGGGCCTTCAAGTTGAGCTGACTTTCCAAAAGGCCCGTAACAACTAATAATGGAGGCAAAATGTATTCTTCGATGTCCCTGACTTTCACAAAAACAAATATAATTGATCAAATCAAAATCTTTGATAATTTTTGACAACTTTTCTATTTCTTGTTGTGGAACAACAGTATGCTTGAAAGGACTAAATAGATCAAATGCCCAGAACAACACTCTATGATCATCGATTTAAAAAAAAAAAAAAAAAATTTTTTAAATTAAAAAAAAATTTTTTTTTAAATGAAAGTGATAGAGCTTAGCCTACCAATTGAGATGTACTCTACAGACAACACAGTGTTCAGTCCAAATGTGGGAGACCTTTATGCAGGGAGACCCTGTATTAGAAATAATAAAAGTTTTTTTATACTTTAATTTTATTTTGATATCAGATCATAACAGTTAACCTAACTCTAACCCAACGAGTCTCAGACTTACTATTGATGGTCAGTGAGATAACCTTGCTCATCACCGTATCACAATTCCAAGCAATGTAGACACACAAAAATTTAGGCAAAAGTTGAAAATAAACATTTATTAAAAAAATGTTCCCGAAAACACCTCTCCCACTTCCACTGGGAAAAATGAAACGGCTCATCACAAATGTGCATAGATCGTTTTGTGTTGCGCTAAAAAGTTTTTGTTATGATAAATGAGATCTACAAATTTCTTTATCTAACCAATCATATCAACAAAATTCTTTTTTAAATATCCACGCTACAAATATTTCTTCTTTTTTTTTTAAATTCCATTTGTGAACTTTTTTCATATGTTATACTTTTGATATTATTATGTTAATATTTACTCATGAATTACACTTATTATTTATGTAGTTGACTTTTTTATAGATTTGTTATTGCTTATTATTCAATGGTTAGTGATCGTAGAATTCAACAGTTTTCCTACACTTGTCGAATAAAAAAAAAAGTTTCTGTTTGTGTGATTACCATTAGCAATAAATAAACTTGTGTGATTACCATTAGCAATAAATAAACTTCATTGCCACCAAACACTTTCACAATGGTTTATTTATTAATGTACTTTACAGAATCTTCAAAATTATATAGAGAGAACATGCAGTGTTACTACTGACCTTGGACTACATATGGTGGTGAAAGCTCCAATTTTGGGGCATGCAGAGTCACCCCGGGGTGGTAGTAGTTGTCAGGGTCCCGTCTATGGATAAAATAGAATGTGTCCTAGCTATGCCATTAAGCTATCCAATGGAATACACAAAACGGACAACTTGTTAAAGCAATCACTATGAATAAATATTTGAAGATGTTAATAACTTGAAGCATAAAAACTCACTGGATTCCACATCTGGGAAAGGGTGATATGCCGTAAAACAAAACAGCTTAAAACACACACACTCACAATGTTGGTTTTTTTTTTGGTTTTTTTTTTTCAGTAAATAAACAAATTAAAATATTTTTTATTATTATTAATTGCTGACAATATTTAGTCTTCAGTTATCATATGCTTATAATGTGTGTGTATGTGTAAATATATATATATATTTTTTTTTCTTACATAAATATTTATTATTTTTACCTACATACACATGTGTTTCATGCTTATGCAATCTTCAGTATAGGAGATGATAATTACTGCCGGTCGAAGGATTCGAACCCAGTTGCCAAGTCACCTTTGACTCTGCAGCCTGGTATTCAACCCCTAGGCCACCATCAGTTAACATGGGGAAAAAAGACAATTTAAATTCTATATAATGTCAAATTGGTCGATATATACAGTAAACTTAGTCATATAGTGTTCAACGGTAGAGGCTGGAACTTTGCATTACGCATAGACTGACAACTTATTATTAATTCCCTTAGAGGCCCAATCCTTTGTTGAAGGGGGCAATAACAATTTTTTTTTTATTATATAAATATTTATATATATATATATATATATAGAGAGAGAGAGATTGTATTGTTGTTGTTTCCTAGATGTTAATCCAATGAAACTCCAGTGCTTATAAAATAGTGCTTAATAAGAGGTAGAGCTGTATTATAGTATAAATTCCTTTATTAATACAAACATTATTGCCTATGTGCAGCTGAAGTATGTATGCACATATGTAGCCAATAATGTTTGTATAAATAAAGAAATTTATATATATATATATATATATTAATCAAGTTCAAATATGTTGATAAAATGAACATAAAGCCAATATTTTCAAAAGTGCTCAAAAACAAGTAGAGCATTTATAAAATTACATAAAAAGTATTATAATCTACGCCAATCAACCAACGTTTCAATGTTCTCACATCTCTTCAAAGACTGAGTAAAAATAAAAAGTTAAAATCCCGCATTGAAGATGTCACCAGTAAAAAACGGATGTTAAGAAAAGGAGAAAAAAAGGACAAGATTCAAATCCGATCCAAGTTCATATCAGCCAAATATAGGTCACAGTCTGCTGACCCTTCAAACCTGCACTAATGAACCCCTAGCCTCTTCTTATATCCCAACGAACGCCCCCCCCCCCTCTCCTCTCGAGCGACTATCATTTTGATATACGCTAGATAGAACAAGAATGGGGAAAGTTAAATAAATAATCAGGACTCTGCAATGGAGCTTTTTTGGAATTCTGATCTATATAGTTATTTAAGATATGACCACCTATATTTTTTGTTTAATATTAGTTTTTGTTTTAAGTTTTGTTTATGATAAAAGAAATCGATTAGAAACTGATTTGAACGTAAGTGTTGCTCTTCTTTACATGATCCCATTCTGAAATGTGTTTTTTTGCCTATCCTCATTATTAAAAAAAATGTTTTATTCTCGAACTGATTGCGAATATATCCACTGACTGTTATCTGAATTGAAATTGATAAAATATCTATGCTGATGAGGAAAATCATGAAAGTTTTTCAAGCTTTGCTCTGATGTAATAATAATAAAATGATTTTCTGAAACGCGCGTACATATAAAGTGTTTATTTTCAGAGTTTAATTATAATATTAAACATTTTTATTGTCATGAATTTTATAATCTATCAAATTATATATATATATATATATTAGTTATTCACTAAAGAGCTGTGATACAGCGAAACAGCTTGTGTCGCTAGACAAATAAGTACTTCCAGCTGAGATTGAAACCTGACTGTTTTGTTAACAGCACAAGCTTACTGCAATGAGTGAAATCTAAATACTTAAACATTTTCAGCAGCCGAGAGTGCTTTATTCTTTTATAAAGAGCTATGCATTGCTGCAAATAACCACCGGCATTCTCACTTACGAGAGTGCCAGCCCACAAAGCTGGGGACATACATAGTCATTTGTAGAAGTAATATTTCAAAATTCGTTTTCGTGGTCTATTTGAAATTTCTTTTTTTTCATTTGTTCATAAGTTTATGAATACATTTTTGAGGATTAGATATACTCTGAAATTGCAGTAAAGTAAGCGACATTTATTTATAGTCATAAAGTTTTGTCTCTGTGTGAAAAATCTGCCATCTTGATTCTATTATGTTCTGATTTTTAGGCACTGATTTTTATGGGTTCTTTTATTATATAAAGGGAAGTTGCCGCTGTGTGTGTCCATCTAAAAGTCATAAACTACACAAGACACACTTACAAAACAGATATGTTCTTTGTCAGCATTGCCTTACACAGAATATGGACACATTTATTTTTTTGTGTGATATTTCTTCTTTTGGAGGTTAAAAGGAACAAAATTAGTCAGGGGAGGGGGCAACATTTTAGAGGGGGGGGGGGGTCTATCGATTTTTGGTGTGGAATGGTACTTGTGAAAGAGAGGAGATGATAGAGTGAGATGGTGATATAGATAGATAGATAGATAGAGAGAGGGGAGAGAGAGAGAGAGAGAGGAGTTTTAAAAGAAAGATGTTACACACACTTTTTAACTCTTCTATTTAGTTTTATGTCTCCCCACCCGGGAAAACATGCTATATATATATATATATATATATATTACAGAAGAACAACATCGGTACCGTCGGTTTCAAATCCAAACAAACTATAATACATATATTAATAAATATTACGCTCTTATTTTTTACTTTCTCTCCCACAAATATTACACACACACACATATATATATACATATATACATATATATATATATATATATATATATATATATATATATATATATATATATATATATATACATATATATATATACATATATATATATACATATACATATATATATATACATATATATATATATATACATATATATATATATATATATATATATATATATATATACTTTATAGTTGCTGGGATGGCACAGCGCCTAAGTGGTTAATGACGCGGACTGGGGACCTGGGTGTGCCAGGTTCGAATCCAGTGCATTCCACCGAAACACTTTCATCAAAACTCACACCTGACCTTGTGTCTAACCTCTTAGAGAGGAGGTAAATAAAATATTTTTTCAGGTTGCATTTCAATGACCGTAGAAAAAATCAATCCCAAACCATAATTTTCATTTATTCTTACAATCTCCTTATTTTCATATTTCAGCGAATATCTGTATTTCTTCGTCTCACAAACAAAACTTTTGAAATTTGTTTTTTCCAAATTTAATACCTTTTCTATATCTTAGTCACGTTTCATAGCAAAGTCAAGTGAAATAGTCTTTCGTCAGCATCAGAGCAATAGTTCATTTAATGGTAATAGGAAAACATATTATTCCAAAGACAGGAGAAAGGAAGATGCTAAAAGTTTAACATGTCTTGACAGAAAATAACTGCGTGCCGAAATACATTAAAAAAAACTCCCTCCAGTCGCATATTTTTGCTAGGCTACCACATCACCCCATTCTCTGTCGCTGTCTGTGAGAGGATGTTCCTATTTACTTGTTTAGAATTATATAATTGTGAACAAAACTACATAAAATATATAGTTAAAACTAAATAAATTGTTTGGGACTATTAAAATAAATTCCACCGCTAGTGATAATGTTTACTCATTTATTTATTGATTTTTTTATTATTATGTTTGAATTCATGTTTTGAAACATGACGTAAATCTAACGCCAAAGCTATAATTGTTTTGTTAAGGGAATAAGGGCAAATAGCTCAGTTGGTAGAACATCAGACTGAAGATCTCAAGATTTCGGTTAGATTTTCGGTCATGGCGTCCGCTTTATTTGTTGGGAATTCATTATTTACTATTAATGCAATATTTTCCATTTCTAAAAGAAGTTAAGATATTCGTTAAAAAAAAATTATGACTGATGGGACACACACACACACACACACACACACAACCACAGAGAAAGTGGCCATTATATTATAAGTGTATGCATATATATATATATATATATATATATATATATATATATATATATATATATATGCATCCATTTTGGTAGATTCTCTGCACAGACGGAGTTTTCCTTTGATGTTTATTATTTTTGACAAAGGGAAGTTTCCTTTTTTCCCGAAATATTAAATAAATGATTTTTAATAATCATCCGGACAGCACACAAACAGCCAACACCACACTTGCTGTTATGTAAGATTTTAAGAAAAAATAAATAGTAAGTCCCATTTCGATTTATTTTTGTTCCTTCCAGCTTACAACCTACCCGGCACTCTGCATTGCCCTCAGCCTTTTTAAAACTTTAATACTACTACTATTCCCAGCAATGCTTCAAGCAAACTACCATCCTCTATTATATATATATATATATATATATATATATATATATAGGATCAAAATAAACCAAAGTGAAAACTTTTAGTAGATGGAACCTATTGTGAAAAGGATTAGCTCAATATACGAGATAGAGCAATAGTAGAGATAGAAGAAAAAAGAGTGATAAATATGCGACGATTGTCCAAATTTATTTCAATTGTTCAATGCAAGGTGCATTCAGTAATAAACTAGTGTTTATTATTCTTTCCTTAAGCCAAGGCTTGACTTAAGAAAAGAATAATAAACACTAGTTTATTACTGAATACACCTTGCATTGAACAATTGAAATAAATTTGGACAATCGTCGCATATTTATCACTCTTTTTTCTTCTATCTCTCTCTCTATATATATATGTATATATATCTAAGTACTTATGGTAATGTTTTAATTCAATGTTATAGGAGAAGTAACGAGAGTACTAAATTACTTGTGCAAGAACATATATATTTCTTTAGTCAATTGATAGTATACATCATCTCGATCTTCCATCAGTACCTTCAGTTTCACGAGAACACTGGAAACTCAACTTGCAGGATTAACGATATCAAATGTGACCAATTCATCAGCTGACACTATCATTACATCAGCTGATGAATCTGTCGAATTTGGTATCTTCAACCCTGTGGGTTGAGCTTCCAGTGTTTCTGTGAAGCCGAAGGTACCGATGAAAGATCAAAATGATGTATACTAACCATTTAATATATATATATATATATATATATCCTGCTTAAAAGTATTATCTATTTTATTTTTGAAAGATAAAATTAAACGTTCCTTGGATTTCATTTTTAATTTAATTTTGGTTAGCAGAATGAACCTCTTATTTACTTTCATCTTTTTTTAAGAAGGAACAGTTTATAAAGAAAATCTACCGATTATTTATGGTAATCACATATTTGGAATTTCTCTTAAACTAAAAACTGTTTTGTAGAAAACTTTGTACAGTATTCTTATTTATTCCTGAAGAAAACGCAAATATAACCGAAACTTTGTAATGCACACACACACACACACACACACACACACACACATATATATATATAAGAGATGCTGATAGCTATGTGTCAGAGATGCAGTAAAATATAAAAGGGTGCAGTAAAATCTTATCCATGCGTCCCAGGGAGACGGACTTCAATTTTTTCTTAAAAACGATACATAGAAATGCACACAGCAAATTCGTCAGCAACAGAAGTAAATATTTTTGTTTTTGTTATTTTTAATAGGAAATTTCCATGAGCGAAATTACCTCGGTTCTTTTTCTTTCTTTCCCCTAACCCTAACACCCTCACCGTCATTTCAAGCTAGCCATAAAGACAGGCGACCCAACTGACCCTCAGTTCTCTTTGTAACTAAACAGTGAAATACATTTCAATATTTTCTAAAAACGGGATGGGGTACAAGGTCAATGTTTCTTCCTTTTTCTTTGTTCATTCTTTAATTCTGGTCACATGATGGGGGGGGGGGGTAATTCACATGTATACTGTTATATTTGTTTGTTTTCTCTGCTTAAATAAATTGAATAAAAACTTTTTTCTTAACGGAATCATAATATAAATGGAGGCCTGTTTGGAATTGTAAGATGAGCCTATAGAATTTCATGGTGACTCATAAAATTTTCAGAGGACTCATTAAAATAAAATCCATGGGTTCCGGCACTCCTTAAAGCAAAATGCTATCAGCATCACTGTGTGTGTGTGTGTATATATATATATATATATATATATATATATATGTATATATTGTTTCATATATATATATATATATATGAAACAATAAAGATAAATATTTTATCTTTATCTTATATCCTATCGTGATTAGAGAATGCTCGATATAATGGATAGAGCATTAATATAAGAAAAAAAAATGAAAATAAAAATTGTAAATTACAATATTTATTAATTCATCAGATATTCAAGCAAAGAATATATTTTTTTTTGAATTTTCTTAATCCATGTATTTTCAAAGATAAGCTCTTTTCATCAAAGGAGAAAAATCAATAAAATAATGTATTACTGATTAGCATACATTTAAAAAATATAAAAGTTGTAAAGAAAAGATATTTTTAACAAAAGTTAAGTAGAAAATCCAATGTGTCCATGTAATTATCCAGGGGATCAATCAGAAGGGTGGAGATAAGGTGAGCATTGAGTTATAAGCCAAGAGAGTCCAGATGGCAGAGTCCGAAATCTGAGATATGAGTGGATACATTAGAATAAAGTCCAAAACAAAAGATCAGTTGATGACAAAATGAATTACTCACCAAAAAATATTTTTATATTTTCAAATTTATGCTACTAGTAATACATTATTTTACTGATTTTTCTCCTCTACTGAAAAGAGTTTATCTTTGAAAAGCCATGGATTAAGGAGATTTTTTTTTTTATTCCTTGCTTGAATATCTGATGAATTAATAAATATTGTAATTTATCCAACTTTTATTTTCATTATTTCTTTATATATATATATATATATATATATATATATATATATAAAAAGAATTTTCCATGTTTAACCATAAAGCATGATTTTTAAACATAAAACATTTTACTCAATTTTTATATCAATCTTTTTCGATATTTTTTTTATATTGTGTTTGTAAAAGAAACAAAAACTAGCAATTTTATTTTGGTCAGCCATTTTTTATGTCATGATATTCATCACCCTTCAAAAATGTTGGTTTATTTTGATCAACTCTTTGAAAAAAAAAGAGAGAATAAAACAAAAAATTTAATGCCTGATATAACTTGTAAAGTTTAATTGTTTTTTTGTTGCATGTTTTATAACCAGATTAAAAATGTTATCAGAACTCTTTAATTTATCGTTAACGAGCTGTACCTTCACCCCGGATTCTTAATACTTGCAGTTTTGTTTTGTTTTTGGTTTATAAAACAAGAAATTATTTTCTCTTCAACAGTTTAAATGCTTCCAAAAAAGAAATTGAAAACCATTTTGTTTTTAAAATATGTTTTAAATTTCATTATTTTCCGTTTTGCCTGGTTTAATGCAATAAGTTAGCCGTGGAAATTATATTAAATGATCATGCTAGTCACGTGGATGTAAAAAACACGTGCACAGACAAACACAATACACGAGAATTGATAACAGTATTTCCTTGATATAGTGATTTTAAAATATTAAAAACGTTTTATTTTTACATGTAAATAGATAAGAAAAGCAATTCAAATAGATTATTTTAAATCATCTTTCCAGGGTCGATATTTATTTATGATTATCTTTTTCATTATTTCGCTTGATAGCATCACCATTTAATAGCTTATTTTTAATTGTAAAGCGGTTTATTAAAAAATTACAATAGATTATTTTAATTCATCGTTCCAGGTTCTTTATATATTTAATTCTTATTTATTCTTCCTCTCCATCTCTGTGAATATTCTTAGCAAGCAGGGATTTTTTTTTTTTCATCAATTCATTAATCACCATCTAATAGCGTATTCATAATTATATTATAATTATATTAATTATATTATATAAATAATTTGTAGATTAATTAGGTATGATTAATCTACAAATTATTATATTTTATTATAATAATTTATTTAAAAAATAGAATCTATTAAATATTTTAAACTAATAAGAACCTCAAATACAAAAACTTTTTACCAAAACAAATGGAGTCGGCATTAAATAACCCGAAAGGGTTGATATGCCATAAAACAATGAATCAATTAATCATAAATAAATATATTAAAAATGTCGATTAGATTATCTTAATCCATCATTCCCGGGTCTTTATTTCACGTCATTTCAGTTAAAGTATCTCACTTTAGTGGACAATTTGGATCAAGAGAAGAATAGGGACCCCAGATCATTAACACAAGACGCGGGACATATTTTAGAATCACCGGTTGACCTCGCAATACACGTGGTCTCTATTTACAAAACACTTGTAAATAGATCTTTTATAACATGTTAATATTTATTTTAAGGCAGAGAGTTCATAAATAAAACAAATAAATATTAACATGTTTTCTTTTAAAACATGTTTTTGTGTCACTATTTACAAAACAACTTTTCTTTTAACATGTATACGCTTTTTTAAAAATCGGCTGACTTGTAATCTGTCGTTTATGTTATAAAAGATCTATTTACAAGTGTTTTGTAAATAGAGACCACGTGTATTGCGAGGTCAACCGGTGATTCTAAAATATGTCCCGCGTCTTGTGTTAATGATCTGGGGTCCCTATTCTTCTCTTGATCCGAAAATTTTTTTAAATGTCCACAGTGTAATAATAATGCTATTAAAAAGTTAGCGCATTATGAAAAAACGAAACAAATAGAATTCTCTGATTGTATATACAATCAGAGAATTCTATTTGTTTCGTTTTTTTTCTAATTTTATTTTCATATTTCATATGTAGTCATATATTGTATCATAGAATTATGATACAAATCAGCCGACAATGGCTTTATTGCTGTCGGACTGAAGGGGTTACCTGAAGCACCAGAGAATGCCACCAGGGTTGCTCAGGCATTTTTTGTAGGCCAGAGTGTGTTTATTTTAGTACTGTATTGCATTTTAGACCTTGTAACAACAACCTGGCGTTGTCTGGAAGCCTTGTTAGTGGAGTGTTGGCATTTTTAACCTACGTTATTGAAGCACCTGTTACCAAAATGACTTAATTCAGCATTAAATAACCTGAAAATGGTTGATATGCCGTAAAAAAAAGTAGCCAAAGCAAAGCCTGTATTTATCAGGGTTTGCTTTGCAATAAACAGAATGAGAATGCGTGTTGAGGTTAGAAGAATAAGGTTATATACAATAATATAATACAATGTCGGCAGTGTTGCTTCGGCTACTTAACTCGATATTTACATCTGCAGGATGATGTGACACAAGGTCAGAAGTTGGGGAGAATAACCCAACACAACAAGTGCATTCTGGCCCCTTAAATATTGTCTGGGCAGCCTTGTCGGCATTCTCCAGTTAGGGCATCTCAGGCAGTTAGCAATAAACTAACCCTAACCCCAAAGAGGGAAGGCAAGGCCTGGGAGAGTGGACGTCTTAGGACTACTCAGGACTAATACCACAGCCACCAAAATGACCCAGTTTCTGCCGGACTGATTGTCGCGAACGGATGCTCGACTGGTATGTACCTTGTCAGCAAGTAGCCTTCTCTACTCGACTTGCTGAATGGATTACAGTCAAAGTATTATTATATACTTATCGGAAGAGTCCATTGTGTATCTAAATAGGGATGATACTGAAACAATAACTAAAGACATTAAGGGAAATATTTCTGCCAAATTTAATAAGAAAAGTTTTTTTAAATTTGTTGAATTAGTAAACATTGGAATTTCCCATAACTCTAATGAGGACAAAAAACATTACCTTCATTAATCCCAGCACTAATCCTAAGTCCGAGGTGATGGTTGCAAATATTGGGGTTGAGATCATAAATTCAGTTTTGATACAGAAGTGGCAGTCAAGACACAATTTCTTAATCCTCTCTCTCTCTCTCTCTCTCTCTCAATTTCTTTTTCTCTCTCTCAATTTCTTTCTCTCTCTCTCTCAATTTCTTTTTCTTTCTCTCTCTCTCCCTCTCTCAATTTCTTAATTTATTTTCTCTATCTCTTTCTTTAAATTTCTTTGTCTCTCTCTCTCTCTCTCTCTCTCTCTCTCTCTCTCTCTCTCTCTCTCTCTCTCTCTCTCTCTCTCTCAAAATTAGTTGTTTTTTATTTTGTAAATTTACATCAAAACCGTTTTGTGCCTTAAACATTTCTCAATATTTTCTCACGAGAAAAGGAGAATCATCAGAATTTCTGCCTTTACAATTTCCGTCCACTTTAGTTGGGGGGTGAAGGGCTCATACCTTTTCCAATGGTATTAGTGTGTAAGTCTATGCGACAGACATGACTGGATCTGAACTCAACTTAACAAATTTCATAGTCTGCTGCTGTATTCATTACATTATTCGCCCGCACCCCCTTTTAGAAAGAAAAATTGTATTATGTAGCAATAAACAAAATGACTGTAAATAATCAGATTATATTTATATAAAACTTATTTATTAATTGTTATGTGCAGGCCCAGTGCAAGGCTAATTAACCCCTAAGGAAGGTCATAAATCTTTTTAGTCCCAAGTTCATGATAAGCTAATGTAGAATATCCAAACTTTATTGTTTATTCTAAGTTTCTTGAAGAAGAAAAAAGAAACAAAGAAAAAAAACTTTTTTTTTTTTTTAAAATCAAGCTATCATACCAAAGCTCCTATAGTATTTGACGATATTTCTGAGATGAGCGGCTATCTAGATGGTTTGGACTTTTATGCTCATCATAGTCGTTGATATTTTCACAACATACTCCGACCTTCTTCAGACGTCTTTTGTCGTAAGTAAACAGAGAATAGAATGGTTGAAACATTGTGAAAATGTAAACGACCATGATGAGGAGAAAAGTCCAAACCACTTAAATAGCAGCTCATCTCAGAAATATTGTCAAATACTATAGGAGATTTGGTAAATAAAGGATACAGTTCGAAATACTCAGAAGGTTGCCGAATAAATGTTGATATTTCAATGAGTATGCTTCCCAGCAGAAAAATTGGAACATTTTCAATTTTTAAAAAAATGACCAGTCACAAAACGTATAACGAATGGTATATGTTTTCAAGATCTTATGTAATCTTGAAATAAATACAAGTACACAAATGTGATATCTTCCAGCCATAGTATAATCTAACTACTAGTGGAGAAAATGCTTGTACCAACTCTACGAACAACCTACGTAGAATGATGAAAATCCTATTAGCGTAATTGAGAGGACCCTAATCTCTGGACAAAAAAACCTAACACATACAGCGGGGTTGACACCAAAAAAATAAAGCCTTGACCAAACCTGTGCAAAAGTCTTATTGACCAATGGTCGCCAACCAATAGTCCGTGGACCACTGTTGGCTCGTGCAAAATTTTTGATGGTCCACAGAAAAATTAGGACATTATTCTGATTTTTACGAAGCTCAAAAGCTTAAAAGATGACGAGTAACAAAACGTATTACGGATGGTATATTTTTTTTTTTTTCATTTTATTTCGGTTGAAGTTCTCAGAAATCAAGGGGCCCCTTCCTGAGGCTAACACTTGATCTCTATATGAGATAGATAGATATTCGAGTGTTCTATTAAAGTTCTACTTTGTATCTCAAACATTGAGTTAGTAAAGAAGTTAAGAACATTAATTCTCCTATCCCCAATTGACCAGTTAACTATTTTATAGTATATCTTTCTTGTGGTCTCTAAGTCTTGCCGAATTCCAGGACAATAATTCATCTAGTCTGGTGGAGTATCCAGCGAAGTGCTGTTACTTGTGGCAACACCACTAGAAGGTGAAGAATTTCTCGTATAAGCCAGTGTGGGATAGCCATACCGAAGGGATCTTATTTGGCCTTCGAATACTATGTTATTTTGAATATTTGGTCAGGGTTAGGGAGAAATATCCTCATGCCAGGTTGTCCTGACAAACCCCTGTACAGAGAGATTTTAGACACTCGAAGACAATGTCTAGTAGGCATTCAAATAATATGCAAAGTCATGTTCAATACCTGTCAGTAAATAGTTTCTTACCATTACTGGGTGGTTTACTAGTATACTTTTCTACAAACATTGGCATAGCAATGGTGAAAAAGAATAGAATGTTAGCAGTGAAATATGGATTACGACGGCATTGAAAATGTTGCTACAACTATCAACTTAAAGCTATTGCACTGCAAAACATTAAGACCGTGAAATCGTAAACAAGCCCAGAATCAGAAGAACCAAGCACAAGTAGCTGAAGAGGAGGAGGAGGAAGCAGAATGGGATGAAATTAATTTTAATTTAATTTTTAATACGTTGAATTAATTGCTTTAATTTAGAAATTACATTTTTTTTTTCTTTTAGAACCTCATATTAGTCTGCCAAATTTCAAATTATACATTTAGTTGTTGAAGAAGTTCCAAAAAAGGTTGATGACCACTGGTTTAAATAAGCATGTGGATTCCACACCGGCTCTCTCCATTTCTATATGTCATCTGACTTCCTTAAGAAGTCGCTCAATTTCAGCCCTGTCTTTCTCATTCACGACCTGCCTTTTTTCCTCCCTCCTTGCACTGTGCCTTGCAGGATTGTCTTGCCAAGCCTTGTCGATCATGTGATATTTCAAGAGATCTTTGTAAAAAAATCCTTTTTTTATGAACACATTTAACTTATTGAGTCTTGCTTATATGTGTTGTTTCTTTTCCCGGACCAAGTCTACAATAGGCACCCCCAGAATGAGTGATTTAAAAAAAAAAAGGTTACTTTTGTTTTTACGCAGCGTGTTTTTTGTTTTGTTTTTCTGTTTAATTTGTAAACAATGTTATATGTATTTATGGAGATATGAAGATTTTACACTTAGAATATTTATCTGTATAAAAATGAAAGAAAAGAAAGTCATGTTTTTATACTTAAAAAAAAAACAAAAAATTTTAATCAGAAGTGCATCTGCATTTCCGTTTAAGTAAAAACAAATTTTTAAATAAAAGCTATGTATTTTTTTTTCTTTAATATGAAAACATTCGGTAGTTCAAATAAATATAAGTACAAAATTTCCAAAAATCATATACACCTGACATTGTTTCTGAATCAACCAGCGTAAAAGCAAAAATCATTTTGAGGTGCCTATTGCATACAAGATCCAGATTTTTTTAGTTACTTAAAAATTATATATAAATTGTTTATCCTGAACATGTGGTGCCTTCCGTATGTGTTGGTGGTCGCTTATTTAGTTTGTCTCATGCATAGCCTCGCCCTTTCTTCTGTTTTTACAAATGAATCACCACTTATGGTCAAAAGCCACTCAAACATAAATGGGTTAATGAGATGAATAGATTGTCAGTTGGATGATGAAGAATATTATGAGAGGATTGAAATGATGAATGGAATGAAAAAAAAATTGGTGACTTATAAGGACGGTTTATGACAAGTATTTGTTGACATTGGATTTTAAGATGGCCATGTTGTAGTCTGCAGGGAAACAGTCCCGTGGTAATGTGTTCTACAGAGGGGAAGTTCTTGGAAAGAAACTCTGTTCATGGAAATTTCGTTTGATATTAGTCACACAGAGGAAGAAAGGAAAGTTCTTTGCAGTTGTGGTAATAAGACGAGTTCTTGCTGTGAATGTATTGCAAGGAGAAACTAGGGATTAAAGCGCGGTCAAGCACCTTCCGTAGAACTAAAAATAGAGTAGAGAAAGATTCTGTGAGACAAAGGTCAAAGATCACCCCCCCTCTCTCCTCAGATTTAAAAGTCAATTTTGTACTTTGTCAAGTAAGAGTCCTCTGAATGGCACCTCCCCAGATGTGGCAGCAGTAGTCCATCTTAGCATTATTTGAATTCAAATGTGTAAAAATAATTTTTTTTAAAGATGCGTAACTATCATTTCCTGCATTATTATTATTATTATTATCATCGTGTCGGTTGTTTTACATTCTTATTCAATAATTTTTACATTTTTTTAGATGCGGATATCGTGTCTGTTATGTGCTATGTCCGTCCATCAGTCGTTCTCACTTTACCCTGAAAGTTGAGGAGATCTGTTCAGCTGCTGCTGCTTATTTTTCTTAACTTACGAACGAGTATGACTGAATTTAGTAAAGGTAGTTATCTTGTTTTAGTTTTCAGAAGGAGACTTTGCTTTTCATCAATTTTATATACTTTTTTTTTTTTTAATAGTAACTATAAAAGTAAAAAAATTTAATACAAATTAAATAGTTCATATTTGAAAATTGAGCAATAAAACTGCTAGAAGCCACAAACATGGTGCAAATATTTTTTTATTTAATTTTTAAAATTATTATTATTATTAAATTTTTATGGAATAAATCCATTCTTCAGAGACAGGAAGTGTTTCATATTAGTAATATAAATATTAACTTTTTTTTTTTCTTTTTTTTTAAATTTTTTTTACTGGTTGTTGTTGTTGTGCTCCACATGTTATGAAACTTGCATGAAAAGGAAATTTATGGCTGCTAGTAGTTTTATTGCTCAATTTTAAAACTAAAATTATTTAGTAAAAATAAATTTTTTATTAATCTTGGACTTTAAAAATAATTTCTTTTATAGCATTTTAGTCGAAAGATTTCAGTTGACCCATGCTAACTATACGCTACGTCGTTTTAATGAATGTAATTGATTTCCTTAATGAAAATAGATATTACTATTATTAAGTATTTAATATATATATATATATATTTGTAAGTTCATATAAAAGATATATATTTAGGCATATACTCCTTATAATTTCCGAGATGTTTCCAATTGCAAGCTCAATGAAGTTGTATTACAAGATTCAAAACATATATATTGCATTCCAATGACCACAAGAAAAATCAATCCAAAATGATAATTTTCATATTCACTTCAATTTCCTTTATTTTCATATTTGCCGAAAACCTGTATTTCTTGATTCTTCCAACAAACAAAACCCTTTTTATTTTTTTTTTCCCATTTTTTTTTCAAATTAAAACATTTTCTTACACACATTTCATGGCGAGGTCAAGGGAAAATATATAAACTTCAGTCCAACTTTGCTGGTCATCAGAGCAAATTAATTTACAAGTTATAGGTAAATATATTATTCCAAAAAGAGAACAGAAAATGCGAAAAATCCAAGAAGAAGACTTGACCAAAAATATGTGGCAAGCCGAAATACATGAGAAAAACTCATATGATAAATGGTGAAAAAATCCAAGGACCCTCCCCCCCCCCCCCAAAAAAAGGTTACGTCTTCTTGGATTTTTCCCATTTTCCGTTCTCCTGTTTACTTGTAAATGAACTCCTTGCTCTGATGATCAGCAAAGTTGGACTGAAGTCTATATATTTTCCTTTGACCTTGCTGTGAAACGCGTGTAAGAAAATGTTTTCATTTTGAAGGGGCGGGGGTCAGAAAAATTAAGAAGAAATACAGGTATTCGCGGAAATGTGAAAATAAAGGAAATTGAAGTGAATATGAGAATTATGATTTTGGATTGATTTTCTCCTGTGGTTATTGGAATGCAACTATAAAGTATATATATATATATATATATATATATATATATATATATATATATATTGTAATCAGATTGAGAGGGGAGGGAATCTAACTGAATGAATCTTTATAATCATGGCCTTGTTTTATTTTTATTCCCTTGAAAGAATCTTTGCAAAAAAATGTATAGTTATGTGAAATCATTTAATTTAATTTTATGTTTTCTTTACAAGATGTTAAGTTCTGTTGAGACAATCGATTTATTCTGTTTCCTGAAGATTTTCTAGATTACTTATTTGGAAACAAAAATCAGTCTAGAAAAAAATCTCAGGAAAATTAATTTTCAGATTAGACTAAATAAAAATATTTTTTGTCACTTTATGAATATTTCAAATAATTTTTTGAGAAAGTTTTTTTAATTTTAATTGTTGAAAGTAAAGTCATGCTGATATCAATAAAAAACAAAACAAAAAACTACTGAATGATGAAATACAAATAAGCAATAATAATTATTATTCAACCATATCTCCAGGCGGGAGGGGAGGAGGGCAACTTGTTTGCACAGTTTCTTGTAAACTATTTACTCAAAGTGCAAAATTTCACCGAACCGTATACTGTTGCATTTAAGCAACATGCAGCCACTCCTGCCTCTAAAATCTATATTTTTTAAATTAAAAAAAAAATGTTTTGAATACTAAATTACAAGATTATATAACTGAAATTTATTTTTTTAAATAATTTTTTTTCATACTTATGGGGGGGGGGGGTAAGTTTGTCATGTGAAATAAACACTGCCCAGTGCTTATAAAAAAAAGCAAGCCTCTAAAATCTATATTTTTGTTGTTTAAAAAAGACAAAATATAGTCTTTTGATTACTATAGATTAAGCAGTAAATTACAAGTTTATATAAAAAAAAATAATGGAAAAATTACTTTTACTTCAAAGTTGAAAATGATTAAACTTTGATCCACCATTTTTTTTTTTTTTTCTTAAGTTTTAGCCTGCTTCTTTTTTTCCTTAAAAAATATATTGTTTCATTGTATTGCAGTTTAAATTATGAAATTCTATCAATTTTCCAGTCATTCAAGGTCACAAAGATAAAAACCCACATTCATCAATAATGAAGCATAATTTGATAGGATTAAGGTCTGAGACGCAGAACTCCACTGTCTCTTTAGACAGACAGATGCTAATAAATGCCAAAATATATTTCTAACAAAGATGTTTTTTTAATCGATATCATTTTTATTGGGGTTTCTACATTTGGTTATGTTTTTGTTACATAAAACATGCATCGACTCTTTTTTTTTTCTTCTTTAACTTCAGTCTTAGATCTGATGAGCTCAGAGGAAGATTAAATCTGGACACTATAGGGAGATGTGTGCAGAACAAGAGACTTGGTTGGTTTGGTCACATTGAAAGAAAATAGGGACAATACTGATAAGTGTTAGTACCCCTCATTCACACGCTAAACAAAAAATTTTAATCTTAAAAACAAACGAATGTTAATTTCTTTTCCATTCATTCCTGAAAATTATGCTAGAACATTAAAATTTCTCAAATTTTTTTTCCATTCATTTGTTGAAAGGTCTAATGCATTATTAATTCTGGTCATTTTGATGTTTTTTTGTTGAAACTGATTGGAGTTGTTTAGGAAAAAAGTTGCTGTTTTTTGTGCGGCCATCTTTCTCCACACACACACACACACACACACACACAGGGGGCCATTGCCTCACAGGTTGGGAAATTGATCTTGATTTCAGCTTTTTCTGTCATTGGCTACTCACATCCCTGCTAGTTCTAGGAGGTCCACCCTCCCAGGCTTCGCCTCCCCTCTTTGGGGAGGAGTAAGTTTATTGCTTACTGTCTGAGGCGCCCCTACCGGGGAATGCCGACAGGGCTGCCCAGGCAATTTTTAATGGCCAGAGTGCTCACCTCTCGGGCACTGGCTTTTCAAACCCCACTTTCCCGACCCGACCTTGGGTCACATCTTACTTGTGGGAGTAAGATAAAACTGGCCTTGTGCCTAACTCCTGGAGAGGAGTAAATAAATACTCACATCCCTGCTATATACAGATATGGCAAATGTATGGAGAAGTGGTTTCTCTGAAGTATGGCAAGAGATTTCTTCTTGTAATTAATTAGCGAGACAGTCTTTCTCGTATTACCACTTTTGACCCCGGCATCTACAACCCACAGGTCTGGTAAGACCACTATGTTTGGACATAGGAAATTAACCCTTTCATGACTGAATTTATCCAATAACAAAGAAACCTGTCAACTTTGCACAGCCATTAAAAATTCCTACAATGCACAGCAACCGAAAAACGTAGATGCCTTTGTAGTAAACACCCAAAAAGACTAAATGAATAAGACCGTTATAATTTTGGGGACACATTTATATATATCCCATTAGGCATTCTTAAAACAAAGTATGTCCTTCTAGTCTTGAAAGTATTAAACAAAAAAAAAACGTAAAACTTACCAAATGTAAATCCGATTGTGGTAGGGGTTGTGACGATAGAATTATTTGTGGATTATTTGTACTGTATGGCAACTGGGTTTTATAAGTTCGAGTCTGTTCAGAGCACTACTTAATTTGTCACTAAAAACTAAATAAAAACTGTTTAAAAGTGTTCAAAGAAGATTTGAAAATAAGGAAGAAAATGCTTTTAATATTCTTTACATAAGTAATGTTTCTAGACAGTGTTGTATCATAGAATTATGATACAAATCGGTCTGACAGTGGCTTTATTGCTGTCGGGCTGAGGTATGGTTCTGTTCAGTCCTAGGTGGTCCACCCTCCCAAGCTTTACCTACTCTCTAAGAAGGGGTTAATCGTCTGCGGTGCTCATGGGGCATTTTTTGTAGGCCAGAGTACGCTTATCCTAGTGAACTGGCTTCTCACCTTCACCCATGACCTTGTGTCTAACCCTAAACCCTGGCAAGGAAATAAATTAAAATTATGTTTATAGACAGTGACATAGCTTTGGTTACAGATAAACACATACTTTCCATTGTGAGAAGATATTTTACAGCAATACAATTTTAACCATTTCAAGACCCAATTTACAAAAAAAAAAAAGGGTTAACGTAAAACTGCCATTAAAATTTCCCACAATGCACAGCAACTGAACAACCCGGATGTAGTAAACAACCTAAAAGACTTATTTAATGAGATCATTCTCATTTTGGGGACATATTTATCCCATTAGGCATGCTTAAAACAAAGTGGGTCATGTGTGTTCTGCTAGACTTGAAAAGATTAAACTGGCAAAACTTTTTAATTGTTTTAATACAAAACTTATTTACATGAATATCTGCTGCTTGTATATCCCATAAAACTGCTTATGTGAATTGTACTTGTGAATTGCATAATAAAAAAAAATGTTCTCCTTTTGGATTGTCTGCAAAAAGTTTATTTTTTATAAACTAAATAATTAGAATTCATTTAATTACATTTATTATCAATATATAAATATTTTTACCATAATTATTTTTATCATTATTATTTTTATTATCTTGGCTATTCATGTGTTCCTCTAATGCACATAATTATTTTTATCATTATTATTTTTATCATTAGTATTTTTATCATTATTATTTTTATCATTATTATTTTTATCATTTGTATTTTTATCATTATTTTTATCATTATTTTTTTTATCATTATTATTTTTATCATTATTATTTTTATCATTATTATTTTATCATTATTATTTTATCATTATTATTTTATCATTATTATTTTATCATTATTATTTTTATCATTATTATTTTTATCATTATTATTTTTATCATAATTATTTTTATCATTATTATTTTTATCATTATTATTTTTATTATCTTGGCTATTGATGTGTTCCTCTAATGCACATAATTATTTTTTAATTCCTTCCTATAATAATTATTTTTTAATTCCTTCCTATAATAATAATTTTTTAATTCTTTCCTATATTAATTATTTTTTAATTCTTTCCTATAATAATTATTTTGTGTTTATTTGGTACCAAAACTGGGAATATTATTTAAAATGAACATGATGATAAATAACACTGGTTATTATATGTACTTTTGCAGTTAAATGTAAAGACTTGTTATTTAGCGCCATGTTTCTTTTAAATAATATTGGAAGTTTGCAGTATAAACATACACACACAAAATGCCCATTTGGATTTTTCGGACTACTGTTCTCATCTTGAATATTATTCTCACACCGTTGTGAGAATAACATCTAAGATGAGAACAGTAGTCCGAATAATCCAACTAATAAAAATTATCAATCCTCATCTAAAAAAATTCCCAAACAAAAAAATGTCTATTATTTTTTTACCTGAAATTTTTTTACTATTTCATTTTATTTACAAAATTAATGTTTTGTAAACATTTAAATCAGTGATTTACCAATTTTGTATCTTGTTTCATTTTAATTAAAATTTTAAAAAGTGTCAAAACAAATATTTTATTTTTCTTAATTTATTTATTAACACACTGTAATTTGTTATAATTCCTAAAAGAAAGAAAAATAAATCAAAATTCTTACAGAATTTATTTTTGGAAGCTTCACCTTTTTTGTTTCTTTTAGAATATTTTTTTTTTATTTTTAAATCTTCTAAGATGGTCGATTTTTCTATTCAATATTATTTGGTAGAGAAAATAATTTTGTAAACGTTATTAAGGACATAAATTATTTTAAAATACATACAGTTGGGAAATTAGTCAAAGGCAATTTATTTTGGCTGACCTACTCATTTGTGACATATTTGTGTTAAAAAATATATTTGAAAGAAGTTAGAAATATTTTAATTACCCTAAATATTGGTCATAATTAAAATAATCGTGGTTGACATCTTAATTATTGACATGAAGTAGGGTACCTAACCAGACTGGAAGGGAACAAGGGCTTCTACATTTTAAACTTGAATTCAGGCCATGAAATTAAACGTTGATTCTTCCAGTCTGGTTATGTACTCTACTCGCAACCAATATTTACGGTAATTAAAATGCTTCTAACTTCTATGAAATATTAAATTTTTTTAACGCAAATAGGTCACAAACAACTAGGTAAAGCAAAATAAATTGTTTTTGATTAACTTCTTAACTGTATTACCTTTAAAATAATTTGTGCTGATATTAGTAACGTTTACCAATAATTTATTTAATAATCTTCAAAAATGTTTACAACACACTTAGTATAAACTTGTGTCATGCCCATGTGCCATGGTACACTTGTTTAAAATCACTGATTTAAATGCTTAAGATATTGATTTCGTTTTTATGTATTTTCTCAATTAGAATAATTTTTTTTTTTTAGGGGGGGGGGTGCTATTTATTTAATTTGAATAAACTGAATGTCTGATGCTTTAGTTTAATTTTTAAACATTATCTTTTCAGAACAATTATTTTTATATTTAGAAATTATCAATATTATTATTATATTGCTATTTTGTTCTAATATTTTTTTTTTTTTACTTTTCATTTATTTTATCAAACTTTGCAGCAGATAAATCAATCATTTAAAATTAATAGGAGAAAAATATTTTCATTAGAAAAGTGTAAAATTTAATTGTTGCTAAAATGTTTTAATTAAATGTTACTTCATTATTATTTTATGTATTATTATTATTATTATTATTATTATTATTATTATTATTATTATTATAATTATTATATGTGTTATTATTATTATTATTATATGTGTTATTATTATTATTATTATTATTATTATTATTATGTGTTATTATTATTATTATTATTATTCTTATTATTATTATATGTGTTATTATCATAACGTTTCTGAATGGCATGATTCTTAGATAATTTTTCGTAACATGTTTTCTTGAATAAAGACATGAAATAAAATCTTTTTTGTTTTCTTAATTTGTTTTCTTTAATTTGTCAGATTTTTGTAAAAATGTCAATTATTGTACAAGAACTCAAATACGCTAGAGTTACTAGATGATCTCCATTCAAAGATCTTGATGATCTCAAGAGCTGAAAACAGCGAAAAAGGCCACAACAATCTCGGACAGAATTTTACAACAATCCCTTCGCTTTTGCAAAACAAGTTTTCATAGATAAAAAGAATGTCTGACTCAACGTCTGACAAGAGGAACTTGAACAGCGTTTGAATACAACGTATTCTGATGAGCTGAGAGATGTCGTCCCCATCCTTCTAATAGAAAGCATCCCTTGCTTCCAAACTCCAGCAGTCACTTTGGTATCATTACTGTTAAGTGCAGGAATTTGTCCACAAAGCATGTGCAGGTAGTGCCCCCTGTGTAAATTTAATAGCATCTCAAATTTATAAACACTGTCCACGAGTTCTTAAACTTACCATCCTACTCCAGTGAGATTGGAGGCACAACATTGTGCCACAAGACTTGTGCCTGGCGGATGGTATTTGGATACCTAAGAATGAATGCAGGAGGAATTAAACATTTCGTCCCATCTCACTCTGTAGACGGGAAAAATATACTTTGGCGTTCTAGTTCACTAGACGACAGACTACAGACTTTGTAGTGAGCAATAAATATATCTTTGGCACAGGACTTGTTCTCCAATAAATATATCTTTGGCACAGGACTTGTTCTCCAATAAATATATCTTTGGCACAGGACTTGTTCTCCAATAAATATATCTTTGACACAGGACTTGTTCTCCAATAAATATATCTGTACGGAAGGATGGTATCCCTGGCTTTCTGGAACATTCGCAAATGGTTTGGAACTCGATCTTCATAGCAAAACACCATAAAACGGATCTTCATATGATATGGCTTGATGTAGCTAATGCGTATGGGCAAGATAAGAACTGAACAGAGAATGTTGATGTGTCATCTCAAAAAAAATCTCCACCTCATGAGAGAGCGGAATTTCAAGAGATGAATTTAGATGACCTACATTCAAAGGTCTTAGTGATATCATAAGTTGAACACGAGAGAAAATTCCGACAATCTCAGACAGCATTTTACAATATTCCCTTTGCTTTTGCAAAACGACTGAATGAAAGTTAAACCTGAGAAGAGCCGAAGCCTATCAATATGATGTAAGGATTGTGTCAAGAACATGCACTATCGCATTCAGGGTAATATAAGCCCAACTGTCAGGGAAAAATCAGTAAAAATCCTCGGACGACTTTATGAAATTCCATTGACTAATTGGCATCATGGCACAGAAAATTGCACCAGGAAGGGGCCCCTTGATTTCTGAGAACTTCGACTGAAACAAAAGTAAAAAACTGTATTCTTCTAATATATATATATATATATATATTTTAAATTTAATTTTCAGCAATTTATGCCTTCTTCAAAATTATATATTTATATATATATATATATATATATATATATATATATATGAAGCAATCCAACAAAAGATATAAGCGTCAACTAATAACTTTTAATTAGTGAAACATCCAGATAAAAAACTGAAGCTCAATATACTGGATAGAGCATTAATATTATAATATAAAATGAAGTAATAAAATAAGGTGTCAATCAAATTTTAATTTGATTGACACCTTATTTTATTACTTCATTTTATATTATATTATAATATATATATATATATATATATGCATATATATTTATTATAATTAATTATTTTTTATAAATCGCTAGTAAAAAGCAATAACAAAACAAAAAATTTACATATAAGCATATATATATATATATATAGAAATTGAAAAAAGGAAAACCAAAAAATGTTATTTATGTATTCATCAACGTTTCGTCATTTCAAGACTTCCTTAGGATGATTGTCTGAAGAAAACAACACGCAAGTACCAAATGTTTGAAACGGAGGTTGTGGCAGACATAAACTTAAAAGGGGCCGCTTATGAAATAAAAAATTATGAGATACAAATGGCAGTGGGAAATTGAGTTGACAGTAGAGAGTGTGAGAGGAAATGGTGGCGGTTGAATTTATAAGATCATTAGGGAGGGGGAGTGAGCTAGTGTTATGTAAGCCAAGAGAGGTGGCTTATGATAAGATCAGTTATGGGCTCATCGAAATGGTGGGAGACATTACAATAACTGTGGAAGAAGTGGGGGCGAACATTGGTAGCGGTCAGAATTGATTTAAATTGTGAAGGAGGAGGAGGGATATGAGACATGTTTATTGAATCTTTTTTAAATTACCCTTGAGATGAGAGAGTGAAAAGGATTAAAAATCAGGGTTGCATAATAGGATGGTGTAGGAGGGAGAGGGAGAGAACAAGATGTAGTGTGGAGAATATATATATATATATATATATATATATATATATATAGAGAGAGAGAGAGAGAGAGAGAGAGAGAGAAATAGATTGTTATTGTTTATATAGAGAACATTTTAATTCAAAATAATAAACCTTTAGGAAAAGTATACAATGCAGTTTTTTAATTAATTTTTTAAATTTAATTTTTGGCAATATACGCCCTCTTCAAAATTAAAAAATATAGTATTATACTTTTTATTTATTTTATTTTTTAATCTTGAATAAAAATTTTAGCCCAATTCTGTTTCAACACCACACAACAACAAAAAAGCGATAATTAAAAAAAATAGAATAAAAGGTATAGACACTATATCTTTTAATTTTTAATTCTGAGGTATATCGTCGAAAATTGAATTGAAAAAATTGCATTGTATGGCTTTCCTAACAGTTTATTATTTTTAATAATTCAAATTTCCTATCTATCTTCTATATAATAAAATAAAGCCAATTTTTTCGTCTAGATTCAGACAAAATAGAAAAACCTTCACATACTTAACTGTTTTGCTAAGTATTTATACTAAGCCCTCATGCGTGTTTCCAGAAATTTAACTTCATTTATTCTTCATTACATTTTTATTACATTTTCCCCAGCTACCCGGACTCTCCCAAATAATCCTTCCAATAAGAAGGTAGCATCCCCTTTCACCCGTTATTATCTATCTACTAACACTGTCACCAGAATCATTGTGTGCTACTTTTCAATCGTTTAAAAACTAAACAAACACTGATTAATCCAGAATACTTAACGAATAGCAATAAATATAATTTCTAAAAAACAACAACTGTTCAATAAGACTACATATTTTTGCGTCAGTAAATTTTTCCCCTTACTTAATACTTGAACTTACTTCTTCTTTCTTTATCTGAATTGATACTCTGATATTTACTTATTTTTAAAAATAACATGACTTTTTCATCTTTTAAACACACTTTATAGTTTAGCGCAGAATACAGGAATATCAGATTGAATGTAATATATTCCGAACTGGCATTAATAGTGATCTAAATCATTTTTCATTTCATCGCACAACGCCAATACACTTTATACATTACCGTGATTTAAAGGAATATCGGATTGAATGTCAGACATTCCGAACCGTCAGTAGTAGTGAGCTAAATTATTTTATAACTTTTCTTACAAATTCTTTTTTGCTAATTGCCTCAAACGAGAAAGAATTTCACATTGCCTGCCTGAAAACAGAACAGATTATGTTTACGTTATCACTAAACTAGAAAATAACGTTGTCTTCATATATTAAATTTTAAATTAAACGTCTTGAACTGAGTTATACAAATATTTTATTTTTCCTCTTTTCATCGCACAACGCTGAGACACTTTATACATTACCCCAGTATCAAGGAATATCGGATTGAATGTCAGATATTTTGAACCATTAGTAGGAGTGAGCTAAATTATTTTATAACTTTTCTTACAAATTCCGGTACTGGTGAAGCTTTTAAACCAACTATTGCCGAAATACGTAAACAGCCGAATCAAAACGAACCGACGTTAAAATCAAAATGAGACAGACTTTCAACATTGAAAAAAAAACGCTCACTTTATGTTAGTTTTTTTATAACAATTTACTTTTTGACAAAGAAAATCAATGAATTTTTTTATATATTTTATGGGAAAGTTAAATTATTTGTTTGTTTTTTCGATAATTGGTGGTTTTTTTTTTAAACATAATAAATGCAAAAATGATTTTTACAGATTTTTTTGGCATTTTATTTTTTGGATACTGTTACAGCTTTTGAAACAGAAAAAACCGACCCGGTTAGGGTTAGGTAAAGGTAAGTGTTAGTTTAGTTTTGTCCGATTCATTTAGCAGATTTCTGCCTGTCAGGAATGTTAAGAGTTACTCAATTTACAGGTAAATTTGTCGTCTGCTTTTAGGGTGTTCTGATTGGCTAAGCACTTCAGCATCTTCCGATTGTTTACATAAACGGCCGGAAAATGGCAAACAGAAAGTCGGTTTAGTCTGGTTCAAAAGCTGTACCAGTATCCAAATTCCTTCTGTGCTAATTGCCTCAAACGAGAAGGATTTCACCTTCCCTGCCCGAGAACAGAACAGATTATGTTTACACTATCACTAAACTAGAAAATAACATTGTCTTCATATATTAAATTATAAATTAAGTCTTTGACTTAGTTATACAAATATTTTATTTAAAAAATTAATTACGATATTTTGCACTGGTACAGTTTTTGAACAAGACAAAACCGACTTTTGCCGATGCAGTTACATAAGCAGTCAGAAAAAGCCGAATTAAAATGAACCGCCATCGCCCAAGTTTGTGTGGACCAAATACAACCTCTGCATCAATACAATTTTATCCACAAATTTCATAAAACAAATTAAACAAAATAAAAATTTAATAAAAGTGGATTCTTTTGTCCTGTCACCACTTGCAATGTAAGACTATTTATTGATAAATCCTATTTAAATCACGTACATTACTTACATTGAAACAGCGACTTAGGTAAAGAGAAAAAAATGTTTTGAACGAATATCCCAAGTGGATTTTCTTTAACACAATTTATGTCATTTAATAACATAGTGACTTGACACAAAGACGTCACAAATGGATAGGTAGAGAGAAAAAAACAGTTTTTGACAAATATCCAAAGTGCATTTGCGTTAAAACAATTTATGTAATTTTTAGTATGTTTATTTACCTCCTGCAGGAAGTCAAGGTGTCATAAAAACAATTTTATCCACAAATTTCATAAAACTAATTAGTGTTAATGACATTAAACGTCGAATTTGTGACCGATTTGCAATGACACAATTTGCAATTCATTATTTATAGATAAATCCTATTTTAATCACGTAAATTACTGGATAAAATTGCATTCATTGTTTTTCTGCAACATAGACTTAGGCTTAACATCATTCTTTTCTATTTCACTTGGGGAATGCCCGGACCCGGGTCCTACTAGTATATATATATATATATATATATAGGTTTACCAATATTTTACCAATTGTGATTTTCAATGTTTTGTGGAGGTTTTTTTCCCATCGGTGTCCTGTTTTGAAAAAACTTAGTTGAAACTGGCTCGACTGGTTTTGAATCCTATATGACGACATGAAATCCCTTATGGGGGGGGGGGGGGATTCGAGATATATGTCAACTTTTGATGTGAGTTTTTTTTGTGCCTTTTAACTTGCAATTGTTTTTATCGAGCCTCATTCTTGGGATTTTCTTATCTTCCTTTCTTCTGTTTTGGATTGATATGTTTTTTCTATGACTAGTAAATGAACAATTTCTCTGATCATCAGCGATGTTAAAATAAAAACTATATATTTTTCTTAACTAAGTTATAAAACGCGCATAAGATATGAAAATATTAAAAAATTGAAAACAAATAAATATAAATTTTGTTTGAAAGACGAAAGAAAAAATACAAGTATTTGTCGAAGTCGGAAAATGAGGAAATTGAGAAAAATAAATAAATAAAAATGATGGTAATGGATTGATTTTTCCTTTTGGTCATTGGAATATAACTAAAAAAGTATATATATATATATATATATATATATATATATAATATATATATATATATAATAATCCAGGTAAAACATCCAAAAAATTTCAACCGGGTTTATAAAAAGTGTTCAATATCAAATAGAGCTTTTATATATGATTTTTATTTTTATTTACACAGACATGTACATGTCTGTGTAAATAAAAATAATCATATATATATATATATATATATATATATATATATATATATATATATGATTATTATATGATTATATATATATATATATATATATATATATATATATATATAAGTGCAGATTAGTAGTCCGAGGCTGTAGCAATGCGGTGTAGTTGCCGGAAGATGGAAAAAAGTGAACAGAAATAAACGATGAGAGAAAACGAAACTCAAAACGATTTATTAATAATTTCACGAAAAACTGATTAAATACCAGAATAGTAAATACTGTCTGGTAAATAAAAAGTTCGGCAAAAGGTAATCTTAAATTTTCGAAAGAAAAACTTTCATTTTCAAAAGACAACAATAGAAGACCGAGAGGGTCGAAAAAAAACGGGGAAAAAAGGTAAGGTCAACTGCAGAGCATAAATTCTGAATTATGCTGGACACGTGCTGGAAAAAAAAACCAAATTCAATTCAATCAACATCAAATTCTAATAATGCAAAGTTATTGTACAATATAAAGTTATCTTGTGCGATTTTAAAAGTTGGGCCTGTATAGCATTTAAGCTGACATTTCAAACTTTGATTCTGACGAGCAAATTTCCATCTGTTATTGTTGTACCATGTTATTGGCGCTACAACATTACATTACAGTTTATATAAAAATTTATGTAGACCCGCTTGAACAACTAGTTAAATCGAAAAATCAGAATTAGCCAGGAGAATAACTCATATTTTAATTGAAAAGTATAAAAGAGTAATCTCCCTTACAACTAAAATTTAGAAATAACAGTGATTCAAGTAAGAAGTGTTTAAATAAAAAAGCGAATCAAGTAAGTGTATTTTTTTTTACTGAAAATTATTTTTGGTTTGTAATCAGGAAAAAAAGGCATCGTTAGGGTTTAGGGTTAGGTTTTGTTTTTTTTACTGATAGTTATTGTTGGTTTCGTTAGAATTAGATATTAAAGTTTTGTTTTTTTGCCTAAACATTTTTTTATAACAAAAATTTCACTGAACAAGTTTAGAAAAGCTTTCTTTCACACGAAACGTTTTTTTTAATTGTGTGTTTACGATGTTACATCTGTCTCCACATTTTTTTTTTTTTGCATTTTTTTCCCCTTTGCAATCAGTTTTTCTTCCTGACAAAAGTTTATTACTCCTTCAGGTGACGCAACAGCCAGTGATAGCTCGTGAAAATTCATTGCAGTACTTTCGCGTTTCAATCAGTTTAAATTTTGACATGTCGTCTGCTTATTCGTTTCAATCAGTTGAAATTGTCTGCTCATTTTCTCGCAGTTTCATTGGCTAACCGCTTCGGTACTTTCTGGCAGGTTACGTAAACATCCGGAAAGTACCAACACCGAAGCACTTTTAGCGTGGATCCTAATCTACAAAAGTACCCAAATTCCAAAGCATCATATTGCTTCTTCTTTTTACAATTATGCCGGCTACGATTTTGTCTTTGAAGTGTCATGTGGTCATACGACAGTTTCCCACTTTTTTACACAGTCCTTTGCATTATTGTTGTATTCTGCCAGATCTTTCAAGCTGCAACGGTCGGCTAGTAGAGGGCCAACATAAAAGATTTTAAAGAAAATATAGTTGGGAAATTAGTCCAAAACAATTTATTTTTGTATACTTATTCATGTGTGACATATTTGTGTTAAAAAAAAATTATATTTAATATAAAATATAAACATGCAAAGTCACCGTTAATGTTAGATATTAGATTAGATAAAATATAAGCATGCAAAGTTACCGTTAATGTTAGATATTAGATTAGATAAAATATAAACATGCAAAGTTACCGTTAATGTTAGATATTAGATTAGATAAAATATAAACATGCAAAGTTACCGTTAATGTTAGATATTAGATTAGATAAAATATAAACATGCAAAGTTACCGTTAATGTTAGATATTAGATTAGATAAAATATAAACATGCAAAGTTACCGTTAATGTTAGATATTAGATAAAATATAAACATGCAAAGTCACCGTTTATGTTAGATATTAGATTAGATAAAATATAAACATGCAAAGTTACCGTTAATGTTAGATATTAGATTAGATAAAATATAAACATGCAAAGTTACCGTTAATGTTAGATATTAGATTAGATAAAATATAAACATGCAAAGTTACCGTTAATGTTAGATATTAGATAAAATATAAACATGCAAAGTCACCGTTTATGTTAGATATTAGATTAGATAAAATATAAACATGCAAAGTTACCGTTAATGTTAGATATTAGATAAAATATAAACATGCAAAGTCACCGTTTATGTTAGATATTAGATTAGATAAAATATAAACATGCAAAGTTACCGTTAATGTTAGATATTAGGTAAAATATAAACATGCAAAGTCACCGTTTATGTTAGATATTAGATTAGATAAAATATAAACATGCAAAGTTACCGTTAATGTTAGATATTAGATTAGATAAAATATAAACATGCAAAGTTACCGTTAATGTTAGATATTAGATAAAATATAAACATGCAAAGTCACCGTTTATGTTAGATATTAGATTAGATAAAATATAAACATGCAAAGTTACCGTTAATGTTAGATATTAGATTAGATAAAATATAAACATGCAAAGTTACCGTTAATGTTAGATATTAGATTAGATAAAATATAAACATGCAAAGTTACCGTTAATGTTAGATATTAGATTAGATAAAATATAAACATGCAAAGTTACCGTTTATGTTAGATATTAGATTAGATAAAATATAAATATGCAAAGTTACCGTTAATGTTAGATATTAGATAAAATATAAACATGCAAAGTCACCGTTAATGTTAGATATTAGATTAGATAAAATATAAACATGCAAAGTTACCGTTAATGTTAGATATTAGATTAGATAAAATAGAAACATGCAAAGTTACCGTTAATGTTAGATATTAGATAAAATATAAACATGCAAAGTCACCGTTTATGTTAGATATTAGATTAGATAAAATATAAACATGCAAAGTTACCGTTAATGTTAGATATTAGATTAGATAAAATATAAACATGCAAAGTTACCGTTAATGTTAGATATTAGATTAGATAAAATATAAACATGCAAAGTTACCGTTAATGTTAGATATTAGATAAAATATAAACATGCAAAGTCACCGTTAATGTTAGATATTAGATTAGATAAAATATAAACATGCAAAGTTACCGTTAATGTTAGATATTAGATAAAATATAAACATGCAAAGTCACCGTTTATGTTAGATATTAGATTAGATAAAATATAAACATGCAAAGTTACCGTTAATGTTAGATATTAGATTAGATAAAATATAAACATGCAAAGTTACCGTTAATGTTAGATATTAGATAAAATATAAACATGCAAAGTTACCGTTTATGTTAGATATTAGATTAGATAAAATATAAACATGCAAAGTTACCGTTAATGTTAGATATTAGATTAGATAAAATATAAACATGCAAAGTTACCGTTAATGTTAGATATTAGATTAGATAAAATATAAACATGCATAGTTACCGTTAATGTTAGATATTAGATAAAATATAAACATGCAAAGTCACCGTTTATGTTAGATATTAGATTAGATAAAATATAAACATGCAAAGTTACCGTTAATGTTAGATATTAGATTAGATAAAATATAAACATGCAAAGTTACCGTTAATGTTAGATATTAGATAAAATATAAACATGCAAAGTTACCGTTAATGTTAGATATTAAGTAAAATATAAACATGCAAAGTCACCGTTAATGTTAGATATTAGATTAGATAAAATATAAACATGCAAAGTTACCGTTAATGTTAGATATTAGATTAGATAAAATATAAACATGCAAAGTTACCGTTAATGTTAGATATTAGATTAGATAAAATATAAACATGCAAAGTTACCGTTAATGTTAGATATTAGATAAAATATAAACATGCAAAGTCACCGTTTATGTTAGATATTAGATTAGATAAAATATAAACATGCAAAGTTACCGTTAATGTTAGATATTAGATTAGATAAAATATAAACATGCAAAGTTACCGTTAATGTTAGATATTAGATTAGATAAAATATAAACATGCAAAGTTACCGTTAATGTTAGATATTAGATAAAATATAAACATGCAAAGTTACCGTTTATGTTAGATATTAGATTAGATAAAATATAAACATGCAAAGTTACCGTTAATGTTAGATATTAGATTAGATAAAATATAAACATGCAAAGTTACCGTCAATGTTAGATATTAGATTAGATAAAATATAAACATGCAAAGTTACCGTTAATGTTAGATATTAGATAAAATATAAACATGCAAAGTCACCGTTTATGTTAGATATTAGATTAAGTAAAAAATATAAACATGCAAAGTTACCGTTAATGTTAGATATTAGATTAGATAAAATATAAACATGCAAAGTTACCGTTAATGTTAGATACTAGATTAGATAAAATATAAACATGCAAAGTTACCGTTAATGTTAGATATTAGATTAGATAAAATATAAACATGCAAAGTTACCGTTTATGTTAGATATTAGATTAGATAAAATATAAACATGCAAAGTTACCGTTAATGTTAGATATTAGATTAGATAAAATATAAACATGCAAAGTTACCGTTAATGTTAGAGATTAGATAAAATATAAACATGCAAAGTCACCGTTAATGTTAGATATTAGATTAGATAAAATATAAACATGCAAAGTTACCGTTAATGTTAGATATTAGATTAGATAAAATAGAAACATGCAAAGTTACCGTTAATGTTAGATATTAGATAAAATATAAACATGCAAAGTCACCGTTTATGTTAGATATTAGATTAGATAAAATATAAACATGCAAAGTTACCGTTAATGTTAGATATTAGATTAGATAAAATATAAACATGCAAAGTTACCGTTAATGTTAGATATTAGATTAGATAAAATATAAACATGCAAAGTTACCGTTAATGTTAGATATTAGATAAAATATAAACATGCAAAGTCACCGTTAATGTTAGATATTAGATTAGATAAAATATAAACATGCAAAGTTACCGTTAATGTTAGATATTAGATAAAATATAAACATGCAAAGTCACCGTTTATGTTAGATATTAGATTAGATAAAATATAAACATGCAAAGTTACCGTTAATGTTAGATATTAGATTAGATAAAATATATACATGCAAAGTTACCGTTAATGTTAGATATTAGATAAAATATAAACATGCAAAGTTACCGTTAATGTTAGATATTAGATTAGATAAAATATAAACATGCAAAGTTACCGTTAATGTTAGATATTAGATAAAATATAAACATGCAAAGTCACCGTTTATGTTAGATATTAGATTAGATAAAATATAAACATGCAAAGTTACCGTTAATGTTAGATATTAGATTAGATAAAATATAAACATGCAAAGTTACCGTTAATGTTAGATATTAGATTAGATAAAATATAAACATGCAAAGTTACCGTTAATGTTAGATATTAGATAAAATATAAACATGCAAAGTCACCGTTTATGTTAGATATTAGATTAGATAAAATATAAACATGCAAAGTTACCGTTAATGTTAGATATTAGATTAGATAAAATATAAACATGCAAAGTTACCGTCAATGTTAGATATTAGATTAGATAAAATATAAACATGCAAAGTTACCGTTTATGTTAGATATTAGATAAAATATAAACATGCAAAGTCACCGTTTATGTTAGATATTAGATTAGATAAAATATAAACATGCAAAGTTACCGTTAATGTTAGATATTAGATTAGATAAAATATAAACATGCAAAGTTACCGTTAATGTTAGATATTAGATAAAATATAAACATGCAAAGTCACCGTTTATGTTAGATATTAGATTAGATAAAATATAAACATGCAAACTCACCGTTAATGTTAGATATTAGATTAGATAAAATATAAACATGCAAAGTTACCGTTAATGTTAGATATTAGATAAAATATAAACATGCAAAGTCACCGTTTATGTTAGATATTAGATTAGATAAAATATAAACATGCAAAGTTACCGTTAATGTTAGATATTAGATTAGATAAAATATAAACATGCAAAGTTACCGTTAATGTTAGATATTAGATAAAATATAAACATGCAAAGTCACCGTTTATGTTAGATATTAGATTAGATAAAATATAAACATGCAAAGTTACCGTTAATGTTAGATATTAGATTAGATAAAATATAAACATGCAAAGTTACCGTTAATGTTAGATATTAGATAAAATATAAACATGCTAAGTTACCGTTTATGTTAGATATTAGATTAGATAAAATATAAACATGCAAAGTTACCGTTAATGTTAGATATTAGATTAGATAAAATATAAACATGCAAAGTTACCGTTAATGTTAGATATTAGATAAAATATAAACATGCAAAGTCACCGTTAATGTTAGATATTAGATTAGATAAAATATAAACATGCAAAGTTACCGTTAATGTTAGATATTAGATAAAATATAAACATGCAAAGTCACCGTTTATGTTAGATATTAGATTAGATAAAATATAAACATGCAAAGTTACCGTTAATGTTAGATATTAGATTAGATAAAATATAAACATGCAAAGTTACCGTTAATGTTAGATATTAGATAAAATATAAACATGCAAAGTTACCGTTTATGTTAGATATTAGATTAGATAAAATATAAACATGCAAAGTTACCGTTAATGTTAGATATTAGATTAGATAAAATATAAACA
Source organism: Sepiola atlantica (assembly GCA_963556195.1). Lineage (NCBI taxonomy): Eukaryota > Metazoa > Mollusca > Cephalopoda > Sepiida > Sepiolidae > Sepiola > Sepiola atlantica. Next base: position 34,979,782 of record OY744550.1, read on the forward strand.
TGCAAAGTTACCGTTAATGTTAGATATTAGATAAAATATAAACATGCAAAGTTACCGTTAATGTTAGATATTAGATAAAATATAAACATGCAAAGTTACCGTTAATGTTTGATATTAGATAAAATATAAACATGCAAAGTTACCGTTAATGTTAGATATTAGATAAAATATAAACATGCAAAGTCACCGTTAATGTTAGATATTATATTAGATAAAATATAAACATGCAAAGTCACCGTTTATGTTAGATATTAGATTAGATAAAATATAAACATGCAAAGTTACCGTTAATGTTAGATATTAGATTAGATAAAATATAAACATGCAAAGTTACCGTTAATGTTAGATATTAGATTAGATAAAATATAAACATGCAAAGTTACCGTTAATGTTAGATATTAGATAAAATATAAACATGCAAAGTCACCGTTTATGTTAGATATTAGATTAGATAAAATATAAACATGCAAAGTTACCGTTAATGTTAGATATTAGATTAGATAAAATATAAACATGCAAAGTTACCGTTAATGTTAGATATTAGATAAAATATAAACATGCAAAGTCACCGTTTATGTTAGATATTAGATTAGATAAAATATAAACATGCAAAGTTACCGTTAATGTTAGATATTAGATTAGATAAAATATAAACATGCAAAGTTACCGTTAATGTTAGATATTAGATTAGATAAAATATAAACATGCAAAGTCACCGTTAATGTTAGATATTAGATAAAATATAAACATGCAAAGTTACCGTTAATGTTAGATATTAGATAAAATATAAACATGCAAAGTCACCGTTAATGTTAGATATTAGATAAAATATAAACATGCAAAGTTACCGTTAATGTTAGATATTAGATAAAATATAAACATGCAAAGTTACCGTTAATGTTAGATATTAGATAAAATATAAACATGCAAAGTTACCGTTTATGTTAGATATTAGATTAGATAAAATATAAACATGCAAAGTTACCGTTAATGTTAGATATTAGATTAGATAAAATATAAACATGCAAAGTTACCGTTAATGTTAGATATTAGATAAAATATAAACATGCAAAGTTACCGTTAATGTTAGATATTAGATAAAATATAAACATGCAAAGTTACCGTTTATGTTAGATATTAGATTAGATAAAATATAAACATGCAAAGTTACCGTTAATGTTAGATATTAGATTAGATAAAATATAAACATGCAAAGTTACCGTTAATGTTAGATATTAGATAAAATATAAACATGCAAAGTTACCGTTAATGTTAGATATTAGATAAAATATAAACATGCAAAGTTACCGTTAATGTTAGATATTAGATAAAATATAAACATGCAAAGTCACCGTTAATGTTAGATAATATATTAGATAAAATATAAACATGCAAAGTCACCGTTTATGTTAGATATTAGATTAGATAAAATATAAACATGCAAAGTTACCGTTAATGTTAGATATTAGATTAGATAAAATATAAACATGCAAAGTTACCGTTAATGTTAGATATTAGATTAGATAAAATATAAACATGCAAAGTTACCGTTAATGTTAGATATTAGATAAAATATAAACATGCAAAGTTACCGTTTATGTTAGATATTAGATTAGATAAAATATAAACATGCAAAGTTACCGTTAATGTTAGATATTAGATTAGATAAAATATAAACATGCAAAGTTACCGTTAATGTTAGATATTAGATTAGATAAAATATAAACATGCAAAGTCACCGTTAATGTTAGATATTAGATAAAATATAAACATGCAAAGTTACCGTTAATGTTAGATATTAGATTAGATAAAATATAAACATGCAAAGTTACCGTTAATGTTAGATATTAGATTAGATAAAATATATACATGCAAAGTTACCGTTAATGTTAGATATTAGATAAAATATAAACATGCAAAGTTACCGTTAATGTTAGATATTAGATTAGATAAAATATAAACATGCAAAGTTACCGTTAATGTTAGATATTAGATTAGATAAAATATAAACATGCAAAGTTACCGTTAATGTTAGATATTAGATAAAATATAAACATGCAAAGTTACCGTTAATGTTAGATATTAAGTAAAATATAAACATGCAAAGTCACCGTTAATGTTAGATATTAGATTAGATAAAATATAAACATGCAAAGTTACCGTTAATGTTAGATATTAGATTAGATAAAATATAAACATGCAAAGTTACCGTTAATGTTAGATATTAGATTAGATAAAATATAAACATGCAAAGTCACCGTTAATGTTAGATATTAGATTAGATAAAATATAAACATGCAAAGTTACCGTTAATGTTAGATATTAGATAAAATATAAACATGCAAAGTCACCGTTAATGTTAGATATTAGATTAGATAAAATATAAACATGCAAAGTTACCGTTAATGTTAGATATTAGATTAGATAAAATATAAACATGCAAAGTCACCGTTAATGTTAGATATTAGATTAGATAAAATATAAACATGCAAAGTTACCGTTAATGTTAGATATTAGATTAGATAAAATATAAACATGCAAAGTTACCGTTAATGTTAGATATTAGATTAGATAAAATATAAACATGCAAAGTTACCGTTAATGTTAGATATTAGATAAAATATAAACATGCAAAGTCACCGTTTATGTTAGATATTAGATTAGATAAAATATAAACATGCAAAGTTACCGTTAATGTTAGATATTAGATTAGATAAAATATAAACATGCAAAGTTACCGTTAATGTTAGATATTAGATTAGATAAAATATATACATGCAAAGTTACCGTTAATGTTAGATATTAGATAAAATATAAACATGCAAAGTCACCGTTTATGTTAGATATTAGATTAGATAAAATATAAACATGCAAAGTTACCGTTAATGTTAGATATTAGATTAGATAAAATATAAACATGCAAAGTTACCGTTAATGTTAGATATTAGATTAGATAAAATATAAACATGCAAAGTTACAGTTTTGGTTGGATTGATGAAGGGCACCAATATGGAGTTTACTTCAGGGAGAAAAAACATCCGATGGATAACTAACTATTACTAACACTAACTTCACATGCTTATAGTTTCTATTAAATATGACATTGTTTTTAATGCAAATACGTTACACATGAGTAGGTAAACCAAAGTAGATTGTTAGGAACTAATTTTCCAATTATATTTACTTTAAAATCCTTTATGTCACCACTAGTAACATTTGCTCCTTACCCACATGGACCATTCATTTCTACTGGGCCAGTGCATAATGGCTGACACATACAGTATCTTGGTCAGTAGTATGTATATTCTGCAAATAAATATGTTAATAGTAGGATTACTGATATCATAGTAAGAGCCAATTCATTGCTTTAGGATCGGAACAGGACATTTTTAAATTTCCAGAGTCAGAATGTGTGTTCAGCGTTTGGCTTACCGATTCCACAGACCTGGTTCATAACATCTTTGTTTTATTTTGTTATGCCGGTACTAACTCCCAGATTCAAATTGAGTAGAAAGTGAGCATTGGATTTTCTTTTGGCAGCCTCGTAACTCTTGCTTCCCCCCCCCCTCTATTTTGTCCTTTGGTTCTCACATTTCATGAACGATGTTTCTTACAAATAATAATAATAATAATAACAATAATAATAATAATAATGATAATAATCGTCTGTATTCAATATTTTTTCTAAATACAAATGTTAATGGGATCAAGGATTTACCTATAAGGTACTCTTCCACCCAACTCCTCAATTTATTTATTCTTCATAACAATAAGAAAAAAAGAAAGAAGAAAAAAAGACAAAAAAGACAACAGTAACATAAAAGCTAAATAGTACTCAAAGCTACAACATGCGGAAATTGTGCACTCCTTATTAAATACAAAAATACACATGAAACAGACACACGCATATACACATGTACATACATATATACATATGTCCATTCTGTTAAACTAACTTCACCAGAAGCAAAAAAAATGTGTCTGAGTAAATTAAGAGATAAACCATCCGCTGCATGAATGGTGCATTATATACACAGTTACGCAATCCTGTATGCATAAAACACTGAAAAGAATAAAAGAATTCCGGTTTTCTGGATTGGCTGTTGATTTGAATGGGGGGGGGGGGGAGTATGTGGAGATTTTCAATCCTCTCATAGTATTCATCATCATTCAACTGTCAATCTATCCATCACATTAACCCTTATCCTCGAGTGGTATTCTAGCTTTGATAAGTGGTGACTCATTAGTAAAAAATATATATATAACAACATGTTCAAATAATCCATATTAAAAATTTAACTGTAAAACCTGAACGATATTTTCAATACGAAAATTAGACAAAACCATTCGCAATCAAAACAAGATTTATCAAATGAATTAAAGGAAACAGCTCGAGTTGCAGAAGGCAGCAAATATTGTTTACAAATATCAACTCTTGATTGGATAGGATATTAATATCAACATCCTCGTTCAGCCAATCAGAAGCACAGAAAATATATGCCTCTGCATATTTAAAAAAAAATGAAGCCGTTTCAATATTTGTCACTTAATATAAACACCAAATACATCAGCCTTCAGCCTCTCAATTTCCAGGTTTTTTTTTAGACCTGCCACATGGGAGCATGTCATTGAACCTCTCCCCTGGCCATTGGCCGGAGGCACCCGTCAAACGCAACAAGAAAGTATCAGAACTTGTGAACACACAAACTCACACAGCAAACATGTCTACACCACTTTGACTTGGTGTTGAAAATTGTTAAATCATAATTCCTCTAGCATCTCACATTCAATTACTCGAACCATCAAAGAGAAAAGGCATTCACTACAAACTATTTATTTTGGTTATTCCAACAAACTGTTAATGTGTTGTTGATAGAACTAAATATATTTTTGTAGGGATTTATTTTGTCATTTTTTTTTCTTATATTGCCTTTCTGTCTAAATATTTACAACAGAAAAAAGTTAATGCATTATTTTCATTAAGAGATTGTGGTTGAAGAGTTTAAATTGATTTTTATAGTTGCTGGTCCCGGAAGCTGTAGAATTATTCATTGTAGAATTTGTGTATAAGCAAAAAGGCAGACTTTAACTCAAACGAAGGCAAAATATAAAACATGTGTGAATTTATTGCTGGAACTGAAAATAAGACAATTTGAGGCCTAAAAGAGATAACAGGTGTTGTTACTGATAATATTCAAACAGTAAACATAAAGCTTACACATACATATATATATATGAAATAAGCACATACACCAATATTCGTTACAACTTACATAGATACTGCTGCTACTTCAACATTTTATAGCTTGCACACACACACACACACACACACACACACACACACACACACACACACACATATATATATATATATATATATATATATATATATATATATATATATATATACACATGGAATACACATATGCATCAATTCATCATTAATGTTATACACACTGTTACTGCAGCTTTCTCCTATGTATGCACAGAACATCAATGTGCATATATTGAATGTGGATATTTGTGGAACTCAACAGAGATGTGAAGACTTTTAATCCTCTCATAATATTATTCATCATTCAAAGACTCTTTTGTGTTTTCTATAAACCATTTGCAGCAGTTGCAAGCAGTTTTAAAGGCAGTTTTGGTTTCAGCTCATCTATTCCGTTGATAAAGATTAAAATAGTGTTTTCTGTGAGCAATGGCGGCAACGCGCTCAGGAGTGAATTATGGCTGACTGTTTAGTCTTTGTTGAAATTTTTAGAGGATATAAAACTCTTAATGCCAGCAAACTTGTCACAAACAAAAACAGGTGTTCGACTAGATTAACATGTGTCAGCCAATTAATTAAATCAAAACAAAGAAAAAAGGAGAGGATTTTGAATCGTTAGGTCTGAAGAAGTGAGGTAGTAAAAATTGAACCTGTTTTCGTAACTGATGTGACGATTGGAGATGACCTCTAAACCTTCCATAGTTAGGCCACGCAAGAAAGGTCAATGTTGACATAATTGGAGCTTCTTGGAAGAAGGATAGTGAAAAAAGATACATTAGATTGGTTCCGGGTTGATGGGAGCTCCTTGGAAGAAGAATGGAGAAAAGGGCATGTGAGGCCACCTCCGGAAATATATAGATCGAACAATTGGGTTGGAAGTAAGAAGGGTCCTTTCTGGGGTCCATATTGAAAAGCAGAAGAGTGTTGAAACGTCAGATACATATGATATTATGTAGTAGAGATATCTTAAAGAAAATTAGATGGCTGATTCATCATCATCATCATCATCATCAACCGGTTTATTTGTTGAATCAGGTCACAATTATTCCTCTGATGAGGGTGGGGCCTGATTGTCTAGTCTCGAAATCTAAGTCTTCCTCTCCACTCCTGTCTTTGGCAAGGTTTGATGGAATCCATACCCATGGCCTTCCTATCACGTTTGACTACGTCCTCCCAAGTCAACTTGGGTCTGCCAGTGGTGATGTTCTCTGCTGGCACATTCAACTTTCGGACTTTAGCAATCCAGCCATCGCTACGCTCAATGTGACCCAACCAACGCAGTCTATTCTTCCGCATGATGTCCGTAAGGCTTTTCAAGTCGACCTGTGAGAGCAGGGATTCAAAAGAAACGTACTGTTCAGGCCTCACCAAACAGATCCATCTGACCATTGCCCTGTCATTACGGTGCAGCTTCTTTAGTATGCCAGCAGAGACAGCCCAAGTTTCTGAGCCATATAACAGCACACTTCTGACACATGAGGAGTATACACGCCCTCTCGTAGTTGTTGGCAGGTGTTTGTTTGTCAGGATTGGTAGCAGCTCTCTAAATTTTTTCCAGGCACACTTGCAACGTGTAGCTGCCGCGAGTTCACAGCCTCCACCTGATGACAGCACATCTCCAAGATAACAAAAGTCTGTCACTACTTCCAGCTTGTTGTCACCACTATCCATCTCCGTCAGTGGTCTGCCATCTATTGGTCTTGCCGTGCCGGTGCAACGAAAGCACATAAAGTGAGGATCTGCTTTGAGAGAGCCCTTTATGCCACTGCACCTTTTGTGGACCCAACCTAAACAGTGAGTGCAGATGATTGAGTTGCTGCCAGTTCCTTTCAGACATACAGCACACGGGTATTTTCCTGTTTTCTGTAGTAAGCTGAGGTTTGGACCTGCGATCATGACCTTAGTTTTACCCATGTTGACTCTGAGACCTTTCTCCTCCATGCTGCTCTTCCATCTATCCAGACGTTCCTTGAGTGACTGAAGTGAAGTATCAATGATCGCTAGGTCATCGGCATATAGCAGCTCCCACGGGCAGCCAGTATGGAATTCCAGTGATAGAACCTCGAGTACAATGATGAATAGAAGGAGACTTAAGACAGATCCCTGATGGACGCCTACTCTAACCTCAAATTCGTCACTGTAGCTGTTACCGACTCGTACCCGACTACGTACATTGGTGTACATAGACGTTATCACCTGAACCAACCACTCAGTAACACCCAGAGAAAAGAAAAATATAATGAATGTTGAATAAATTAAGGTTTCTGTTTTTGCCCGGCTTTTAGAAATAGAAATGTAATGAGCGGAGAATAGAAGCAAAAAGTGAGCGGAAGAATAAGAATATTGAAATGAGAGACGGACGTGGAAAATACTTTCCATGAAAATATCTTTTTAAAATGGAAAGGAAGGTGTGTTACATAGCGAAGGCTGTGTTAAGATGAAAGCGTTTGAGTGACACCTAAAGGTGAGAAGTGACCTCAAAGCAGAAGTCGATGAAACCACGTGACTTCTGGATGAGGATTTATACACCGATAATGTATTCCAATACTCTCCATGCCCTTCCTGTCAAGGTCTGGATAGTGGTATCCCTCTTCGATCTTTCCATCTTCTCAGACCCTTGAGTGCCATTGCCGATGTCTACTGAGATTGGAGAAGGGAGCTGTCAAATTATAGCATTTTTCTTGTGTATTTACTAGATCAAAGTGTAGTATCTGTTCCGATGGATACTGCACCCCATAGACTGGTATTGTCTTGGCCTTCGGGGCTTGATTTACGCTGGTCTATGGGTCTGTCCTGTGCAGTTCTAGGAGGTCCACCCTCCCAGGCTTTGCCTCCCCTCTTTGGGGAGAGGTAAGTTTATTGCTTACTGCCTGAGGCGCTCCTACCGGGGAATGCCGACGGGGCTGCCCAGGCAATTTTTAATAGCCAGAGTGCTCACCTTCTCGGGCGCTGGCTTTTCAAACCCCACTTTCCCGACCCGACCTTAGGGCACATCTTACTTGTGGGAGTAAGATAAAAACGGGCCTTGGAGAGGAGGTAAATAAATACTCAAGCAGTCTCAGTTCCCTTGGTTTTGTCTTTGTATGTTTCATCTATATTACTAGTTGTGTTTATCAAGTGCTGTTTTATTTACACTTGTGGTTGGTCTGCTGTGTCACCTGGCTATGGGGTGTTTGGATAGAAGTGAGTGAGTGACACCTTAAAAGTCAGAAGTGACCTCAAAAAGGATGTTGATGAAACCACGTGACTTCCGCCCTGGGATTTTCTGTCTCTTTGGCTGGCAACATTTCAAGCAGAAAAGACATGTCTGGGTGCTGTAATGAGAGGAGCTATCCGTTTATCTATCTTTCTATCTTTCTCCCTCTCTAACGCATACACAAGTGGACTGTCGCTCTGACGTTTTATTTGACTGCATCTCTTTTTAACTAAACCTTTAGTGTCTGAGTGGGTTTATCAGCAGATATAATGGTTTTTACATTCATCTGTAACTGAAAATACAAACAATATTCCAACCGATTGCCATAGAGACGAGTAGAGCAAATGGTTCCACCATGCTAGACTTCTTCAATCGTCTGGATCTATCAAGGACATGCCACACTGGGGACCGTCATGAGTTGACTTTGCTCAACAAGCGCCCTTCCATCATCATTATTCGAGGGAACACTTCACACCGGCTCTTGGCCTGCCAAGCCAGTAGGATATCCGATCCAACTTCCTGATGTTTCAGATATATTCACAAAGGCTTTTAAAAATTTTACAGTTAAAACAGATTATTTAGAATATAACGGCAATTAAATAAATGTTTACCGTAACTTATAAAATTGAACTTTTACACTTAAAACTAATAACCATATTTTGCTAAATGTTGAATAATTTCATCATCATCATCATCATCATCATCATTGTAACATCAATTTTACATGCTGGCGTGTGTTGGACGGCGTTAAAACATTGACTTTCAAACTAGCATATCTCTGACCATGTCTTTATTTATCCTTCTTTTTCTCAAGTCCATCCTCATCACTTTCTCCCATGTTCTTATTATTACAGTTTATTTTTGTGTCGTTAATTAACAAATTTTATTGTTACAGTTTATAATTAACATTATTTTAACCTAACATTGTTTCATTTTTAGTTTGTTAATTAACTTGTTTCATTTTTTGATTTAGTAATTGCTTATCACTGTTAATTCCTTATTTGAAATTGCATCCTTCGAAAACTATGTTTTTACTGATTAAAGATAAAGATACATTTAAAAATATGTAGTAGTTCCAGATTGTAAAAGCATACGTAATCGCCTGAAAAGGTAGAATCCCCCCCCATCTAAAAACAATAATAATGTTACAGTTTTCACATAACATTGTTTCATTGTTCGATTGATTATTTCAGTGTCCTAAATTCTCTTTTTATTTTATGCTTCTTTCTTAGTCAAAGCTAGTTATCCCCCCTGGATTAACAACAAGGTCAGCATCAGCGCCTTTTGGTCTCCTACACAAACTTCAGGGTTGTGGTATTGGCGGTGAGGTTCTTGACATTATTAGGTCTTTTCTTTCTGATCGAAGCCTGCGAGTAACTTTGGACAGTGTCTCTTCATTCCCTTTTCCTATCAATGCCGGTGTTCCTCAGGGCTCTATTCTAGGCCCAACACTTTCTTCTCTATATAAATGATCTTCCAGAGAATATTGTTCAGAAAATTAACATCTATGCTGATGATACCACTCTCTATTCTATTGTTGCTTCTCGCCCATTTCCCTCGGATCAGTCGAAATATGAAGCTGATCTAGAAGTTGACCTGGGTTCAGTTGTGGATTGGGGTATGAAATGGCTTGTTTCATTTAATCCAGTTAAGACTCAGCTGTGTCTTTCAATCGCAGGCATGTCCCTTTTCTTCCTGAGATTCTCATGGATGGCTTTGTTCTTGAGGAGAAATCAACTCTGAAACTTCTTGGTCTTTCTTTCTCATCAAATCTTTCTTGGAGTTCATACATTAGATCCATTGCTCTTTCTGTTTCTCGTAAAGTCGGTTCTCTCTATCGCTTCAAGCACTTTCTCACACCTGAGGCTATCTCTACAAATCCACAATCAGACCATGTATGTTATCATATTTGGGCTGGTGAATCTCTGTCCCATTTTAGGGTTCTTGATAATGTGCAGAAATGTATCTGTAATTTGACTGCCCCCCCCCTTCTTCTTCTTTGCACCCTCTCTCTCACAGATGTTGCTAGTCTCAGTTTTTTCTATAAATAATATTATGGCATGTGTTATTAGGAATTATGTGATCTATTCCCTTATTCTTTTGTTCCAGATTGTTTGACTCGTTGGTCTAGTGGTTTCCATCAATTCACTGTTTTGATACCTCATTGTAATACAGCTTCCTATTCCAGTAGCTTCTTTCCAAGAACTGTAGACTTGTAGAACTCTTTTCCTGCTGACTGTTTTCCTCCTACCTATAGCCTTGATCTTTTCAAAACTAAGGTCAATAGGCATCTCCTGTCTTTGTGATAATCATATTTCATTCTTGTTAGCTCCTTACATCAAATGGCTTCATGCAAAGTGATTTCCATAAAAAAATTAAAAGAAAAAAACAAGTGAGGTACAGTTGTTTGTAATGTCAATAAATTCAGTGAAACCTCTTGGAAGGACACTATCCACAACTCAACGGTTTTTCTTCTCTTCCCACTTAAAACTTCACTCACTCCCACATAGAGATCGATCTACCTTCTTGCTTGTGGCACTGACAAACCAGAAAACAGCGGTAGGCATACAATCAACAAGGGTTGGGGGGGGGGGACTTACTAACCTCCCTTTTATCTCATTTCGTTGCTTTATTTTCTTGTTTTTAGTCACCCCACTCCCCATCATTCATACCTCTGTACACATTCTTCTAGTCAATAAAACTCATTAAACGCTGGGGATTTCTTAAGTAGTTAACCCCATACAGCAAATGCAGCATTATGGCTAAGGTATCTAGTTTAAGAGAAAATTATAGACCAGCATGACACCCTCCAAAATGTATTGGTCTTGTGCCTAATTTGTTATGAAAATTTTGTCTGCTTTGAACTTTTCAGCTTTAAGATGGCTGTCATTGAAACATTATCTTACTCAAATTAGTTCCAATTTTATAACAATTTATTATAATAATGAGGTTATATTATTATGGTATTATTTGGTCATCAAATTATTAATTAACTAGAACTAATTTGGTTAAGATAATGTTGTTTCAGTGGCAGCCATCTTAAAGTTGAAAAGTTCAAGATAACCAAAACTTTTTATATAAATTTTATAGTGAATAAATATTTATGTTGCATATTTGCTTGGTATTGCTTACTTAAAACTTTGGATATTTTATAAAATTTTATTTATTTTTTAATAAACCCCTAACAGACAAGGCTCCTGAGTTGCCATAAACCCAATGATTACACATCTCCTTTCTAGTGTTTATTTATTTGTTTAAAGTTTTAAATGTTTTTTTAAATGGTAAAAAAAATAGTAGTAGCAATTTAAATTTAAAAAAAATAAATAAATAAAACTTATGGAAGGAGATGCATCTCTCTTGTCAGTGAACTTAGTTATCTCCCTTGGTGACTTTCTTGAATATTAGCTGCCATCTTATTTTTCAAAATGGACAACATTTTATTCACCGTTTTTTGCATGTATTATTCAACTTAATGTTATTCTTTTTACAAAATCTTGATTTAAATTAAAAATAAGTTGCTTTGGAGTAATGTTGAAAACAGAGTATACGCTACAAGCCACTTCATAGCGCAGCTGAGAACAACTGGAACCCTATTGACAAATGTTTGATTTCCAGAGATTTTTTAATGCAATTAACTCAACTATATTTAAAAATACATAGAATAACATTCTAACACATAGCTGAGGATAAAAACATGTGTTGAAAGATAAATAAATAAAAATACATAGAATAACATTCTAACACATAGCTGAGGATAAAAACATGTGTTGAAAGATAAATAAATAAAAATACATAGAATAACATTCTAACACATAGCTGAGGATAAAAACATGTGTTGAAAGATAAATAAATAAAAATACATAGAATAACATTCTAACACATAGCTGAGGATAAAAACATGTGTTGAAAGATAAATAAATAAAAATATGTATTTTCGTTGTGGAACTGATTTTATCTTTCAACACATCTCAGGTATGGGTGAGAATGTTATTCTCTGTATTTTCAAATATAATTGACTTAAGTTCCTTAAGAAATCTCTGAAAATCAAACATTTGTCAATATGCCTTCAGTTGTACTTTTCAGCTGTGCCATGAAGTAAAGTGATTTGGCAAAAGAACAGTTCAGTTGTTGCTTGCCGAAGTCGGAAAAATGCTGACAGAAGACACAAGAGACAGAGATAAAGGATAATATGCGTATCAAATTAAACAATAATACCTGAAAAGTCTTTGCAAAACTAAGTGTGTTTGCGACTTTAAGAAGCCCAACTATAATAAGAGTTCTTTAACGTTCAAGAAAAATAGACAACCCCCTGAATAGTTTAGATTGATGTCGTTGCATTCAAATTAAGGAGAAATTTCCTTACGTGTTGAATGGACAACGATCACATTCAAAAGAGGACGAACGAAGGATTTTTACATCCAGCCTGACAAAATTAGGTGTTGTTACTTGATCAAGGAGAATTGCCTTGGCCAATCAAATTAGAATATTTTAGAAATCAAGGGAGCTAATTCATCGTCATGATGAACAAAGCGAGATAACTGGTTAAGAGAAGATAACTCTTTTTTTTTGACAGAAGTGGCATGTAGTATATCGAGGATCATGCATCGTTTTGTGACATTATACAATTAGACTAGTTGCCCAATAAATGTATGCTTAAACGTTTTGGTATTCATATTATTAATGTTGCATTTCAGCTGTCCATCATTTATTGATAAAAATAAAATCACTCACTCTGATGGACAGCATAACTCCTCACGTGCATGAAGAAGACTCATGGGAGTCGAAAACGTTAGCAGTTTTGGTGAGTTCCTGTTCACAGCATTAGATCATTAGTCCATCAACGTGAAAAGATGGATCAAAAAAGAAACAAACAGGAATTGTCCCTGTTGTTTGATCAAACATGCATCAATGAAGAAATGCTGCATACGTATACAAATATATATATTAATTTTAATCTTCTTATGGGTCAGAAAGGTGGTGCTAAACTGTTCTAGTCGGTGAATGAATTTCATTATTATTAAGCAGAATATCCGATCTGGGATAGGTATTCTGATAGTATAAATATAAATTTGAAGTGAACTCTAAATTCAACCAGGGGTTTATACCCCACCTAATAAATGTCCGGGCCTTTGGGTCTGGATTTACGCCGGTCCTGTGCCGTTCTAGGAGGTGCACCCTCCCAGGCTTTGCCTCCTCTCTTTAGGGAGGAGTAAGTTTATTGCTTACTGTCTGAGGCACCTCTACCGGGGAATGCCGACGGGGCTGCCCAGGCAATTTTTAATGGCCAGAGTGCTCACCTCTCGAGCGCTGGCTTATCTAATCCCACTTTCCCGACCTTGTGTCACATCTTAACTTGTGGGAGGTAGATAAATGAATTGAAGTGAACTCTAAAACCATTGCGCCATTCTTAAATTTAGGGGAAAAGTCCTTAAGCACAACACAGAATATTCTTTTATTTTATACGCTTTACAAATATGCGATCCGCGTGTGACACTCGTCTAGGTTTATTGTCAATGTTCCCTTCATCAAAATGTTCGATGCTTTCTGGCTGCCCTTATCATAAGTCTCCAGTGCTTAAGATTGTGGGGATTAACCGTCTCCATTTGCCACTGTTTATGGTCTTGCCTGGTGCTTTCTTTCAATGTCTTCTCACGCCTCTGCTATACTCCTTGCTTGTTTTAACATGTCCGAACGAACGCAAACAGTTTACTCTTATTACGACATCAAGTATTGGTATAGCCAATTTTTCAAGTAGAGTGTCTGACCTAATGTTCTAAATAGGGTCTGGCTTTACATTGGCTAGTTCATGCTCATTTAGTATAGAATGCTAATGTCATAATATTTAATCTATTTTCAAATATAGTTGATGTAATGTCTGAAAATCAAAAATTTGTCAATAAGTCGCGTCATGCTTCTCAGCTATGCTAAGTGGTCTGTAGTACAGAACGGCACGGTCAGATTTTCAAATATAGTTGACATTATTTCCTTAAAAGATATCTGAAAAGCAAACATTTATCAATAGACTTCAGATAGTTCTTCTCAGCTACGCATTTAAGTGGCCTGTAGTATAGAACGCCATGATCAAAACTCATTTCCCAGTCAATCAAGTAAGGGATTGCATTAATATTCTACCCTAACTTGAAATATTTTTATACACAATAAATCTGCATGACATAAAGGTCATGCAGATTTATTGTGTATAAAAATATTTCAAGTTTTTTTGTTTTTTTTTTCATTTAAGATTTTCAAATTTTCGTAACTTTTGAATTAAATGAGTCTGACGTCCATATTTAAGGATAAACTGCCAAGGAAGATAACTTGATCCGACTAAAACTTTTAGTAATCTACTAGTTTAAGGTCATTACTTATTAACAGTGAAATGTTTTATTTTTCAGCAGTACTAAAATCATTTTCTTGAGTGAAAACAATGCTTATATATCTACTAGCAGGGTTTCAGGCATTGTCCGGGGCATGGCTAATGAAATAGAAGAGTAAAAAAAGTATGTAGTATCTTTCTTTTTCTCTGGTAAAGGCAGTTAGTGCGTAAAACCATTATATTTAACTAGCTGGGCTACCTGGGGAAAAAGTGTAACATATTTCTATGCAAACTTCTATCTTTCTCACCCATTCCTCTCCCTGAACACACACACAACTTGAGTAATGAGTCGGCATAAGAGAATTAACTCAAAAAACAAAAAACAGAGTTATTTCCCTTTAGAAAGTGGCTGACCCCTACCCCCAAATCTTCGTCAGTTTAGGGTCAAAGAATGAATATTTTTTCTTAGATATAATTAATTCTAACCAAGGTGGATCAAGAATATACAAACTTTTTTTTGGTGTTTTGTAGGGTTTGACTTTTAGCTAGACATACACACACAACCACCCTTCATATACTAGATGTCAAGTTATATATATATTTTTTTTTGTAAATAAATGTTGGTAAGACGGGAGAGAAAGTAAGTAATATGGCACAAGGAAGATAATTTTTTAACAAAATGAAAAAAAATGTTTAAAAAATTGAATTTTTTTTGCATAAGTTATTTCCCCTGTATGATAGCTTCGGAGATGTATCGGCACATCAAATTAATTGTAATAGCCGAAACAATAATGAAAACATTTATGGCAATCAGAGAAACCTACCCACTCTCTCCATCAGGTAAGTGATGGCAAAATAGATGTATTCCTTGGCCTTTTGGCTAGGAGTGAAGTGTAGTATCTGTTCTGTTCGCCGTCAGAGGAGAAATCCCTTTAGATTGAAGCAATTTTTATTTTGTCCCAGTCCAAAGTGCCCCTTTTCTGGAAACTGGATTTTACCCGCATGAAGACAAATCTTGTGTATAACTCTGCCCATGCTATAAGTTGCTTTGAAATAGTATCAAACCGTGGCCATCGTAATAGTAGGCCTGTTCACTGGAAAATGACGTATAGTTACAAAGAAGATCTGTTGAACAGTCAGACTATGGACATTGACACATCCCTTCACTTAAAAATTCAGGAAATCAACCAATCTTAGTGCAAATGTATTATTTCGTGTAATTTGCATAGACTAGACAACAAACATTAAATTAATACTTAATAATAAAATGGCGTTGTCATAAATTTTTTAATTTTTAAAACATGAAAATTTTTCCTTGAAAAATAATTTGTCTGATTTAATACTCAATCTTTAAATAAGTTCATTCTTTCCGAATTATTTTTAATGTTTGAGTTGATTGTTATGACAACCTAGTTTACATCGAATGAAAATACTAGTATCAGTTATGTTGCATGGAAATATCTCTTGGTTTATAAACACAAGACAAATCCCTTTTTTAGGGAGTTTTATTCTTTATATGAACATTTCATTATAATTAGTTTTAGCTGAATAATATGAGTGGCTCTGATTTCCAAAAAAATAAATAAATGATGTTTCTTCATTATTTTTTAACAAAAAACACCTTTTCCAAAGTTATATCATAGGGTACTTATAAAGCGCATAAATGTATTTTTTAATAAAAATAAAGCATTAAAAAAATATATTTATAAATATAGTTCTCATATATTACCAAAAAAAAAGGCCCTGAATTTCGTATTAATAACGACCAAATAGATTAAAACATTTTAATAAACTTATTTATTTAATAAAATATAGTTTCTGATAGAAAAACAAAGTTTATTTTCATTTATTTTTTGGCCAAGATTGTAATAAAATATAGTTTCTGAAATTGACAGTGATTTTTTTTATAATTTAAAATGTTATAAAACGAACATGATAATAAAACTATACTTTATTACAATGTTATAATAAATGATGCTTTTTGATTTTTTTAAAATTAAAATTAATTCGAAATAATTAATAGAATATTTATTGAAAGTTTTTATACAATATAGTAAAAATTTGTAATAAATTAAGTCATGTTTTTTTTTTTGGGGGGGGGATTTTTATGAAACTTATTAATTAGTCTAAAATTGTATATTTTATCTCGAAATAAAAGTCTATTTTTTTTATAAAACTTGAAATTCCAACTTTAAGCAGTCGTCATAATATAATGGAAAAGACGCCATGATGGATTTAAAAAAATTGTCTTTCACTTAAAAAAGGAAATACGTTTGAAAAAAGTTACAAGGTAACAATGATTTCCAAGTAAATGAATAATCCTTAGGAGGGTAGACGTGTTCTTGGTGGGAAATAACGTCACAATAGCAGGAACAATTTAAATACCATTTCCAAGTAAATGAATAATCCATGCTGTATATGAACCTGGATTAAAGATGGATGCACACATTACTGCACAGCTAACTTCCGGTCCTGATTTATTGTGTCTAAGAAACACGACCAATGATATCGCCAGAAAATCTCGAGTCAGTTCAAAGACCTGCTACTATTATGACGATCAAACACCATTTATTTTAAGATTCTGCTAAAGGTAACCAAAACATTAATGGACTAGACCTTAGTTTTAAAATCTTGTATATATTGAATTCAGATGAGCACTTAACAATATTTGCAGATTGCTTTATAACCTAAAACTTGAATAAAGTGGCATTCTTACCTTAACCCTAGGGCGTTAATACATTAGAGCAGCAGTCTCTAACAATTTTTGTAAAATATATTGACTCTTATCTGCATTTAAAGGCACATTTTAAAAACATGTGTACAACTGAGAAAATTGGCTTACATCGTGAATATATGAAGCCGGACGATCTTTTGAAAAGGGCCTCACCCTTTTTCACGGGTGATAAATACAGTATGCACAAACTCAGAAAGTGTGAGGTGAAGAAATAAAATAAGTATATAATAACTTCCCTTTTAAACTCTAATGTAAACACCTTCTAAAAATAAATTAAAATATGTATGAAACTTTTTAAATAAATTAAATACACAATTAACAGAAAGCCACATAGGAAAGCAGAATACCTGATATCGTGGAAAACCGAAAAACTTTGCATGCCCATTTAATATATATATATATAAAATAACTGACCTCTAAAAAAAGTAAACATTAAAAAAACAAAAACCATTAAAAATCCCCTCAACTAATCGATGTTTGAAAAGGAACTTTTGAAAAAAAGACACCATCCACATGTATGCGGTGATAGGCTTTTCCTTGCTTTTATGGTTAATTCTCATGTTCTCTGCAAGGTTTGGACATAAAGATGGATTCTACCTCTATTTGTTTGTAACGATGAAACCCCGGTATGCCTAACTGACACTGTAATGTAGTTTTTAAATAAACGGTCGAGTATATTACTGGTTTGTTTTCAACAAATTTTTGATATATCATTAGGGTTTTTGATCACTGCTCGAAAAGGAAAACCCCTCCATGGTTTCCTTCGTGTATTGTCCCTAGCTGGGCGTGGCCATGTAGGACCCAGTTGGTCTCGCTAACAGGTTTTTGGCCTTCCTCTAGGTCTTTTCCATTGTCTCAGGGTCAATTCTGTCACTCTTAAGTTAAGTCCACCTGTTGCCTGTATATCTTGAAAGGTGACCTGCCCATCTATGTTTTAGCCGTTCGTATGATGGTGATGTCATTTATACCAATTTGCTGTCTGATCCAAGTGTTTCTTTTTCTTTCTCGTAGACTGATCACTTTTGCTGCATTATTCAGTGCCCATGTTTCGCTACCACATGTCATAACAGGCATGATGTATTCATTAAACATTTTCTGTTTTATGTTCATAGTAAACTTTCTATTTTTCATGTTGTCTACTTTCGAAAAGGCTGTCCATCCAAGCGCAATTCGCCATTTGACTTAACGTATATCAGTGTTGTTTTCCCACCTAAGCAGATATAGTTGTCAAATACATTTTCCCCGTTCACTATGACTGGTTCTTTTGTGGCATATTTTTTAAACATTACCTTGGTATATATATATACACACACACACACATACAGTGTTTCAATGAAAGTTGTGTACACCTTAGCATGTTTAAAAATCAATGATATAGACATGCAGTTAGCAACCTTTTGAACTTCATGGACTAAATGTACAATTTTAAAACTGACGACCCACTAATATAACTTAGAAAAAAAAAGGTAAATACATTTATATAATAATAATTGGAAAACTTATATTTATTTATTAATATGAAATGCAGTAAACTAATGTTAAGTCATAGTGTAATTATTTAAATAAAACAAATTCAAAACTTTAAGTTCAGGTTTAATGTGTGATATTTATTCATGTTTTTATGGACGATCAAAAAATTTGCAATTTTGGTTCTGCAACTCAGATTGCAGATTCAAGTATGTATCTTTCATTCAAATATTTACTTTGTCAAAGATTTTAAGATTATTAAATTAGTATGTAGGTATTTATGAAGGCTGATAACAATGGAGGAGAACCGGAATGGTGAAAGTATAAAAAAAAAAAAAAATTATTAAATTAATTTTTTTATGATACTGTCGTCATTTACCAATCTAAATGAAACTAAATTGGCACAAATAAATTTTTTTTTCATAAATTATAGGAGTTAAACCGAGACGAAAGAAATGGCAGCTAACAATTAGTTTAGTTAAGCTTGCTCACACATTGCCGACTAGAATTTTCATGATTTAGTTCTTACATCGACAAATTGGTATCATTTCTTAACTAGCCACATCAGTAGTTGGCATACCAACACTTGCTCCCTCCTCCACAAATGACCGATAAATCTTAACATTCTGACTGATATTATTTTACTCAGTAGCTAATAAAACTAAAATATCCTATTTCCTTGGACCGGTTGCCTTTGAAATTACCTTTCTGCTTCCCCGACCCTACCAACATGCAGAAATTTAAATGTAATGTCAATAAATATCTTGCTGCTTAAGTCCTGACCTTATTTGCTTTCTACCACAGTAGTCCCTTACAATTCAGTGTGGCATTATGTCGCCTTCTTTGGGGCGAATAAAATTTTTTTTTTTATCCAAGCAGGGGTTCTGAAGTTCTGAAGTTTTGTTTTTCAAATTTTTTTAGGATTCATAATTTGTATGATTGTTCTCATGTTTCAGCTGATTAAACTTCCAACCTTCTTCAGATGAATCTTGTCGAACTTTGGCTAAGATCAAAGTGTAGTATCTGTTCCGATGGATACTGCACGCCTGTCCTGTGCAGTTCTGGGAGGTCCACCCTCCCAGGCTTTGCCTCCCCTCTTTGGGGAGGAGTAAGTTTATTGCTTACTGTCTGAGGCGCCCCTACCGGGGAATGCCGACGGGGCTGCCCAGGCAATTTTTAAATGGCCAGAGTGCTCACCTCTCGAGCGCTGGCTTTTCAAACCCCACTTTCTCGACCCGATCTTGGGTCACATATTACTTGTGGGAGTAGGATAAAACTGGCCTTGTGCCTAACTCCTGGAGAGGAGTAAATAAAACTCCAGAACCTTTACAGAATTTCAAATGAAACCCATTATTTAATCGATGGGGGTAGGTTGCTCTTAGCCAACCATATAAGTGCTAAGAAATAATCAGGTGCAAGTGAGTCTTCTGGAGGTTGATGGTTCAGTACAGGTGATACTAAGAATACAATTACATAGATGAGAGAACATATGAAAATTGCCGTTCCAATTAAATTAGCCGCAAAACGTTTTGATATACTTATGTATCAGGCAAAAACAGTTATCTACACGAAAAATTATCAGGTAGAATTTTGATTAAAAGTCAATCATCTGCCATTGATTTAAGAGAAAAATACGCAAAACAGGGGGACATAACTCCGTCTTTCATATAAATAAGTAATAAATGAAATTAATTATTTTTAATTAAAAATTCTACTCAATATTTTTTGATGATATGCCTGATACGTAAGTTTTTTTATTTGAAATTGCGTTTTCCATGTGGCCATATTTATATAAGTACTCAATTACGAATTACTTCTACTCAGTGATGGCTGATGGAAGAAGAGCACTACCCCGTGGATTGCATTCAAAATTCCCCACAGATTCCTGAGTTCGACAAGATGCAGCTGAAGGTCAGTTTACATCGACTGAAGTCTAAATAACCAAACTTCTGAAGATGTTTGCCAATTGGTTTGATTGTTCTTGCACCGTGTTTTATTGGTGATAGTGAAGAATTATACTTGTGCCGTCAGTGTGATTAAGGAGCGGCTCCCCTTGGTCTTTAAGAAACTATCTGTTAAACTTTGAGAAACAGAAAAATATAACAGATGGTTTAATGAATAAATGCAAAAGGTTTTATTTTTTCCAATTAAAAACAGGTTACTATTATTTTGAAATACTGTATAAATAGTATAGATGAACAATTAAGAGACAGCTATTTCAATACATGATTTGCATAATTACTGTGGTGTTCTTCATTTCTAATTTTATGGTGCTATTTTTCCTATATATATGTATAGTGATTTCGTTGATATTAACTATCGTTGATATCAGCAAAACTATTAATTAATTAGTGAATTAATAAAAAAAAAAGGATAAATTATGAAAAACTTTTTTTTATGCTCATTTATTATCCGGACAAATAATTTAAATTAAACTAATAAGTCAACTAACTAGAAAGATATACCGATGAGGCATAAGAATTCATAGGGGGAGGTGACTGCTTTTTTTTGTGTGCTCTAAAAAATTTTTATCTAGAGATGCAAAATTTCCCTAAAAGAATGAACTATTTTTAGAATACAGCGGTGTTACCGGGCTACATTCAGTTTCATGTAAGAGATAAAAATGTGGTGGAAGCCCTTTGCGCAAATTTAGATACTCTGATTATTTTAACAATAGGTATGACATTTGGAGTAGTTTAAAGGGGTTTAAGGGGCATAATATGAGCAGACACTCCCATTTTAAAATTTAAACATTTTAGATTTAGATTGATAGTTATTAGATTATCTGATTTTAAATTTCTTCTCAAGACCTCTTAAGTTCAAATTTTATACATTTTCTAGAATCAAAAATCATATAGATTTTGATCAAATAATAAGGATTATAGGCATAAATATCTTAATTTTATTCTTCGTAAGGGTACATAAAAGTGGTGCCAAACCCATCCCAAGATAGCTTTTCTTCTAACTACTATACAGATGTACTTACTTTTTCTTTCGAATAGTGATTTACCAAATTTAAAATTATAAATTTAGTGGTCCGTTAAGTTTAAAAGGTTAACGCCGGATGCTCTAAATGATTAGAAATTTTGTTTCATATTTGATCCAGCCACTGTTGTATTTCTGCCTGGCCTTAAAAGAATGACGACTAACACAAAGTATAAAAACATGATATATCTTCATTGTCAGTAGCGGCGAATAATAAGTGGTATGGAGGAAGCATGGAAATTGAGGGCGCTTGATAGCTAGTCGACTTTGTCAATCTTAATTTGGGCAAATTTATATAACGGTTTGTTTGACGGGTCACGCATGGTTATAGTATTTATGTACAACTAATTAAGGCACAATCACTAGAGGCTGCTTCTTTTGAAATATAGAAACAACCTTTTCGTCATATTCAAGACGATATTTCAGTTCAATTTGATCTGATGGGCAGATTGCCTTGAATATGATGAAAAGATTGCTCTGCTGACGTTCCTAGATTTCTAGAAAAGCAGCATCGGGCCTAGTGGTTTGATTGATTGATTGGGTTTTACGGCATATCAACTACTTGGTTATTTAATGCCGGCAAATGTTTTTTTTTTTTTTTTTTTTCTTTCTTGGTTGTTATTGGGGGAGAATTGTTCACAAGGATATGTTGAGAGTTATTTTATAGTATAAGAGTGTTCAGTTTGTTTTCATTTTAGAGTTTGTATGTGTTTATGTTTGAGAATGAGGATGAGGGGTATGAGTAGGGAGAAAGTGGTTAAATTTTGTTGTAGATATTGGCTTCTTTTAGGTATTCAAAGATTTTATTTAGGTTTTTAGGGAGAAAAATGTTGTTTAGTTTGTTTTCTTTATAATATTTTTGTCGGATTTGTTTCAGGTCCATGCAGTTTGATAGCATGTGTTTTATAGTATATGGTTCCTGACAGGGTATGCAGTAAGGGGGTTCTTCCCCTTTGAGGAGATGGGAGTGGGTGATGTTGGAGTGTCCTATTCGGAGTCTTGTAAGGATAACTTCTTTTCTTGTAATTTTGATGTAGGGGTTTTCTCCTATCTGTTTTTTGATAGCGTGAAGTTTATTATTGGGGAAGTTGTTCCAGATGTTTTGCTATTTGAGATTTGTGTAGATATTGATGGATCTCTTGAGGTCTGTGTTTGACTAATTTAGTTGTACATAAATAGTAAAATCCAGCTACGCATCCACCTGTAAAGGCCCATTTTGGAATTTCTTCTTCGGTGCTAATGTAGTGTTTATTTACCAACAGGTCTATTTGCGTCTGCAAATAACTTTCTTTTTTTTTTTTACATCAAATATTAAGATATATATTTTCCAATGCATTGTTTCTGTGCCAATCAACCGTGCTTGCTGGCCGGTATGTGTCTGTGCCAGATGCCATGGAAACTCATGTCTCCATAATAGAATGTGGATTCACAACATTCTAAAATTGCTATTTTTAGAATAAAAATTTAAAAACTAAGCCCTTGAAATAACTAAAATGGTAATCTAGTTAGGGAACGTTTTTTTGGGGGGGTTCTTGTTAAATTATAAAGGAGATATTTTACTGGTGAACTATTTGTTGGTTATGTATGTTAAAGTAATTATGAAAGTAATATAATGAAAAAAAAAGTGGAGTCAACATTTTTTTAGGTAGGGGAGGAATGTGACATAATAAGGTATCGTACTGATGCTAAAAAACTTAGTAACACATTTGATGATTGGTGTCAAATGTTGACAAGCGATATTAGTTGGTTGATTAAGTTAATAAAATAAATTAATTCGGAAACAATGTATTTAGACAAAGACAGGTCAGCACACTTAACAAGGGTAGACAAATATGATTTTTCGTTTGGTTGTTCAAAAGAATTTTTTTTAGTTTTTAGCTTTGTTTATAAAAATATGAATACACTTGTAAGTTGAATTATAAGAACAATAATTTTGAAACATTTTTATTTAAAAGGTGAGAATAAGTGTGGGGAGATTATCCAGCAGGTCACATCAACAATAAAACAATTGAAACTAATGCAAGTACATGCCTAATATGCTTACATGTCAACATTTAAAAACATATACTACTATCGTAATAGATTAATCACTTATACTGTTGTTTGACTGGAGGCCTCTCCTACATATGTGAAATGAAGACTTTCATTGACTGATCAATCGTAAAATTGTAGAAAATGCAAAATGATTTTGTTAGCTAATCAGATTACTCGCCAAGTGAAATTCTCAATAAAATAACTAATTCTTTCGAGGTTCTTTGGAGAGAAAGAGAAGTTAGTGACCAATAGAAAACAAGAATGAAAAACAACTAAGAAAGTCTCTCCAATTCAGCTTCTTCTAAAGAAAAAAAGCACCAAGACTTAGCAACAGTTAGATTCCTCAGCAATAATTTTTTGTTTTATACATATTATTGTTACACACCTGTATTACAATAAATACTTGAAATTGTTCAGTGATTTTTACTTATTTTTGTGTTATCAATCGGACTAATCACTTACCCAAGTCTCCAAAATTCTGTGGATTCTCAATAATAATTTTTTAAATTTTTCTTTACTTACCTTTAGGAGATAAACGTTTTAAAGAAAAATGGGAAAAGATTTTTCAAAAAAATAAATGAATAAAATATTTTTTTTTAATGCATCAAAAACGAAAACAATGAGAGAAAATATTTTTTTACAAAAAAACAAAAATTTGCTTTTTATGGAAACAAAAACAAACAAATAATCCTTTCAAAGCTATTTTTATTAATAATTTTCTTTTTTTATTAATATATATATTTTTTTACAGGTTTTATTTCTTTACTATCTTTACTATCTCCTGTAAGTGGACTAAAATAATTAATTTTTGCACAAGATTTTTTGAAGGTAAGTAATTCAAAATGTAATTTATTTCTTTTCAAATTTTTTGTCATATTGAACATTTTTTTTTTTTAGACATATTGATTCCTTTGGAGGGAAATTTATTTAGGAATTAATTAATCATTAGTAAAAGGATGGAGAGTTTATTAGACCGAAAGATAGTAAGTTATTCTAGTCAGTAACAGTAGGTTTTTTAAAAAAAATATCATTATTTAAAAAAAAATATCAGACACATATATTATTAAATATAAATATTTTTCCGAAACAAAAAATTAGAAAAATAATTCTAATATAATTTTAAAATGGAAATAATTTCATTGAATTAAATGTGGTAAGAATTTGAAAAACATTTTTTTAAAATAAAAAATAATCATTTTATTTAAATAAAAAATAAGCATTTCCTGATGTTTTTCTGAAGAGGAATTAAAAATGTATTAATTTCGGCTTCAATTAAAGTAAACTATTTACGATATTATAAAACATATACAGTGTAATCATGTTGACACATGATTTCTCGTTAGATCACAGAAGTTAAGCGTTGTTAAGTCTGACGATGAGTGACCATTTGGGAATACTAGGCGCTGTATGTCATCTACCCTGATTGGGATATACATGTGCCTGTGGACCGCATGTGAATTGATATTCCCTAGAAATTTTAGCTTTTGGGCGAATAACACACCAGGTATTATCAAATGTATTATTATAAAACAAATTGAGTGGAAACTTGTCTGAATAGTTTAAAAGAAAAAACAAAAACGTTTCAAGAGAGAAAGGGGGAAGGAGAAAGTAAGGGGAGGAGGAGGTAAGGGGCAGGCGTGGGGGGGGATGTTAGTAGAAAGAAGTAAAGTGTTTGTCCAAAATGGAATGAAAATAAAACCACGGACAAAAGTGAAAAAAAAATAAAATCGTTCCTTCTCTTTTAGAGTGGTTACAAATAGTGACCTGGAACAAAAGAGAAACTTGAATTTTAAATTTCCAAATGGTAAGAATAAGAAAACCAGGAAATAAAGATTTAAAGAAAAGAAAAACAAAAAGAATTGTTCCAAATAGTTTCACAACTAGGAACTAAAGAAAGAATTTTTTTTTTAGATACTGAATCACAAGTAAAGTTTAAATATGAAGACAGTTCTTAATGAATTGAAACATATCAAAAACTGTTTTAAGAAATAGTTCTTAGTGAATAAATACATACCAAGAACAAGACGTACCAAAAAAAAAGACTATTCTCAGTGAATTGATACATACTGAGAACTCTTTATACCAGTAAGAGAGTTCAAAGTGAATTGAGACATACCAAGAACTGAATATATATGAAATACCAAGAAACACTTGAGAATGGTTCAAAGAGAAATCAAGAAAAATAGTGAAATATGATAGTGAAAGGAGGTTAATGAACTGTTCAAATGATAAATACACAGTTTCATTGAGGTTCTTGTAAATACTGATTTTCTTTATAAATTTTAAAACCTGAAATGTAATCTTTTTTTTTTTTGGTTAATCATTTAAGTTCCCTATTTTTAACGATGAAATTTCCTATAAAAGCCAGTAAAGCGGTAAAACTATCCCAAATGTATAAGAAATGTCAAAAAGACTTAAAGAATAAAAAAAAAATATTTTTCATACAGATTTGTACATGATAAAAGATGGGTTTATTGATGGACAAATATTTTATCCAAGATGAAATCTGATGCTTCTAGCAGAAATGTGAAAGAACAGTGAAGATGAACCTGTATCAGGAATATATATGGTAAATGAATAAGTTTTTATTTTGTTTTTAATATGATATATAAATAAATGTGTCTCCTAGCAAAAAGTATTTCTGCTATAAAATATTTTAAAATATGATGTCTTCTCAAAAAAGCTGCAATAAATTCAATGGCTGTGAAAATAAAAGCATTGATCTAACTGGAAAGCAATTTTAGGAAATTTGCATATTTAAAAAAAAAAAGAAGAAATACATATTTTCCAGTATCTAAAAAGAGAAAGAAAAAAAAATGCATACAAAAGTGAATTTTTTTTTTGTTTTAAATCAGCATTTACATCAACTTCAAAAATAAAATAATCCTGTGTAAAGATAAAAAGAAACGGTTCATTTGAAACCCACATAAAATACGAAGAAAAAGTTGGAAATTTTTACAAATGGGATTAAATCCCAAAGAAACAATTGCAGAAGTGGATGTCACAAAAGACAAAATAAGTCTTTTACAAAAATCAGCTTTTAAAGTACATACCAGTCTTTAAAAAAATTAAATAAATAAAAACAGCTTTTGAATGAATGGATGAAAAAATATTTTTTCAAAAAGTTTATCAGATTGTTTAAAAAAAAAAAAGAATTTTCTGGCCAGAAAATTGTTATATTTATAAAATTTAAAAACAATTCATTATAAAAAATTTTTTAATAAAAAAAAAAATATATTTTTAAAGCGCTTTAAAAATAAATGTTCACCGGTGACATTGCAGTTTTTATATAAACTGAATGTAAAATGAAAAAGATTTCAATTTTTTTACACATACAAAATTTTTTTTTTTTTTACAATATTTTCGACATTAAAATATTCACATAAAAAAATTCAATGAACCTTGGATAAAATTTGGAACAGAAGAAAAAAAAATAATAATAAAAGGCAAGGCGTAAAAAATAAATGAATAACAATGTATTATTAAGCTGTTTTCTTTCATGGAGTGTTGAATCCTTGAAGAATGTTGAACTTGATTACATATTTTGTAGAGTTTTTGTTTCTGCCTAAATTGTGATTATAATAGAAAAACAAGGATCGTAGTTTGTATCTTGGAGAAGACAACTTGGGATTTGCTTAATTTCGGTTAAATCACCTGGAAGAGGAAGAGTCAGATGTTGGAAGATTCAAAACCTCCTCCGACACCATCAGTGAAAAATATAAACTGTCTGAAGAAATTGATATTACATAACACGAACATGTTTGCCATTCATTCATCATTTGGTTAAAAAAGTAGATTTTGATTTGAGACTTTTTAAATGCTTCTAATTACCCTCATCCTCGAGTAGCTCTTGGCCTTGATCAGTGGTGACTCCAATAATAAAAACAAAAAATTCTATATCTTTGATGTTGTCCAAAGTGAAAAATTTGAAGTTAAAAATGTCCAATTCTTTTAATGAAATTCAGGCAAGATGATTCTTCTTTGCAAATAGATTTTTCTTTTTTTTTTTAAATTATGAACAATATTGTTGTAAAAGGAGCAGTTAAGATACTGACACAGACTGATGAATCAGCATGGCGATATCCAAATGCTGTCATATCTATCATACCCGTTAACATGTCGTAACATTTTTATTCGTACGAATTAGATGGCTCTGTTGTAAGAAATAGCAATAATTAGTTATCTCACAAAGACAATTGATGCGACTGGTATTATTTTTTGTTCTTCTTTTTCTTGTTTGTTTTGTTTTATGGCATATCAACCTTTCTGGGGTCATTTAATGCCGAAACTTCTTTTTCTCTAGAGCTGCTTTTTGAAAAGGTAAGGAAAACAAATCTGTCACGTGTGGTAAACAGTATAAAAGACAATTGCTTCTTTTTTTTTTTTTACTGGTACCACATTAATAGACAGTTGTCTATTATGTGTGTGATATATATATATATATATATATATATATATATATAGAGAGAGAGAGAGAGAGAGAAGCTGCATAATTGTCAAAGAGAAAGAATCAACTCTCAAAAGGACAAAGCAATTTTTTGCCATTAAAAAACGGAGAGAGAGAGAAAGAGACAAAGGCAGAGAAAAAAACACCTCTCAAGAGAGGACAAACAAATTTTTTGCCATTAAGAAACAGAGAGATAAAGAGGAGAGAGAGAGAGAGAGAGAGAGAGAGAGAGAGAGAGAGAGAGAGAGAGAGAGAGAGAGAGAGAGAGACAAAGGCAGAGAAAAAAAGAGAAAGAAACACCTCTCAAGAGAGGACAAACAAATTTTTTGCCATTAAGAAACAGAGAGATAAAGAGAGAGATAAAGAGGGGGAGAGAGAGAGAAAGAGAGAGACAAAGGCAGAGAAAAAAAGAGAAAGAAACACCTCTCAAGAGAGGACAAACAAATTTTTTGCCATTAAGAAACAGAGAGATAAAGAGAGAGATAAAGAGGGGGAGAGAGAGAGAGAGAGAGAGAGAGAGAGAGACAAAGGCAGAGAAAAAAAGAGAAAGAAACACCTCTCAAGAGAGGACAAACAAATTTTTTGCCATTAAGAAACAGAGAGATAAAGAGAGAGAGAAAGAGAAGCTGTCAAATTGTCAAAGAACCAACTCTCAAAAGGACAAACCATTTTTTTGCCATTAAGAAAATAGAGATAGATAGATAGAGAAGCTGCAAAATTGTCAAAGAGAAAGAACCAACTCTGAAAAGGACAACCATTTTTTGCCATTAAGAAAACACAGATAGATAGATAGATAGATAGATAGATAGATAGATAGATAGATAGATAGATAGATAGATAGATAGAAGCTTTCAAATTGTCAAAGAGAAAGAACCAACTCTCAAAAGAGGACAAACATTTTTTGCCATTAGGGGAAGAGAGAGGGAGAGAGAAAATGGACTAGTATTTACCAGGATAAAAGGGGATGTATGGGGGAGGGTGGTAGGAAATGGTGACAAGAAGAAAACAGTTTTTGTCACAAGAGACAGAAAAGAAACCAACCAGTTTCTAGAATGATGGAGAGAGAAAGAAGTGAAGAATTTGTCATGAAAGACAGAGAAGACATTGTTTGTTTGAAAAATATACAATGAAGAATTAATGCAACAGATCTGAATGATAGAAAAGAATTCTTATTGTAGATTAGAAAAATTAAAATAATTAAATGAGAAAAGAATTCTTATTGTAGATTAGAAAAATTAAAATAATTAAATGAGAAAAGAATTCTTATTGTAGATTAGAAAAATTAAAATAATTAAATGAGAAAAGAATTCTTATTGTAGATTAGAAAAATTAAAATAATTAAATGAGAAAAGAATTCTTATTGTAGATTAGAAAAATTAAAATAATTAAATGAGAAAAGAATTCTTATTGTAGATTAGAAAAATTAAAATAATTAAATGAGAAAAGAATTCTTATTGTAGATTAGAAAAATCAAAATAATTAAATGAGAAAAGAATTCTTATTGTAGATTAGAAAAATTAAAATAATTAAATGAGAAAAATTTTCATTTGGGGTGAGGTGGGGGTCAATGAAAGATGACGAAAATATGAAAAGAAATTGAAAATGGAAAATATTACACAATACAAAATGTGTAATCAAAATGTTTCCAAGAGAAAAATGTCTGATGAGAGATAAGAATTCATGAGAATTGTTACTTGTTTTAAAAAAAGCTTTTAAGATGTGAAACTAATGTAATTCAACTGGCATCAGAAAAAGATTTTAGATACGAAAATAATGCTTGTCGTGCAAGGATGACCAATCATGTAAAAGTGATTGGAAATAATCATGCAAGGAAGATGAAAAGCATCCAACGTTTTGGAGGAATTAAGTTTATAATATAATAAATGAGATAGAAGTTGAAGAGAAATCTGACAAACTGGAGTTTGGATTATCCGATTAAGAATGAAGTAATTACAAAAAGACCAAAGATTTGCCAATATTTTTGCTTTTAGATAAGAAAAAGAATAGACATTATGAATGGTAATCTCATAAAAAAAATAGATTGGAAATTGTTAACCAACCAATGATAAAAGTTTGAAAGATGATCACATGAAAATAATGAATTAAAAAAATGATTAAAAAAAAAAATGAATAAAAGGAAAAATTGCCCAAATAAAACGGACATATTTTGAAAATTAAATTATCAATCAATTCTATCAAAACCAGAACAATCAAAACCGACATCGACTTTTGGCCACACCAGCAGGCTGTAGCGTCCGGAAAAATGTTGTATTCAAAAACCGTGGTGAATTTTAAATAAGAGAGTTTTTTGTTTTTTTCGGGCAGCTACGGCCTGTTGAGGTGGCCAAAATCAAGTGTTGTTTTCAGATGCTCTGGTCTTAATAGAGTTGAAAGAGAAAACAAAAAAAAAAGTCTCATGAAATATTTTAAGTAATTTTAGAGTTAAAGAAACGTTGAAAATTCGAATGGATTGCCTTTTTGGTGAAGCATCTTCTGAGGTCATTTTCGTTCAATTGTTGATTGACAGAATAAATTCAACTCCGTGTAAAATCTATTCCTGCTGTAAAGTGGAGTATAATAATTTAAATACTTTTTGGTATTGATGAGTCCCTATTTATTTGCCTCCCCACGAGGGCAGAGTTAGACACAGGGTCAGTTTTTAATGTAGGGAAAATCCAGTTCCATAAAAAGGGGCATTCTGGATTGGGACAAAAAATAAAAATTGTTTCAAAACTAGAAAGATCTCTTTTTCAATGAGCGAGGAAAGAAAAGATGAAGTGTAGTATCAGAACAGATACTACACTCTGCTAATTTTCTGAGTCTTAAAAGATGAATATTTAAGCAAAACATGAGACTGAAACTTAATTGCAAACTATTAACAAGATTGGTTAAAAACACATCAATAAAATAACATTCCTTGACTTTCAAGTCATAATCGAATTAATTAACTTGAACTAGCAGGACCTGTGGAAATTCCACAGGTATATCCTTCATCTGTTATATATTGCTGCTGTGCTTAAAAAATATTTGGTACGTTGCAGACTCCACAATATTATTGTACCAACTTTGTTCAAACCGAAACATACTTATCTAAGTACTCTGGTTAATATAGTTTCAGAATATATTTAGTTAGGGCGAGAGGTTCTATCTCCAAAATATTTGTAGGAGGTTGTGACAAATTTTCATTCTACAGACATCCGGCGTGAATACAGACCTCACGATATTGTTGTACCATTTTTGGACAGAACAGATACTACACTTTGATCCTAACCAAGGCCAAGAAAGTGTACTTTGATTTCAGTTTCATGTTGGACACAACATGGGCATCAAAGGAAATTTTAAAACTTATTTTTTTACATCTTCGGCAATCGAGCAATTCTATCTTTTAAAAATGGAGGGTGGCCATTAACTTGCCATAGTATATTTAATCACATTTTATAAGATGTTGTATGGGTCAAACAAACTAATATACAAAACATGTGATTCTTCCCTAATTTAACTTATTTACTTGATCCATGGTAATTATCTATCTTTATATATTACCACGAGCCGCTATCCTCTTCTTCCACCGTATTTTTGCACCACATCAAAGGAATTTCTTCAAAGCATTCAACATATGGAGAATTCTGAAAATACATTGAGAGGACTTCAGAAAAACTGTTCACAAAATTTTTTCAAAATTAACAAATTTAGCTTTAAATGCTAATTACTTCTTATATAATTTATAATTAACTATAAAGAAAATTTTTATTAATTATATTAAAAAATTATTTAATTAAAATTTTTTTTAAAAAGATATGATTTTTTTTTCAAAGTTAAAAATGATGAAGTAGAATTTTATATTAAAACTTTAATTGTATTTAGGAGAAAATAAAAAATAAAATTATTAAAAATGTGATACTCCCTGCATGATCAGGAAGACGTTCTCCAAGCCACAACATTCATCTGCCATTTTTTATTTTTTTTTTATTTTTAACACCGCTCGATCGCCAACAATCACCGACAATAAAATTTTGAATCATAATGCGAAAAATAAAATCTGTAAAGACACAGCAATAATAAAATTATTCGACATTCAAATTAATGCAAAAAATTAAAAAAAAAAAACCTGAAAAGAAAATGCTGAAATAAAAAGAGTTTATTATTAATCACACACACTCTCAGACAGAAAAAAAAGACAAATGAAACATTAGTTTCAAATGTTTCTTTAAAGGATATGTACGCCAGGAACGGTAATGTTCCAGCGTATCCAATTCCGCAATGTGTTCGAAAATGGGTGTGCAGATAAAAAAAGAGAGAAATCTAACAATATCCCATTTCATGGCATGAAATTAAGATATCGTGAAACTTCCTTTTGTGCACTTCCCCAATTTTCAGAACTCCCGATGAAAAGTGGTACTCCAAAATAGAATTTTTTTTTTTTTTGTAGATTATAAGGTATTCCATTTTTTTTTTAATACTTATCTGGAGTGTTATCACCAAGATTCCAATTGAAATCTGTAAGAAAAAAAGAAAAAGAAATATATGTATATATGTATGTAGATTAAAAACAGGTTTTTATAATATGAAAGCATACATTGAAAAGAAATCACTTTCTAGGTACGTATCCCAAACAGGAAATTTTCATTTTCTTTTACAATGGTAGTAAATGTTTACGAAACAATGGTAGTAAATTTATTTTGGCAGCTCGGTTAACCACCGAATTATGACCGTTCAAAGTTTTGTTGGAAATTAGAAACTGCCATCTTGTGTGCTGTTGGTGTAGAAGCCAAATTTCACGGTGTATAGCTAATAATACAGGCTTCAAACAAGTGAAAAATCCTTACAAATGTAGTTTCATCTTTTGGTAAATGAAAATTAATCATAATGGAAGCAATAATTATTAGATAAAACCGGCATAAAGATTGGGAAAAATTCCAGTACCTCTAAAATTTTTTTTAAAATGCACAAAAATGACATGGAAGCGCAATTTTGACTGTTCATATAAGATTCATTTCAACAGTTAACACATTGAATCTTTGTTTTGCTTACATCCAAATTCACAGCACAACCTAGATTTTTCTTTTAAAAGTAAATCAATAATAAAAAAAAAAGCCTCAGATTTGGACCATATAAAAATAGAAACAAAACAGAAACGGAAACAAAATTTGATAATACTATGGCAAAAATTAAATTAGCTAAACTTTTCAACTTTTGTGACAGGCAATTAAGCCCATAATATTGTCGAATGACCCTTCTGTCATTACGATGAGGCAGTTTATACATGCATAGAGATGCATAATAACATGCGCATTAAGTTGCAGAACATTAAAAAAATAAATGAGAAGCAACAACAACAGCAACAACAAGCCATGGTTAGAGATATTTTGAATCCGTGTTTGATTTCTAAGTTGGGCCCTGGTTAGTGCAAGCATTAAACTTTGTTTCTTGTTTACCCAATCAGTGGTCATCTCTCATACGAGCTGAGTACCAGACTGGAGTTGATAAAAGGGAGCGCCCCACTATGATTCTCTCTCTTTCAGCCACAGGACAGTGCAGCTATCTCACTCTTTTACGACGCTCCGTTCAACCCCCCCCCCCCCACTTCTCTCTTGGGACGCAACAAAAAAAAAAAAACAAGATTCAAGGATCTCACATAGTGACAGCTGCACACATGTGAACTTAATGTAACATACATACCTACATACACCACACGCCCTGACTTTAACACATGCGTACACACGGACTTTCTCATAACATGAACTCTTTAGCTGTTCTCTACATACATGATATTTATCCTACGCATGGACTTTCTAACCTTTGTGTTCGTCCATACTTATTTACTAACATCCGTTCTCTTTCATTCCCTTTTATTTACACCACAACGAAGATGGGCGTTGTCTTTCTATTCTACAAAATAACCGCAAACTTTATTTTTAAACACCTAGAAAATGCATATCGTTGATGAATACAAGGATCGCAGAAGAGATTCCCAAGTTTCTTCCTCTATAGTTTCGAGAAATATTTAAAATGTTAACTAAATTCTTATGCTCTTAACAACAGATCTTCAATGATTTCTGTCAAAACACCTAATTGCAAAGATACTGTTGGTTTTGGACATGTCATTTTCAAGATGGAAGTCTGATAGTGAGTTGATTAGTGAGTTGATGTCTTTTATCACTTGGTCGAGCCATGTCATCTTTGGTCATCCTCAGGATCTTTTGATGGGCTTTATGAAGGTTTGAGGTTCAAGTATTTCTGATGGCAGTCTCATTAAATGAACAAACCATGACAGTCTTCTTTTTAGTATAACAGCACTCCATGGTTTTTGCTTTAGTGCAACTGTAGAGATCTATGTTCGAGACTGTTCTTGGCCAGCTGATTTAGATGACTTTTCTCAGTCGCTTCCGGTGAAAAGCATCAATTGTTGTTTTTTAATGTTTTGATACTTATTACTCTTCATCTCAAACACACACTGGCATCAACAACCACAAACGCACCTCTTAGTTTCGATAAGACAGACACTAAAACCGTTCTTGATGAACAGATTATTACTGCACTCAAATCGGTCTGACCAACTAGCAGCGGTTGTATGTCTTCTATATAAGGTATAAATAGTACCCACTCAGTTGAATGAAGGGCTCTTCAGTGAGAGGACGGAAGACACAGTAAACCTGACGACGAGAATTTTATGAATTTAACAAAACAAATATTTCACTTTATTAAACCAATATTCCACACTGGAAAAATAAAACACCCTAATTCAATAACACAAGTCGAATTACAAACTTCAAACTTAACAAAACAAATATTTCACTTTAACAAAACAAATATTCCACACTGGAAAAATAAAACACCCTAATTCAATAACACAAGTCGAATTACAAACTTCAAACTTAACAAAACAAATATTTCACTTTAACAAAACAAATATTTCACACTGGAAAAATAAAACACCCTAATTCAATAACACAAGTCGAATTACAAACTTCAAACTTAACAAAACAAATATTCCACACTGGAAAAATAAAACACCCTAATTCAATAACACAAGTCGAATTACAAACTTCAAACTTAACAAAACAAATATTTCACTTTAACAAAACAAATATTTCACACTGGAAAAATAAAACACCCTAATTCAATAACACAAGTCGAATTACAAACTTCAAACTTAACAAAACAAATATTCCACACTGGAAAAATAAAACACCCTAATTCAATAACACAAGTCGAATTACAAACTTCAAACTTAACAAAACAAATATTCCACACTGGAAAAATAAAACACCCTAATTCAATAACACAAGTCGAATTACAAACTTCAAACCTAACAAAACAAATATTCCACACTGGAAAAATAAAACACCCTAATTCAATAACACAAGTCGAATTACAAACTTCAAACTTAACAAAACAAATATTTCACTTTAACAAAACAAATATTCCACACTGGAAAAATAAAACACCCTAATTCAATAACACAAGTC
The DNA here is from genome assembly GCA_963556195.1 of Sepiola atlantica. Lineage (NCBI taxonomy): Eukaryota > Metazoa > Mollusca > Cephalopoda > Sepiida > Sepiolidae > Sepiola > Sepiola atlantica. Next base: position 35,015,702 of record OY744550.1, read on the forward strand.
GAATTACAAACTTCAAACTTAACAAAACAAATATTCCACACTGGAAAAATAAAACACCCTAATTCAATAACACAAGTCGAATTACAAACTTCAAACTTAACAAAACAAATATTTCACTTTAACAAAACAAATATTTCACACTGGAAAAATAAAACACCCTAATTCAATAACACAAGTCGAATTACAAACTTCAAACTTAACAAAACAAATATTCCACACTGGAAAAATAAAACACCCTAATTCAATAACACAAGTCGAATTACAAACTTCAAACTTAACAAAACAAATATTTCACTTTAACAAAACAAATATTCCACACTGGAAAAATAAAACACCCTAATTCAATAACACAAGTCGAATTACAAACTTCAAACTTAACAAAACAAATATTTCACACTGGAAAAATAAAACACCCTAATTCAATAACACAAGTCGAATTACAAACTTCAAACTTAACAAAACAAATATTTCACACTGGAAAAATAAAACACCCTAATTCAATAACACAAGTCGAATTACAAACTTCAAACTTAACAAAACAAATATTCCACACTGGAAAAATAAAACACCCTAATTCAATAACACAAGTCGAATTACAAACTTCAAACTTAACAAAACAAATATTTCACTTTAACAAAACAAATATTTCACACTGGAAAAATAAAACACCCTAATTCAATAACACAAGTCGAATTACAAACTTCAAACTTAACAAAACAAATATTCCACACTGGAAAAATAAAACACCCTAATTCAATAACACAAGTCGAATTACAAACTTCAAACTTAACAAAACAAATATTTCACTTTAACAAAACAAATATTCCACACTGGAAAAATAAAACACCCTAATTCAATAACACAAGTCGAATTACAAACTTCAAACTTAACAAAACAAATATTCCACACTGGAAAAATAAAACACCCTAATTCAATAACACAAGTCGAATTACAAACTTCAAACTTAACAAAACAAATATTTCACTTTAACAAAACAAATATTCCACACTGGAAAAATAAAACACCCTAATTCAATAACACAAGTCGAATTACAAACTTCAAACTTAACAAAACAAATACTTCACGCCAACGAAAAAACAACAAAAAAAAACACACACCTACTCGAATTCAACAGAGTTACAAACTTCAAATTTAATAAAAAAAAAGCATTTCACAAAAAACAAACACTAGAATTCAATGAAACAAATAATTATTTCACGGGAAAAATGACACTATCTATGCCAACAATAGAGCCCCTAGATTAGGAAGACTTCAACCAGGAGCTAGCATGCACGGAGAGAATGAAGTGAACATATTGAAGACACATTTAATATACTGGGTAATAAACAACTATCACTCTTTCGATTTTACTGGGGAAAGAAATCATTAAAAACTTAACATCGGAGATACCACTAAGCCAAGTAGAGCCTACATACAAAACAACAAAAATAGCGCTGGATGAATACTTTATCCAGAAAATAAACAAAGTTTTTGAACGACATAAATTCAGTTAAGAAAACAGGGAATCACATACGATTACATCACTCATCTACGCACACAAGGAGCAAAAATGTTACTTTGGTGAATACGACCTGGACAAGGCTATAGTATTGATTTACTCCTCTCCAGGAGTTAGGCACAAGGCCAGTTTTTATCTTACTCCCACAAGTAAGATGTGACCCAAGGTCGGGTCGGGAAAGTGGGGTTTAAAAATTGTCTGGGCAGCCCCGCCGGCATTCCCCGGTAGGGGCGCCTCAGGCAGTAAGCAATAAACTTACTCCTCCCCAAAGAGGGGAGGCGAAGCCTGGGAGGGTGGACCATCTAGAACTGCACAGGACAGACCCATAGACCGGTGTAAATCAAGCCCCGAAGGCCAAGACAATACCAGTCTATGGGGTGCAGTATCAATCGGAACAGATACTACACTTTGATCTTAGCCAAAAGGCCAAGAAGGCTATAGTAGAACAACTAATAGAAAAATGTTAAATTTTTGTCAAGCAAATTATGCTGTGCATATTTGAAAGAAACATATTTAACAGTAGAGGAAGCACGTCAAAGAGCATTTGTATTTGAATCCACTGAAACACAAGTTAGGTAAACAGAAGAGGATGTAGGAGAACACTCAGAAATCCACAAAATTACAACTAATTACAAACAGCAACAACGATATAACGGTGGATATAGGAAACAATCCAGGGACAACAACCCATTAAAGCCAGTTACAAAATGCTACGGGTGTTATTGCTCGGACCACATACACGGTCCAAAAAATGGAATTACTGTGGAATAATAAATCCCTTTGAAAAAACATGCTTAAAAACACGTAACAGTGGAAAAGTGAAACGAATATGCCAGACAGCCACAATTATGTACAACCAATATCAATGAATTAGAATAATTCAGACAGCCAGGCAGTCATTTTCCAAGTGAAACCTATTCGTTCAACAGATAGTGAAATTGTTCATATTGACGACGTACCAGTCAGAATATTAATAGATTCTGGAACCTTATAGACGGCAACACATTCAACGAAATTCTTAAATTACGGTCAAACTTAACATTAAAATAAACAAATTGTAAACCAAAAGTTTATGGGAATATTCCAATATGACTAATAGGAGAATTCTTCGCAACGCTGACGAATGGTCCCAGAAGAAAAGTCCACAAAATATTGATATTAAGTAAGCAGGCCAGTATCGAACTAGGGTTTATCACCACCCCACAGGTGAAATCGATTACAACAAAAAGAATCCCGGAAGCAACAAAAGAAATTCTAGATCAACATCTACCACCCTCATTGGAAGAATTAGAAAGGATAAAAAATGTCCAACTCATTAGAATAGACGATAATGTTGTAGATGTTGCACAACCACCAAGACGGACACCATTTCATATCCAACAAGCAGTTGAAAAAAGATCTAGGAAATGCTAGAGAATGATATTATCGAAAGAGCGGAAGGAACCACACCATGGGTCTCCCATTAGTAGCAGTACGGAGACATTAAGATATGTGCTGACTTACGTATGGCAAATAAAGCAGTGAAATGCACTCGCTATCAAATACCAACAGTCGAACAGTTACTGAGTGAAATGGACAACGCAATAATTTTCTCGAAAGTCAACATAAATTCCTATTAATCATCAAGGAGAAACGGATCCTGAATCCAGGGAAATCACTACCTTTTCATGCAACTCTAGAATTTACCAATATATGGTATTGGTTATGGCCATTACATCTGCGGCCCAAGAAGGGCAACGATTACTGCAACAAATCTTTCAGAAAATGCCTAATTCCTGCAATGGGACAGACGACATTCTAATCTGGAGAAAAGACACAAAAGAACATAACAGAACCCTAGATGTGGTATTATGCACATTGAAAGAAAGCAACCTCACAGGCACAAAAGCATATTCCATAGAGAGGAAATCGAATTCCATGGTTCTATAGTGTCCAATAGAGATCAAAACAACTCGAAAATAGAAACAATCAAAAATTTCAAAACCCTGGAAACGTCCGGGATATACAGTTTTTTAAGTCTAATAAATTACCACACAAAGTTTATTCCACAACTAGCAAGACTCAGCGGACCATTAAAAAAGGTGAACATGAGCAAACACGAAATGGTGGTGGATGAAGGAAGAAGAATCTTGCTTTATCATGCTGAAGGAGACAGTCATTCAGAGCAAACCGCTCATGCACTTTGACCCAAAACTACAAACATCAGTCATAGTGGATGCCAGTCCCGTTGGACTAGGAGCAATACTTTGCCAAAACAGACAAGACATACTCATCCCATTAGCTATGCATTCAGGAGACAAACTTATTTTAAGATACACATCGCAAATAAAAAGAATTCCCGAGAACAGGACTCGCCAATAACTAAGGGATGACGACTTCCCCTTCAACAACAATTTTGAGGAGGGGGGGGGGAGGGGGGGCAGAAAGAAATAGGGCATGAGAGAGAAAGTAGGAGAAGGGAAGAAGCGGATATCCCTATAGCCCTCAGACGAATAAAACGGCAGATAAGAAAACCTCAAAGGTATGCGAGCAGCACTTCGGAAGCAGAGGAAAGCAATTTGAATACAGGGTAGAGGGTAGATGTGATGTCTGCTATATAGGGTAGAAATAGTACTCGTTCAGTCGAGTAAAAAGCTGTTCAGTGAGAGAAAGGCAGAGACAGTAAGGTGGTATCAACGGTCTCTCCGACCTGATCACTTGAAACACCCTACAGAACTTTTCATGGTTAAAGTCGGTCATCGACCTCACTCTGCTATTATCAGTCTCTGCAACACAATGATCAACAGCCGCCTATCCAAAATAGCACGAGATCTTTTTTCTCTGACAACGTAAGTGGTATTAAAAAAAATGTGGTGGAATTCACCCCAGATCACAATACATTGCGCAGACTTGTTTCTAAAATCGCCTGCCTTGATGCATCAAAAAACTGTTCGTCTGAATTTCAACGAGTTCAACTAGGCATCGGTGTTGCAATCAAATGCAAAGCAACGGTGCACGCTATCAGAGCAGTGTCCAATTCTTACAAGAAAAGTGACATGCTTGTAAAGGTGGACATGACAAACACTGTCAACACGGTACATAGATACCCCTTTCTAAATGTGTGCACCCGCCGGGCCCCTAACATCCTCATCTGGCTCACACTGCATACGCCATACCAAGTCTCTTGTGCAGAAACAATCCAATGGGCCTCTTACAGGGATGTGAGTATTGATTTACTCCTCTCCAGGAGTTAGGCACAAGGCCAGTTTTTATCTTACTCCCACAAGTAAGATGTGACCCAAGGTCGGGTCGGGAAAGTGGGGTTTAAAAATTGCCTGGGCAGCCCTGTCGGCATTCCCCGGTAGGGGCGCCTCAGGCAGTAAGCAATAAACTTACTCCTCTCCAAAGAGGGGAGGCAAAGCCTGGGAAGGTGGACCTCACAGAACTGCACAGGACAGACCCATTGACCGGCGTAAATCAAGACCCGAAGGCCAAGACAACACCAGTATGGGGTGCAGTATCCATCGGAACAGATACTACACTTTGATCTTAAGTAGTAAAACACATTAAAAATAATTTGAAAAATGTTTAATTAGTGAAATATCAATCTTGGTAAACAATAAACAGTCAAATTTACAAATAAATTAATCATACGGGCATTTTTTTTTTGGAGGGGGGGGGGGGGGAAGAGAGAATAGTTTTCCTAAACAACTCCAAACAGTTGAAACAAAAGATTATTTAACCCCCTACGCCATTCATGAATCGTTTGAAGTCTTAGTTTTCATGGCAAAATTAACATTTTCAGTTTTCAGAGAAAACTTACATAAAGAAAAGGAAGGCAAGAAAGAGGAAAAAAGAAAAGAGAAATAAAATCCAACCAAATAGCAACAAAAAAATAAGGAGGTGCTAGCGATTTGGCAGAGTCAACAAAACAAAAATACAAGATATATGTTACCAAAGGCAAGATAAGTTACTCTTCTATCTACCTGGATAAGATTTTTTGTGTTTTAACTTATTTTAAAGCATTGTGTTTTTTTTAGTTCAGTACAAAACTAGTGTCAAAACTGTTAAGTTAGAACAAAATAAAATAGCCCCAAAAGTCGAAAATTAAACAGAATCACAGCTAATAATTGTCACCAATTGTGTGAAAATGTAATGTTCAACCGAACTCTATATTTTTATTAGCAGTTTGTCTAATTTCTTTTGAAAAAACAAAACAACAAAAAAACTGCTTTTTCTCATTAATATATACTATAATCTGTTGAATTGCAAAAAAAAATAAAAACATCCTTAAAAATAATTAATTTTTAAGAGATTTAAATGATTTCATTCTTTTGAAATGTTCAGGTTTAAACATCGAATTGGAAAAAAAGATTTCCAATTTTTCAAAATATTTTAATCTTCTTCTATTATATAAAGGGGAAGTGTCTGTATGTCTGCAAAAGGCTCCGTAAAATTGGCATTTTCTGAATCGTCCATCTTTCGGACGAGAAATATAAAAACAACATTTCTTCATATAAAACGAACCCTAAACATGTGACAGGGTCCCTAAATATGTTCGCCATTCGGTCGATCGTACGTTCTGCACAGGCAAGACAGCCAAGATGCAAACAGCAGTTTTATTCTATGTCCGTTTTGCGCATTTGGTAACGACAAAGAACCAAGACCTAGAGATTGATGGTTACCCACCGACTACTAATTTTTTTTAACGGTGACCTAAATATACATCAAGGGGGGGGGGGAAGACAGTTAGTACTTATCTTTGTCCCCCTGACAACGGTAGGGGTGGGGGGAGTTAGAAAGGACGGGATGATGGGGTACGACCGGGAAGACAGTGGGCCGAGACCGGGGTGTGGGGCGACCAGAAAGACACAGCTTTTGCTCCAGGCAAAAGAGAGATTTTTACACCTGCAGAGAGGGAGGGGAAAAGATCCCCTGGTAACACTGAGTACCCCTGCTAGTCTTCTTCTTCTTCTTCTTCTTCTATCTTCTTCTTCTATTATATAAAGGCCAGTTGTCTGTCTGTCTGTCTGTCTGTTTGTATGTCCAGCTACTCCTCAAAAACTACTCGGCAAACTGTCGACAAGTCGACATCTTTAGGACCGGACAACACCTGGGAGCATAATATCTCAAAATTACAAAAAAAAAAAATGTCCCCGGGGGTCAACGGGGCCAGTTTTCGGGGGTGGGTCTGGTTTTTTGAAACTTTTTCAATGTTATTTACTGGTGATTTTGAAATCAGCCAATGTATTCATGTAACAACTTGATAAAAATGCACTGTCCGGTTGAATCAAGTCATCCCATAACTTCTGTCCGGATGTATCAATAACAGTGAAACAAGGGTTGCTCAATCACATCCGCACCTAGCAATCTAAACTTATATCTTTTTAAATAAAAATAGTTCTTTGGGGGGAGGGGGGGGGGGGAGGGAGAATGTTTGGGACGCGGGTGGGGTGAATTTTTTTTTGGGGGGGGGGGGGGATTATCAACATCTTCATCCTGCGGGGGTGCTTATACAATATAGGACCCGGAGGCTTCTGAAGTATATGGACCTGGGCGGGGGGTTCTTCTGCAGTATAGGCACCAGGGGTGCATCTACAGTACAGGACCCAGCACCGGGGGTGCGTATACAATATAGGACCCGGGTGCTTCTGCAGAATAGGGACCATGGATTCTTATGCAGTATAGGGACCAGGGGTACTTCTACAGTATAGGGACCAGGGTGCTTCTACAGCATAGGACCCAGCACCGGGGGTGCTTCTACAATATAGGACCCGAATGCTTCTACAGAATAGGGACCATGGGTGCTTACGCAGTATAGGATCCAGAGGCTTCTGCAGTACAGGCACGGGGGGGTGCTTCTGCAGTATAGCCACCGGGGCGCTTCTACAGTATAGGACCCAGCACCGGGGGTGCTTTTACAGTATAGGACCCAGCACCGGGGGGGGGGGGGTCGGGGGGGCGTCGTCAATTTAGGACCCAGAGGCTTCGGCGTTGTCCAGGAAAAAAGTGCTCAATATCCTATTTTGCTTGCGGAGAGGAGAGGAGGCGGAGGGAGAGCCCCGGGCAACGCCGAGTACCCCTGCTAGTATAATATAAAAGGGACTATTGGCAATTGTAAAACAGAGAAATCGACAGTGATTTCATAATTTATGATTGTAAATAGGTGTTTTATTTGTTAGTGGTGACTAACGTTTTTAACCGCCAAGTCAACAATAAAAAATGTATGGGAGCCTGTAACTTCCTGTATTAATACGTTGGTGGTTTGAATTCACATCTTAGACAGACTACTTCCAGGTTTACTGTTCGTTAGTGTTCACTGTATTTGACAAATAGGTACATGCAAAAAATGGTCGTCTCTTGTACGGACTATGCTTATTATTTAGGGAATCTTTTACTATAATCAACAAAACGAAAAAAGGGTGAAAAACAAATGTGGAACAAATAAATGTTAGCAAAGGCATCATCTACCTACCTGGATAATTTTATTTGTGTTTTGACCTATTTTAAAGGGTGTTTTTTTTTTGTTCAAAACAGTCAGTGTTGACTGCTCAAAAAGAAATTCAAAATTGAGGCTCGTCCATGGCCAGGACTTGAAAATCGAAAACTAAACAATACACTGATAGAAACGCATACAATAAATGTCAACAATGATGCGAAAATGTAATGTCTATCAGAATATTGTTTAGTTTTCGATTTTTTATCGATTTTTAAGTTACAAAGGACAAAGATGTATTTTGTTTTGAACAAATAATACATTTTCACTAAGACTTTAAGAAAAATAATGGTTTCATTATATTCCGTGATCGTTGATTAATAAATACTGAAAATTTCATTAAATTGGTTGATTCCCTGAATTTTGGTGATGTTTTAAGTGAAGGGGGTGTGGGGTGGGAGTATCAAAATGTTTTTTACATTTTGGGAATCGGCCATTGATTTACCTAGTATTTGTAAAAGAAAAGTAAGTACTATATTATTTTTATCAATTTTTTAAAAAAATTTAAATGTTTATTCAAGCAAAATTTTTCGAATTTGTTTTATATTTAATATTATATTTTTATATCTCAAAATATATATAATTTTTAGAATAACCTATATGCGTTTGTTTATAAGGTGAAATATTTATTGAAGAAGAAAAATATTAGCCTAGCGGACAAATAAATATACAATTATTTTAGAATAATAAATTTATATACATATTTTAATAAATATTTAGAAAATAATAGAAAAAAAAAACGTTATTTTTCATTTAGGTACTGGTACAGCTTCTGACCCTGACGAAAATTTTTTTTTTTTTTTTTTAAATCATAACGAACAAGAAAAGTATTTTATTTCGTTTTTGATCATCCGTAGATATTGAAAACTTCATACAGAATTTCAGGGTATCTTTTAGAAGTATCAGTACAGTCCCGGACGGGGTCCAAAAAACGAACGAGAACGGGGTTATAAAAATAAATATGCAACAAGTGAGTTTAACCTACGTCGAGAAGAGATATTTGTCTACTTACCTATGATATTTGTTTGTATTTTTACGTACTATAAATGGGTTTTTATTAGATGTAAAAAAAAATTCTAGTTCATTTTCTACTCGTATTCTTTCTAGACAAAATGGCGTCTTCTGCTCACTTCCTTACGAGCAAGCGCCATTTTTTTTTGCAATGTTCGTGTGACAAAACTATTGATTTCTAATAGCAGTTGGAACGGTTTAAAAATACAAACAAATATCACAGGTCAGTTTTTAATTAACTTTTATCGACTACAGTTACTTTTATTTGTTGTATATTTGTTTTTTTGAGCGTTTTCAGCGTACTGATCATTCTAAAAGATACCCGAATTTCATTTTGGTATATAAACAAACCCCTAGCTGGGGGAGGGGGGGGGGAGACCAAACAAAAAAAAAAAAAAAACAACAGATTTTATTTACTTATTTCTCAAGATAAAGATGAGTATTTTTCAGTTTGATAATTTCATCTTTAAATAAACTTTTTGACTTTAAAACAACTTCCTATAATTGTAACTTTATTTTGGGGAGATTTAAAAACAATAAATGAAAAGAATTAAAAGTGCGTGTAAGCGTCTATGAAAGTACGCACAGAATGATGACGTGGCACGATTCTGGGGGGGGGGGAACTAGTAAACAAAATAATGGGTAAAAAAGTAGTATAGTATCCATATTTTGGAAGGCTCTGCGCATGCGCCAGATTTCATTCATGGAAGGTCATGGTAAGTCGCTTGAACAAGCGCATGCGTGTTGAGCGCACAATTCAAGTGTAAACGGATGAAAGCATTTTAGTTTTTAATTAAAATAAACGTGTTTTTCTAATACTTTTTGGGGGTTGTTCATTCTGACATTTTGATTTATTTCAAACACTTACATAATTAATAAAATGTTTTTTTTTCAATGTAAATATTCATTAAACCAAAAAACAATTTGTGAAAATCGTAAAAGAAAACAAAAAATAATTAAACAAATGTATTTAATTTTATATTCAGCATATTTTTTTGTTTTATTCCAAACACTTACATTATTAATAAAATGTATTATTATTATTATTATTATTATAGCATATTTACTTAAAAATAAAAAGTTTTCGTCTGTTTGCATTTAAATTGTGCGCTCAATACGCATGCGCTGGTTTGGGTCGCTCGCTGCGACTTTTTATGAATGAAATCTGACGCATGCGCGGAGCCTCCCAAAATATGGATACTATACTACTTTTTTACCAAATAATGAGCACAAGTTCACAAAGGTGAACATGATAGATAGATAGATAGATAGATAGATAGATAGATAGATAGATAGATAGATAGATAGATAGGAAAACAGAATGTTTGTTCAGATTTTGAAAATCCTTGCAGAACATTAAGGAGATTCATATCGAGAAAGTCTGAGTCGATTATTTAAGGGTTGTAAATTATTCACAGGTCAGAAAAGTCGCCGTTAAAACTTCTAAATTCAATTATAAAAATTACTTTTGATTCATTTGTTTTCAATCATAGTAGAAAGTTCAGTGAGAAATGTAAGATATTAAAAAGTATGTGTTTATATGTTTTTAATAAGCAGACGACAGAGTGAAAGAATTAAAGCATTGTGTGCGTGTGTTAGATTAAAAGTGCGTATGACTGTGAGTTGAGAAATGTATTATTTAACTCCCGACAGAGGGGCGAATGGAACTGGCGTAGATGTTAGCTCCGTCGTGGATTTTGGCTCAAACTGTTAGTATTTACCTTCCTCCCGCCGCGGGAAGATGTGACAAAAGGTTTTTAAAAAATGGGGATTTAAAAGCCAGCGCTCAAGAAGCCGAGCACTCTAGTCTACAAAAAATGCCTGAGCAGCCCTGTCGACATTCCCCGGTAGGGGCGTTTCAAAGAGAGAAGGCAAAGTCTGTGATGGTGAACTAAACTTCGTAGAAATGCACAGAACCTCAGCCCAACAGAAAAAAGGCCACGTAACTTAAATGACCCAGACTGTCTAACTAATGGTCGAGGACGTATCCTCGACTTGGTATGAAAAACACCAACACCCTTAAGGTCAGGTGAACTTATAATGACTGTTTATTGAAAGGAAAAAAATGGGGTGAATCAAAACGACAAATTTGATAAATTCAGAGAAATGCATTTGATTGGCTCAAAATGTTTATCTGTTTTTCTTAATTCAAGCGAGTGGATGCGCAGACATATGTGCGCAGAAATGATTTTAAGCATTTTCATTTTGGCCAACGAAGGTTAAACTTCGTCACTATATGCGTAGGGACGGTGTCTGTTTTCTTAATTTAAATATTTTTCCATAATGTTCCATCATGTTAGATATTTAGGTGGATAATATTTTATTTTATTGAAAATAAAACGCAATAAAAAAAAATAAATAAAGACCTAGATTTTTTCTTTATTTTTGAAGTTACAAATACTCCCCCCACAAAAGGAAGAAAGTTTACAATGGATACCCCCCCCCCCAGCACACAACTTGAAAGTGTTCCTTATTTCTTTATATCAAACATTAAAATAACCTTAAAATGTTGAAAATATTAATTCTTTTATTCAGATTAGGACCCGAGCTAACTTTACCGCCGTCGTTAGGGTGAGAGTTAGAGTTGGGGTATCTATATATGTATAAAAAAATTAATGTAACATATATATATATGTGTGTGTGTGTGTGTGTGTGTATATATTTAAGCATTTTTGAAAGTTCTTATTTGTTACAAAAATGTCTTCAAAAACCACAATGTTCGACTGTTTCCGGCGATCTCCTTCAGCGCGTATATACATATATTCAATTGTAATTGATAACAAAATAATTACATTATAAGTCTAATATTCAATAAATAGTCTTGAAAAATATTGAAATTTTTAAGGGTGAAAATTAACAGAAAAAGGTTTTTGTAGAAAATTATAAAAAAAAGTATCGCTGATATGTATTTATTTGAAATAAAAAAGAACAAAAAAATCCTTTCAATTAAAAAAAATCCTTATGGATGAATTTTAGATAACTGCTTAATCTCTCAATGTCTGTGTGATGTTTGTGTGTTCTCTATAGAAAGAAAGGTCAGGGAATCTACATAAAATCTAAAAGTGTATTCTTATGTAAAATTTACCGAGAAAAACAATGGAAGTATTCCCGAATCTCTAAGTGCACCCCAAAGGGGGCTATGAGGGCATAGCCCGTTAAAACTTCAAATATATACTATTTTTATGAAATTTAAATCATATGTATAACATTTTCTGGAGAAGGCAATTGAAGTGGTCCCGAATCTTTAAGTGTCCTACTAACCTAAGGAGGCTATGGGTGCCGAACCTCGTTTAAAACTTAAAATATATCCTATTTTGATGAAATGTATAAAATTCTCCGCGGAAAAACAACAGAAGTAAGTAGTCCCGAATCTCTACGTGCCCCCCTTTAAGTGAACACTGGGAACAGAACCCCCTTAAAACTTCAAATACGTATATCCGATTTTAATGAAATTTAAACCATATGTATAAGACACTAATTCAGAGTTTTCCCAACAGTTCAGCTCTTTCCGACTATATTAGGGGGCACAACGGGGGGGGGGGGGAGGGATAAAAACAAAGAATAATATGGTGTTATTAGCATAGTGACAAAGTACATAGTAGTAATCATCATTCAATCTCGAGCAACGTCAGGTCTTCTTGCTAGTTAGGCATGTGTACACTTTAACATCCCCGGCAAATTTAGAAAGCCATTCTTAACAGAGGGGGGGGGGGCTTTAGGTCTTCCCTTGTTGGCGCGAACGGAACCCTCCTAAAATGAAAACAATTAATTTGCCGGGGGATGTTTAACTGTACAAGCGCCGATATATGTATCAGTTCAATTAATTAATCAATCATTAATAAATACAACTTTACTTGCAACTCCTCACGAGGACAGAGTTAGATACAAGGTACGTTTTTTTTGTGGAAAAAATCCAGCTCCTCCAAAAAGGGGCACTTTGGATTGGGTAGATTTTTTTTTTTTTTACATGCCTTAGAAAGACTTCTCTTTCACTAAACGAGAGGAGAAAAAGATTAAGTGTAGTGCTCGAACAGATACTACACTTTGCTCTTATCCGATATAAAAAGAAATGAGTTTGACAATGTATAGTAGTTGTTAAACCAACACTACTTAGATAATACAGTAATATTAGACTTGTAGTAGGAGATATAATATGACTTACACACAGCTGAAGTAACTTTCCCTATATGTGTATATATACAATGTATTATATATATATATATATATATATATATATATATATATATATATATATATATATATATATGAATTATTATATTAAAGTTACTGAATTATACTTAATTAGTATTTAAAAATGCAGTCCACTTACCTTGGGAAACAACCAGAGTTGGTGAAACACCAATTCTCCCTCTCACACATTTTTTTTTAATTTGGGATAAAGAAAAAACAATAAATAAGCAATTAATTTAAACTGCTATCATTATTTTTCCTTTTGGATAAAGAATTTATAAAAAATTCTATCCAAATTTTAGTATATATAACCAGTAAAGGTAATATATAAAAGGGATGGGGTGAGAGAGAGTTGATGTCTTTATGCGAAAAACTACGGTTGTAGGTGAACCTGCAGTGAAAATATATTGACCCACAACGTGATTATATACCCTTGCCTTTTTACATATATTACTACGCTACCTAATTTATAGAATTTGCATGATTTCTTTTTTCACATTTATTTTAGGATGAATAATGACAAAAATATTACAACAATTAGAATTTTTATTTCTAATTCTTAGTTTTATTACATTAAAGTACTTGGCCGGTTTTTGTAAATGGGAAAAAATAGTTCTTGTGAAACACAGAAAAAGCGGAAGTCTGTAAATAGTTCTCATGACTCTTATTTCGAGAAATTTCTTAGACGTTCAAAATATGCCTTTATTTTTAAAAATTTAAACATTAATAATTTTTATTTTCTAAGAGAAATTTGTTTTTTTTAGCATTTGTTTATTTAAACATTATTAACATAAAGATTAATGTTTGTGTTATGCAAATATATCAATGTTTTTTTATTCTGTTTTTGAAATGATTACATAATTTCTTTCTTTGTGGTAAAACTCAAGTATCACCCATAAATTTTCTTTCTCGCAATGAATTTTAACGACGGTCTCTTTTTGACAACAAATGTATTTTTTATAAAACTTTTTCTTTTTTCAAAACCGAAACTTTATATATTTTTTTAAATTCTGAATCACTTTTTCCATCCTGCATCAAATTTATTTCTTTCCTGAAAAAAAAAGGAAGGAAAGAAATCGTTTTTTTCGCCATTATTGTCAAACTTTCTCCATTCTTTTTGTTTCCCTCCAATCTCATCCCCTGTCCACTTTTGCTTCAATTCTTCTGTTTTATTGCATGAAAACCTTTAATTTAATGAAATAAATTTGTTTTAGATGTTACATATTTCTTGTGGATTGATTTAAAAGAAAAAAATTGTTGAAAAAAAATTGATAATTTTCCTTTTCTTTTCTTTTTTTTTAGTAGACTTCTACATTCCACAAATGTTTCTTCATAATTTATTTATGCCCCTATTTACTTGCCTCCCCACGAGGGCAGAGTTAGACAACAAGTCGAACTGTTATTTCTAGCCTGAATTAAAATTTAAAATCAAATATTTAATTTAAAGCTTCATTTATGCTACTAAACCAGAGATAACCAGTATCTTTCGACCGCGCCACTAACATAAAATTGAACCTCGTGATTAGAAGTTAATAAAATATAATTTCTACAAAATGTATAAATGTAGATTTCCAATATCTTCCATAACTGAAAAGTTTAACAGTTTTTTTTCCTCATTTAATCAATTACATTTAATCCTAAAAGAAAACAACTATTTTATCAGAATAAATTAAATTGGCTTTATTAGCTTAAAATATAGATTATTTTGGTAAATTTTTAATATTCAAAGTCAAAATGAGATAAAATATCTATATTTCAAATTTATAACTTAAATGAATCTTTCTTTTAAGAGAACACCTAATTCCATATCAGAGTGTAATATCTGTTCTGTTCAGTCTCAGGAGACCATCCTCCCAGGTATTACACTCTCCTTTGGGAGGGGCGGTATGACTGGTCACCTTCAATGGTAAATTCGTCGTTTCCCAGCCAAAATGGCGAACAATGAATCGCTTGCATTTTTCTGACCTCACAAACGAGTAAGTAAACCCAAATAAATTGTTTTTGACTAATTTAAAATTTATCTTAAATTATTTTAAAGAAAATGCAGTTGGGAAATTAGCCCCAAACAATTTATTTTGGTTTACTTACTCATTTGTGAGATAGGAAAAATACAAACCATTCATTGTTCGTCATTTTGGCTGGGAAACGATGAATTTACCCCTTTAATCTGAGAAAAAGAAAAGGAAGTACTCAATAATAAAAGTAAGAAGAGACAGTTCCTGTTCTGTCATCAGTCAGAGAAGGGGTTCAGTCTTAGGGATGGAGGTGGTTGGGGTGCATTCTCCTAGGCATTACTTCCTTTCAGATGGTGGGTGTCATTTATGAAGGAGTGTCGACAAGACTATACAGGTATTTGTTCCCATATCTTGAGTGCCCCTTTTGGGGGGAACTTGGATATCTTCCTCCCTTTATTAAAAACAGACCTAACTTTTTTTGCCCCCGTATTATTTCACTGATACTGATATGTGTGAAAACTCAGGGCAGTATCAGTGATTGCTCACTCACTGACAATAATCAGTTGTGTTCCCTGGAGTCTGAGTGACAACAAATCACCCCAGAATTCCAACACTCTCTCAACCTCTTTTCAATAACCAATACAAATCACTTTGTATTATCGCAACATCCGTTTACCATTGATTTCTCGCTAGCAGCGACATTGGTCTTCTCTGGAATTTGAGTAGCACTACCTAATGTTCAGGTACTCTACGTACCCTTCCAGTGGAGGTCTGGTCGGTGCTCTCCCGCTGCTGTCTTTTACTCCTCCTTGACCCTTCGCGATACTTTTATGTGGTGCCAGCCGAGGCTGATATCATATGCATATTTTGAAGGGAGGGATGCAGTTTAATGGATTTCTAGCAATGTTCACTTTCCTTCTTAGTCTTATGTTGTGCTTTCTATGATATTTGGTTGGTTTCCGCATTCAAGGATTTTCCTTAAGATTTCAGCTGTTTTCATCATTGCCGATCGTTTAAAGGTCTCAATCTTCCCCTTTATTCCAATTTCTCCTAGTTGTTTTTCCATTGCTTTCGGGACTGTACCTAGTGCTTCTACAATTATTGATATTATTGTGATTGTTTTCATATTATTGTTCCATATTCCTTTCAATTCCCTTGCAAGTTCTAAGTATTTGCTATTATTATTATTATTATTATTATTATTATTATTATTATTATTATTATTATTATTAAATATAACTTTTGTTTTAATTTGGTAATTAATTAACATCTATTCAATAAGTCCAGAGAAATAACTTCACATTTGAGGTCATTTGTCATTTCATGTTAAAGATCTGCCCGAACGAATGCAAAAATATGATAATTCCGTTAAAAAATATCTAGTCCGTATAAGCCACGCCCACTTTTGCACATTGCTATATTTCTCCCTTGACTAATTTGTGTAAAAAAATCAAAGTACTCTACACAGAAAATATTGCTTTTACACTGATGATTATTTGTGATAAATGTTGGTAATCATTACTATTACAGACATAAATTATTTGAAAGAAAATACAGTTATGAAATTAGTAAAAAATAATTATTATTTAACCAGAACCAACAAAAAAAGTGTGACCCCCCCCCCAAAAAAAAACAAAACAATATACAACAAATAAATGTTACCAAAGACAAGATAAGTTACTCTTTTACCTACCTGGATAAGTTTTTTTGTGTTACTGTTAACTTATTGTAAAGCGTTTTTAGTTCAATACAAAACTAGTGTCAACTCTGTTAAGTTAGAACGAAAATTAAAAAAAAGATGCTGACATTAGACAGTCACGCGGAGTCTCGATAATCGCTCAAAACTCGAAAATTAAACAAAATACTGGTAGAACATTACATTTTCGCACGATTGGTGACATATTGGATGTGTTTCTACCAGCCATTTTATTTTTCGTTCTAACACCATGTTTGTTTTGAACAAACAAAAAACATTTTAAAATAAGTTAAACACACAAAAACAATTATCCAGGTAGGTAGAAGAGTAATTTATCTTGCCGTTGGTAACATTTATTTGTTGCCTATTTGTTTTTGTTTTCACCCCTTTTTTGTTTTGTCAGCTCTTGTTAAAAATGGCCAAACTATTATTTATTTTGTGACCTATTTGCATTAAAACGTTAAGTTCCGTCTAGTCATCCTTGTTTACGTTACTGACTGACTAAATATTTCTCAGTTATACTTCTATTAAAATAATTTATAAACAAAATAACATTTTATTTAAAAAACATTTGATTAACAATGGTTCCTTTGACAAAAAAGAACAAAAATAAACATCTAATTTAATCACAAATAAAAAATAAGAAACAAATATATTACACTGATCCATTCGGTGAAAAAGTAAACTATAAGATTAATAATTCAATAAATAATTAATAAATCCATTATTCGGCACTTGGACATTGTTTAGTTCAATATCGAGAATTTATGTCATTAATAGTAATGACCCCCCCCCCCAATTTAATTATTATTATTATTTATTTTTTAATTATTTTTTTATTTAATAAATGAATTATCTGAGCAAATTATTATTCCACGTGGACATCATGATTACGAAAATTTGTTTATATATATAAATATATATATATATTATTATTATTATTATTATTATTATTATTATTATTATTATTATTATTATTATTATTATTATTATTATTATTATTATTATTATTATTATTATTATTATTATTATTATTATTATTATTATTATTATTATTATTATTATTATTATTATTATTATTATTATTATTATTATTATTATTATTATTATTATTATTATTATTATTATTATTATTATTATTATTATTATTATTATTATTATTATTATTATTATTATTATTATTATTATTATTATTATTATTAACAATATATATATTATTAACAAATGTTTAAAAAGGGTGACATTTTGACTCAAAACCCTGGAAACCAACATAAAATTACTTATATATGTATATATTATAGTTTAAATTGTGTGGGTGGAACTTTGACGTCAAAATGTTTGTGACTATGATGATGATGATGAATCATATTCCCTTTTTTTTAATTTGTTTTATTTTGTTGTTTCTTTCTTTTTTTATTGTAAATATTTTTCATATATCTTCCCCCGCAGTTTCAAAGTTGATCCACGTTTTCTGCTTTATAAAAAGAACTTCAGGTAATTTTCGAGTCTTCGACCATATTTTCTCACCAAAAAATAAAGTGTAGTCTACCTTTTGGGGCGGCAGCACTATTTATGCCCGCCACGAATTACAATAAAGGATTTGTCTCAAATGCAACCATTTGTAATTAAAGAAAAAAATGCCTGCTTTGAGTATTTTTTATGTATGCTATGAATATTTGCCGATTTTACAATATTTTTCTGGCATCTATAACAATAGCTTACAACGAATTAGGGGTAAAAGAAAAATAGCCAACAAATAAATGTTACGCAAAGCAAGATAAGGTAGTCTTCTACTAACCTGGATGGGTTTATTTGTGTTTTAATTTATTTTAAAGCGTTTTTGTTGTTGTTCAAAACAAACGTGGTGTCCACCAGTTCAGTTAGAATGGGGTAAAAATGGCTGTTCATGAGCCCAGCACAGAGATCCTTGATAATTGGTGAAAAATCGAAAAATAAACAAAATAGTTTTAGAAACACATCCAATAAATGTCACCAATCGTGGGAAAATGTAATATTCTACCAGTATTTTGCTTAATTTTCTTTTTTTGTGCGATTATCGAAACTCTGCAATTTTGTTTTGAACAAAAAACTCTTTAAATAAGTTAAAACATAAATAAACTTATCCAGGTTTACCTAAATTTCTTTTTTAGACGATTACATGTGATTGTATGGCCTTGTCAGTCGAGCTTAGGGTTAATGGTAATTTTTTTAGTTAACTGGCCCCAAAAGTTTAAATGGCCCGCATGTGAAGAATCATTTTATGTTAAATTTATATACGAAGCTGATCCCCCACTTAATTCTAAATTAATTTTAGTTTTTCTTCTTATCCTTTCAACCAATTTTTCAGGGTCCCGTAATCGCCTAAAAAATAGAATCTCAGTTTTAAATGGGGATGGATGATTTAGTTAATACCAAAATATTTTTTTACGTCCAAATAAACTTTGAACATTATTTATGAATTTAACGGGTTCAGAATCAAAAATGAAGATGGTCATCTAATAACAATATCGTCAATAAAAAAAAGTAATCATATATTTAAAAAATATATGTCAATAAACGTATTTTTAAATTTAAATTGTAAAATTATAAACACACAGAATTCATAAAAGTCAGTAGAAAAGCTTCACTAAAATTTACATGTCTTTGTCAAATTGACAATGTCAAAAAGCAAATATAACCGCCTTGTGTCAGACTTACTAAAAGTTGTTTAATGTTTATTCGTGATTATTGAAAATATCATTGGGCTAAAAACTTTTTAGGGTAAAAAAACTCTCAGCACTTTCAAAAATTAATTTTTTTTTTAATTTTCAGTAGAGAACATTTTGAACCATAGGGAATCATATTTCATAAAACATTCAACAAAAAATAATTTTTGAAAAATATTTTTTCACAACTTTTTTGTTTTCTAAGATTAGACCTTATATGAACAAGTAAAAATACATTTAATAACATATTACAGTTTGTACATTGGATATTCTCCCCAGATAGTTACTTTCAATTTCGCAAATACGTCCGTACCATGCATACTCCATCGCCAGGTGTGCTCGTATAGATAGGTGTGGAACAAGGCTTCTCTCGTTCAGCACTGTCGTCTCAACTTTCGTTTACCCAATGTAAAAACTGTAATACGTTATAAAATGTATTTTTACTTGTTCATATAAGTGTTAATCTTAGAAAAAAAATGTTAAAAAATTATTTTCACAAATTATTTTTTTGTAAAAAAATTTTTTTCTTTTGTTGAATTTTTAAAAATATTATTGAATATGATTCGCTATTGTTCAAAATGTCCTCTCCTGAAATGCAAAAAAAGATTAATTTTTAGCAGTGTTATGAGTTTTTTTACCATAAAATATACTTTAGCCTATCATTGTGCAATGTGCATAAACACTTTAATGTAAAATATGGAATAAAAATGCGATAAATTATTTTTCTCTTGATTTATAAAACTATTAGACACGATTGTGTGTGTGTTTCTCGCATATACGTAACTTTGATAAATACACATTGAATTATTATATTTTTTTAAATACTACTAAACGATTATTTATTTAAAATTTAAAAATAAATAAAATAAGAGAAAACTAAAGCAATTTTTTTTCCTATTTAAAAAAATCATTTTAGTACTTCACTGGGCAACGCCAGGTAAATACAAATTTATTCATAAACTATGATTAAAATAAAAATATTTCTTAATAAAATACCATGTTTTTATTTTATGTTTTGGTTATTGTAAAGATTAGGTGCTGAAATTAAGTTCCGGTTGCTGCTTCGCAGACGGAAGTCGGTGACAAGGGTCCCTTTTCATTATCTTAGTCTCAGATAACGTGAAATCATGAAACTCGTGAACTATTTTAAATATAGTTCATAATAAACTGTTTAAAAAATGTTTTTAAAACTTTTATTTGTAAAAAGAAAAAATTACATTTCCTATTCATTTGAGTATTTGTAAAAAAAAAAAAACGGTACTTCTGCAGTTTACGGACCGTGCTGAAATAATAACGTTATTATTTAGAAAGTCATGGAGAGTTGAGGGGGGGGGGGGACTTTTTAAAAACTATTCTTTACTTTAACTTAACAACTTAATAAACAAGATACCGTAACAATTCAATTAAAAACGTTTGATTTTTTTGTGAATTATCATGGGGAACACTTTCTGCCTTGACACCGTCTTCCCACCTGCGAAGCAGCAACCGTAACTGAATTTCAGTACCAAAAATTATTTTTATTAATTTATTACTGTCTTTTTTTCTTTTGCTAATTTAATCAACAAAAACGAATGGCATGTCTATCTTCATAAAATGTTATTATTTTTTAATTAAATATATTTTTTGACGATGATATACATTTAAATGACATACTACTTAAAATGGGTGACGGAATTAATTACAAACCGGAAGTAATTTTATGTCGCTTAGGAATTAGAAATCTCGTAATTCTTGATGATAAAATGAAATAAAACTTTTTTTTGGGGGGTATCTTTCAGAATGATCAGTACAGTCGCGGACGGGGTCCAAAAAACTAACGAGAACGGGGTTATAAAAATAAATATGCAACAAGTGAGTTCAACCTACGTCGAGAAGAGATATTTGTCTACTTACCTATGATATTTGTTTGTATTTTTACGTACTATAAATGGGGTTTTATTAGATGTAAAAAAAATTTCTTGTTCATTTTTTACTGTTTTTTTTTAGACAATATGGCGTCTTACGAGCAAGCGCCATTTTTTTGCAAGTTCGCGTGATAAAACTATTGATTTCTACTAAATAGCAGTTGGAACGGTTTAAAAATACAAACAAATATCACAGGTCAGTTTTAAATTAACTTTTATCGACGACAGTTACTTTTATTTGTTGTAGATTTGTTTTTTTTTAGCGTTTTCAGCGTACTGATCATTCTGAAAGATACCCATAAAATTGAGACCAAGTTGTAATTAATTTCGAGTTGTAATTAATTCCGAACCCCCTTAAAATAATTGTAATAAATAATGTTAGTGTCGTTATTTTTCTAGTTTTAATGACTAAGTTTACTTTAGTTGGTTATAAGTTAAAATCTATATTTATTTTCATTCAACTACTATGCTCTCTTCACGGCACACACGTGTGTACTTGGAACTAAAAAAAAAACTTAATACGGGTGAGGTCGTATATAAATGATGATATTATTTATTAAATAAATGTAGTTTACATATAATAAATGTTAACAGTTTTAATATTTATCTCACGGAAATGGTTATATGTGGGAATGTGTGAGGGGGGAAGACACACTTCAATGTGAAAACAATGACTTTTTATTCAGAGTAGGAAAATATTTTAATAATAAAGGGAACTGCTCTTTTTTTCTTAGGTCAGACGAGAAATCCTTCTATACTGGGATATTTAAAAAAAAAATCTCAGTCTAGAGTTCTTCTGTTGGAGGGAACAGGTTACCCCCCCCCCCTCTCCCTGACACACATTAAAAACCGACCGTGTCTTAACTTTGCCCCCCAGTGAGGAGGAAAATGAATAGGAACTAACCTTTCAACAAAAAAGGAGGGGAGGGGTTATACCTGTATATACCTTCGCTAAATAAAAGGGAGAATTTATTTGCTACAATACACCATGGGGATCGATCAATTTACGTTAATTTTAAACAGCAAAGTGCATCGCCATTTATTTAAACATTGGAGAGATGTAATTTTTGACAGATTTAAAGATAATCACACAAAAAACAATCTCTGTCAGTTCTTCAGTTTCGGGTCTCCAATTTTTTAATGAAAATACAAAGGAGGTAACTTAAAAACTTTAATAACGAAACACTTATTTAGTAAATATTTTGGCACTTCAGTAACAGAATGTATTTGTTTTCACTTTTGATTTTGAAGAGTTACATACAAAACAGGGGCGATAATCCACATTCAAGACAGCGGCAGACAATCCACAGACAGGTGCCACCCACACGCAATTTATCTAAAAATGGATCTTAATAACCTAAGGTTTAAAGATATTATTATTACAGCTATTTTCAAACAAATTTCCGAACTTTAATAAAAGAGGGGGGGGCCCTCCCCTTAAAAGTTACTTTATGGAAAAAAATACCAAATTATTTTTATTAGAAAGAATGCCAAATTATTTTTAAATGAAAATGTTCGTTTTGGAACATTTTAAATTATAAAAAGAAATCATTTTATAACATTTTAAATTATAAAAAAATTCAGAAACTATATTTTATTACAATGTTTAAAAAAAATCTGAACATTTTCAATTAAAATAAAAATCACATTTTAAATGATAAAAAAACTATTTTATTACAATGTTTAGACCAAACTGTTACTTAATTAAACATAAACCTTATTACAATGTTTTTCTTTCAGAAACTATATTTTATTAAATAAATAAATTTATTAAAATGTTTTAATCTATTCGTCACTTCCGGTTGATTATCTGTCTGCCGCTATCTTGAATGTCGATTATCGCCACTCTTTTGAATGTAACTCTTCAAAATTGAAACCAAATAAATGTGGCTGTTTACTCAAGTGCCAACATTTTAATTATTTCTCAAAACGATTTATGTAAGTGAGAATTTTTTAAATTTTCTGTGTTTAATAGGTACGTGCAAAATCAATGGCCGATTCACAAAATGAAAAAAACATTTTGACCCCCCCCCCCTTCACTTAAAAATACACTAAAATTCAGGAAATCGACCAATTTTAATGAAATTTTCATTATTTTATTTATTAATCAACTATCACGGAATATAATGAAACCATTATTATTTTTTAAAAATCCTTATGAAAATGTATTATTTTTTAAAAAGAAAATACACCTTTACTAAAGTTATATTTTTATATATTAATGAAAGAAATGCATGCTTTTTAAAATGTTGTTTATGTAAATAAAGCATCGTAGATGTTAACAATTTTTTTTTTTCAAAATATTTCGTATATATTACGAAAAAGGCCAGTAAATACCGTGTTAATAAAATCACTATAACTCGAAAAAAAATTAATTTTTTGAATTAGCGATATTATTATTGAATAAAGCATTGTTTAATCAATATTTTCACCAAAAAAATAATATAATTGAAAAAAATATTTCATGTGATTTTAATGAATAAAGTTTCTGGGGAAATAAAAAATGCGACATAATTATATTTCCCTTTCATACATAAACGTGGCATCATCAGCGCAAGAATTTTTTTTTATAATCTTGAAAATAAACCAAAAATTGACAAATTTGAGACCCAGCAAGTTAACTAATAAAAAGAAGTTTAAAAATTGGATAATTTCTACTAACGATTGACTTGGGGGCGTATGGTAGGCCAGTTGTGTAATAAACAGGCGGGATTAGCTCACCAACCACTCCCCCCATACCGTCCTCAAAATTTCATTTTTTAGAGATTCAACAGTTTCGTTAATTATTTGGAAAGATAAAACGTAAGTTTGTCTTTGTTTTGTCATTTTTTCAGTAATAAATATTATTTAAAAAGTTTAAAACAATTATTTATTAATAAATAAATAGGATTCAAATGACATTTTCTTTCAAAATTGAATTCTATTTATTAATAAATAATTTTTAATGTTTTAACTTTTTTTTTTCAATGAATATTGTCAGTGTCGTCATTGACTTTAATTTACTTTTTCACACTTAAAATTAAAAAATACTCTTAGCTTTATTTTAAAAGAATTAATGTAATTTATCGTTACGACACATGTAGGAAATTCTTACATGTGTCATAACAATAAATTAGTTATTTATTCTTTAAGAATTTTAATTTAATTTAAAATTACATTAATTCTTAAAGAATAAATCGAGTAATGTAATTGTTCAAGATTTTAATCAATCATCATGTAAAATTAATTAATAACATTGACGCAGTTCGTAACGTAAAAAATAAAAACTATTAAGGCAGTTTGAGCCTTCCATACTTTGAGATTTTGTAGCCGTAGGGTCTGTTTACATTTACAACACTGGCTTCGGACATGTTTTAGCTAGTTTTCACTTTTTTTTTTTGATAATTAAACTATTTTTAGTAAAAAAAAAGAGGTAAATTATTTTGTAATTCACTCTCTTAAGACTAATTTAATAATTATCTTTGAAACAGTTCCAGAAAACTGATATTTATTTTTCCAGCGATTTTTAAACATGTTTTATTGGATCTTCACTTTTAACGGATTTTTCTCTTTTTTGATAACATTTTGCATTCTAATTTTTTTTCACACGTAAATATACATTTGTGTCCTTTTAAGTTAATATCTATTAACTTAATGCTTCTATCTTTCGAACACAATCAAAAGTTAAACGAAAACTACTTTTAAAAATTAAGAAAAGACACTTTTAAGAACGAGAGTCAGTACAAGCGGTGGCCATTTTTGCATGTACCTAGTGTTTAAGTAATAAATTTGAAAGTTTAAAGCTATCTACTTTATAAATAAAATTTAGGACCCTTTCTGGACAGTGCTTAGTAAAAATGGCACGATAAACATGGCTCAAGTGAATAAATAGAAAAAGGGGTGCTACTGCAGAGACGGGGGCCACTGTTCGATCGATGGCGGCGGAAACTGCCGACTCCTCTTCGGGAGAAATCGTGATCGACGAAAAGAAATTTGATTTTGGGGGAGATCACTAATATTGGGTTAATTACTTTTTCACGAAATGGACGTAAACCGGTTAACCTTTGAAGAGTTATTGCATTTACTCGGGGATTTATCGTTCAGTCAATACCCTGTTTAAAACTTGTTTTTTTCCACATTTATCGTTCAGTCAATTATGTTTACTTTTTTTTTATTTCAATTAAAAGTTTGCTATTTATTTATCAAAGTTTTATCTATTTCGTTTTTTTTTTAAATTTCAAATGTTTATCAAAGTTTTATTTATTTATTTGTTGTACGTAATGTTTAATTTGTTTCAATAAATAAATGTTCATAATTTTAACTTATCCTCACTTGTCAATTCAACAGTTATCTTCCCCAAAATCAAATTTCATTCCATTGCTCACGTTTTCGGACGATTTCTCCCGAAAAGGAGTCGACAGTTTCCGCCGGTATCGATCGAACAGTGGCCCCCGTATCTGCAGTAGCACTGGAAAAAAGTGCCACAAAGCAAAGACAATTCGTTTACGCAAAATTGAGATCGTTTAGAGGAGGTGGGGCTAGGCAAGGGACTAGACTCTCTCCTTTTTAGTTTATGTTTGCTGTCTAACCTACGCAAATTACACGAAATAATACATTTGCACTAAGATTTCTGATAAAGTAATAAGTTAATTATATTCAGTCATCGTTAATTAATAAACACTGAGATTTTCATTAAAATTGGTTGATTTCCTGAATTTTTATGAATTTTTAAGTGATGGGAGGGATCAAAATGCAAATAGTCTAACTGGTTTTACGATTTTGCCAGTCGGACTTAGCGTAAGAGATAAAAAAATTAGTTGACTCCCCTAAAACGTCAGAAGGGCCCGGAAATAGGGGATCATTTTATGTTAAATTTATATACAAAACTAATACCCCACTTTAAATTTTAAAATATCTTTTTCAGGGTGCTCACACGTAAATCACCTTAAAATGTAGTAGGTAGTGTAAAAATGGCCGCCTCTTGTACGGACTATGCTTATTAAAAAGCACTAATCATTAATTATTTAATTAGTTTCCGTGTAAACTTTGATTGTGTTTGAAAGATAAAAGCCTAAATTTAATCCATAAAAAGAAAAAAATATATTTGCATGTGAAAAAGAAATTATAATGAAATATGTTATCACGACGGCTGAAACCCAAAAAGAGTAAGTGAATTTTGAACTTTGAAGAAAAAATCCCTGGAAAGAAATATAAGATTTTGAGAACTATTTCAAAGATAATTGTTAAATTAAAGTCATAAGATACTGAATTAAAACAAAAATTCCTACGTTTTACTAAAAATAAACAAAATTATCCCTTCCAAAAGTCATGGTTTAGTCAAATCCGGCATTCAGTCAATAGGTAAACGACTTTCTTTACCGATTGACTAGCGCTATGTAGAATATATGGAAGACAAAAATGTCATAATATTTCTGTTTATAAGTTTTAACTTTATATATAAAAATGGTTTTGTAATAGTTTATAGAATTTTTAAAAATTATTATCCATTAATTTCTTTATTCTTTTTAAGGTTATAAACAAATTTAATTAATTTAAGTACCCTTATTTTGTAATAACAAAGGAAATGCTTATTTAATTAAAATATTTGTGAATGTACGCATTTTATTTTTAACTAAAAAGATTCATATTTAACTTGGTATTAGTTTTTAATTTAGTAATACTCTGAAATTATTGATGACGTCTGTTTACCAATGTTTTTCCTTAGAATTTGAAATAAAACTTTTTTAAATGTTAAAAATTATTTTTACGTTACGAACTGCGTCAGTTTTATTTGACATGATTTAAAACTTTAGTACTCGATTTATTCTTAATGTGTCGTAGCGAAAAAATCACTCTGATTCTTTTTAAAATAAAGTATTTTAATTTTTATTTTAAGTGTGAAAAAGTAAATTAAAGTCAATGACTACACAGACAATTTATTCATTGAAAAAAAAAAGTTAAAGCAGTTATTGATTGATAAACAGAATTCAATTTTGAAAGAAATGTCATGTTTGAATTCTCTTTATTTTTTAATAAATAATTGTTTTTCTAATGAAAAAATGACAAAACAAATACAAACTTTCCAAATAATTGACGATGAATTGTGAAATTAACGAAATTGTTGAATCTCTAAAAATAAAATTTTAGAGTGAATGATGTTTGGAAG
This sequence comes from Sepiola atlantica, assembly GCA_963556195.1. NCBI lineage: Eukaryota > Metazoa > Mollusca > Cephalopoda > Sepiida > Sepiolidae > Sepiola > Sepiola atlantica. The sequence goes on from OY744550.1 coordinate 35,043,303, forward strand.
GCTAATCGCACCTGTTTATTACAGAGCCACCATATCAATCCAAGTTAATCGTTAGTAGAAATTATCCAACTTTAAAAAATTCTTATTTTCGTAATGATCCTAGTCCCAATTTTTTTTGATTTTTTGTTTATTTTCAAGATTATAAAAATAATGTTTTACGCTGATGATGACACGTCTATGTGCGAAAGAGAAATATAATTATATAGCATTTTTAATTTTCCCAGAAAATCTAATCATTAAAATCACATAAAATATTTTTTGCAATTATATTATTATTTTGGTGAAAATATTGATTTAACAATGCTTTATTCAACGATGACATTGCTAATTCAAGAAATTAATTTTTCTTCGAGTTATAGTGATTTTATTAACACGGAATTTAGGAGCCATTTCGTAATATATATGAAATATAATTTTTTTTACTTTAACATCTACACTGCTTTATTTTCATTAAATTTCTTTTAAAAAAATTCATGCATTTTTTTTATTTATTAATACATAAAAATATAACTTTAGTAAAGGTGCATTTTGTTTTTAACAAATACATTTCCACTAAGTCTTTAAGAAAAATAATGATTTCATTATATTCCGTGATCGTTGATTAATAACTACTGAAAATTTCATTAAAATTGATTTATTGTCTGAATTTTTAAGTGAATGGGGGGGGGGGGGTCAAAATAATTTTACATTTTGGGAATCGGCCATTGATTTTGCACGTTCCTAAAAAGTAGACTCATTTTTTAAGAGGATGTGTAGCTGACGGGCGTCATCTACTTTTAAATATAGATATAATTTTTTTTTTAATTTGACAAACTACTTAATGTTTTTGTTTTCTCTTTATGTATTGTCTCCACGATTTTGATAAACTATCTTTCTCTCGTGCCATTTTATTCCTATTTATTCACTTTTGCGATTTTTACCTTTTTCAATTATACTAAATTACTAAATAAGTAAAAAAAAAAATGTCAAGACCTATATTGCATTGAACAGGGTACAAATATCTTCCCACCCTCCCCTTCATCACCGACCCAACCCCACGGCGGTAAGGTTTGTCAAAAGGATGGGATTTTTTTTTCTCCCTGTGGTCAAATATAGGTCAGTCTCTTCCTCCCTCCTTGAGTAAATTGTTGTTCAGCTATACGATGTTTATAAACAGATTAGGCAAAAGGCCGATAAATTTCGTGGTCGTCCGAATCGTGGGTCGTGCTGGTCTTCTCTTAAACTAGACACTTTCACCATAATACCGCATTTGCTCTAGGAAATCCGCAGTTTAATGAATGTTATTCACAAGAATATGTAGGGATGTATGAATGATGGGGCGACTAAAAACACACGAAAAGAAAAAGAAAAGCAACGAAATAATATGAGATAACGTGTAAAGCCAAGCCCCCCCCCCCCTTCCCAATTGTAGACTTTCTACTGCTTTCCGGTTACTTTAGTACCGAAAACAAGTAGTCAACTTTTAATTTTATTTAATGACTAATGAAAATTATACCCCCTTTCCAACTCACACACAAAAATATGTTTTCTTTCTCGATTTCAGTCTTATAAAAAAAAATTTTTTAATTGTTTTCTTATGTTTCTTTAAAACATTCCTTTAGAACTTTTTTTTTTTCAAGCAAAATGTGACCTTCACCTTCATATTTTTTTAATCTTGCCAAAACTCATTCAAGGTCTTCAGATCTGATATGGTGTACTTTAAGTCTTTTGTGTTACTGTTATTTAAAAAAAATGCCAAACAAAATCGAATCTTTTAATGCCTGTTTTCAGGTTTACTAATTGTTTTTTTTTTTCTAGATGGTCTCTTCTGTCCACCATTTGCTTAGCTGCACAATTGAACCGTAATACTCGACTTTGGTCTTATACACTGTAATTCTATAGGCAAAATTCGTTTTGAATTGAATTTCTGATCACCTGACGTAAACATCATGTCGGACGTGTTAGTTTTCATTACAGTCTGTATTTAACCGGCGTTCCCATGGCCGTCGTAATTGACGGGTAGAGAGCTTAGAAATAAATAATTCAAAATATAGTCATGTTTGCAATTTCTTTTAATAGGATTTTAAAATAAGTTTTAGTTTTTCTATTTTGTTTTTGATTTCAATAAATATCCGAGTAAATAATTAAAAAAATAATTCAGTATGTATTTAAGTTACTGTAGGCGAAAAACACGAGATCTTGTGTGATAGTTTTCAAATACAGATTATTTGGGCATTTATAACGACAGCTAACAGAACGGAAAAGGGGGGAAAAACAAAACAAATAAATGTTACCAAAGGCAAGATAAGTTACTCTTCAACCCACCTGTTAGGTGTCGTTATAAATGCCCGATTATTTATTTAAAGATAAAATTGTATCGCCGCTGAATTATTTTCGTGTCACAGTAAATTCTAACGTGCTTTTTAAGCCTTTAAATTGTCTATTATTAGAAAATAATTTTTTCAGAATTAAAGTTTATAGATCAAAGTCGAGTATTATGGTTCATTTGTGCTCTTACACGAAGCACACACACACGCGAATTAATTTATGAATCATTAAATGTCATAAAATTAATATTTTTACAAAAATAATTCTTAGAAGACAAGACTGGCTTCAGCATACCCCCCCCCCCCCATGACAAAACAAAAAAACATTACAATTCAAAATTAATTTAATTTCAAATTCTATCTAGGTACATGCAAAAATGGCGCCTTCTTGTACGGACTATGCTTATTAAAAAGCGCTTATCATTAATTATTTAATTAGTTTCCGTGTAAACTTTGATTGTTTGAAAGATAAAAGCCTAAACTTAATGTCTAAACGAAAAAAACTGCATATTTACGTGTGAAAAATAAATTATAATAAAATATGTAATTACGACGGTCAAAAACCCCAAAAATTCAATGAACTTTGAAAAAATTAATTGTAAAAATCCCTTAAAAGATAAATATAAGTTTTTGTGAACTATTTCAAAGATAATTATTAAATTAAAGTCATAAGACACTGAATTAAAAGAAAAATAAATCCCACGTTTGACTAAAAATTTGCAAAATTAGCCCTTCAAATGTGATAAATGAGTAAAATCCGCCATAAGTTCATCGGAAAAGGACGTTGTTTACAAATTGACATCGCTATGCAAAATATATGGAAGACAAAAAATGTCATCATTTATCAATTTTAACTTTATATATAAAAATGTAATAATAGTTTATAGAAGTTGAAAAATTATTATCCATTAATTTCTTTATTCTTAAAAAGAAGGTTATAAACAAATTTACCCTTATTTTGTTATAATAAAAAAGGAAATGCTTATTTAATTATTTGTGAGTGTACGTAATTATTTTAACTGAAAAGGTTCAGTTTTTAATTTCGTAATACTCTGAAATTATTGATGACGTCTGTTTACCAATGTTTTTCCTTAGAATTACTATTTATCTACCTCCCACAAGGTAACATGTGACACAAGGTCGGGAAAGTGGGATTAGATAAGCCAGTGCTCGAGGTGAGTATTCTGGCCATTTAAAAATTGCCTGGGCAGCCCCGTCGGCATTCCCGGTAGGGCGCCTCAGGCAGTAAGCAATAAACTTACTCCTCCCCAAAGAGGGGAGGCAAAGCCTGGGAGGGTGCCCCTCCTAGAACTGCACAGGACAAGACAACCCCCAATAGACCGGCGTAAATCCAGACCCAAAGGCCAGGACAATACCAGTTTATTAGGTGGGTTTAAAAACCCGTGGTTCCTTAGAATTTGAAATAAAACTATTTTTTAAATGTTAAAAATATTTTTACGTTACGAACTGCGTCAATTTTATCAATTTTTTTTTACATGATTTAAAACTTTAGTTACTCGATTTATTCTTAACGTGTCGTAACGATAAATTACATTGATTCTTTTAAAAATAAAGTGTTTTTATTTTTTATTTTAAGTGTGAAAAAGTAAATTAAAGTCAATGACTACACTGACAATTTATTCATTGAAAAAAAGTTAAAACAGTTATTTATTGATAAACAGAATTCAATTTTGAAAGAAAATGTCATGTTTGAATTCTCTTTATTTATTAATAAATAATTGTTTTTAACTTAAATATTTATTAATGAAAAAAAAGGACAAAACAAATACAAATCTTTCCAAATAATTGACGATGAATTGCGAAATGAACGAAATTGTTGAATCTCTAAAAAAAAAAAAAATTTTGCGCTGTAAAAGTAGTGATTGCTAATCCCACCTGGTTATTACAGAACGGGGCTACCATACTAATGAAAGTTCATCGTTAGTAGAAATTATTCAATTTTTTAAATTCTTTTTTTCGTTAAGTTCCTGTATCTCAAATTTGTCAATTTTTGGTTTATTTTCAAGATTATAAAAAAAATTTCTTGCGCTGATGATGCCACCTTTATGAAAGAGAAATATAATTATGTCGCATTTTTTATTTTTCCAAAAACTCTAATCATTAAAATCACATGAAATATTTTTTGCAATTATATTATTTTTTTGGTGAAAATATTGATTAAACAATGCTTTATTCAATAATAATATCGCTAATTCAAAAAATTAATTTTTCTTCGAGTTATAGTGATTTTATTAACACGGTATTTACTGGCCTTTTTCGTAATATATACGAAATATTTTGAAAAAAAAATTTAATTGTTAACATCTACGATCCTTTATTTACATAAGTAACAGTTAAAAAATCATGCATTTTTTTTATTAATATATAAAAATATAACTTTAGTAAAGGTGTATTTTCTTTTTAAAAAATAATACATTTTCACTAAGATTAAAAAAAAAATAATCTCAATGATTCTAGCATATTTACACATTTCAAATGTGTTCATCTTCAGAATTATACTAAAAAAGGGAATAAGACGGTTGCGGACTGAGGATCTGGGTGTGCCGGGTTCGAATCCAGTTCGTTCCACAGAAACACTTTCATCAAAACCCACACATAAACTCGTGTCTAACCTCCTGCTTAATACTATATAGAATTTAGTTATTCGGAAGATTAAAACACCGTTGATTTATAGGTTTAGCTTTTGTAAGTATGGATGGACAAAAGCTAAACGTATAAATCTGGGGTGTGTTACTCTTTTATCAAAATGTAGTATCTGTTCCGATGGATACTGCACCCCATAGACTGGTATTGTCTTGGCCTTCGGGTCTGTCCTGTGCAGTTTTAGGAGGTCCACCCTCCCAGGCTTCGCCTCCCCTCTTTGGGGAGGAGTAAGTTTATTGCTTACCACCTGAGGCGCCCCTACCGGGGAATGCCGACGGGGCTGCCCAGGCAATTTTTAATGGCCAGAGTGCTCACCTCTCGGGCGCTGGCTTTTCAAACCCCACTTTCCCGACCCGACCTTGGGTCACATCTTACTTGTGGGAGTAAGATAAAACTGGCCTTGTGCCTAACTCCTGGAGAGGAGTATATCAATACTCTTCCGAATAACCTAGAACTTAACTAGAAATGGTTCCTAATGATATTAAAAATTAAAAATAAACAACATAAAACATTTTTTATCACATTCTCATCATTTACACTTTTTTAAATTGTTATCCTTGTCGTCATGTGATAAACAGACAATTGCTGTCTACGTTTAAAGTGAGACGTGTAGATTCATGAATTCATAAAAATGTTAAGAGAAGTTATATTGAAGCGGTTAACGTTTTTAAATGGCTGCCAATTTTTTAGCGATTAGTGTTGTCTGACTTTGTAAGCGGTGACGTACAAAATAATCCACCTTATTAATTTGCTGTATAATTTTTGCGGATTATTTGTATTTTTGCAAATACTTTGATTTCTGATTTTTTCTGCTTTTTTTTTTATTTTGCAAATATTGAATTATTGAAGATGACAGTTTTCAGCAAATTAAAAAATTTTTTTGTAAAAACGTATTGTAGTATCCATATTTTGGGAGGCTCTGCGCATGCGTCAGATTCATTCATAAAAAAGTCGTAGTGAGTGATTCAAACCAAGCGCATGCGCACACAATTCAGTTTGTAGGAAAAAAAACGTGTTTCATTTTTTGTTTTAGATAAAAAATAAAAAACACGTTTCTTTCGTGTTTGTTTTCATTTTCAGTTGTTTTTTTATTCTTAACACCTTTCGTTTTCTTCACTTTGGATCAAGGGAAGAATAAGGACCCCAGATCATTAACACAAGACGCGGGACATATTTTCAAATCACCGGTTGACCTCGCAATACACGTGGTCTCTATTTACAAAACACTTGTAAATAGATCTTTTATTTATGTTAATATTTATTTTAACTCGAAGAAAAATTACTTTTTTGAATTAGCGATATTATTATTAAATAAAGCATTGTTTAATCAATATTTTCACCAAAAAAATAATATAATTGCAAAAAATATTTCATGTGATTTTAATGATTAGAGTTTTTGGAAAAATAAAAAATGCGACACAATTATATTTCTCTTTCATAAAGGAACGTGGCATCATCAGCGCAAGAAATTTTTTTTATAATCTTGAAAATAAACCAAAAATTGACAAATTTGAGATCCAGGAACTTAACGAAAAAAAGAATTAAACAAATTGAATAATTTTTACTAACGATGAACTTTCATTAGTATGGTAGCCCCGTTCTGTAATAACCAGATGGCAATCACTCACTTTTACAGCGCAAATTTTTTTTTTTTTTTTAGAGATTAAACAATTTCGTTCATTTCACAATTCATCGTCAATTATTTGGAAAGATTTGTATTTGTTTTGTCTTTTTTTTTCATTAATAAATATTTAAGTTAAAAACAATTATTTATTAATAAATAAAGAGAATTCAAACATGACATTTTCTTTCAAAATTTAATTCTGTTTATCAATAAATAACCGTTTTAACTTTTTTCAATGAATAAATTGTCAGTGTAGTCATTGACTTTAATTTACTTTTTCACACTTAAAATAAAAAAATAAAAACACTTTATTTTTAAAAGAATCAAAGTAATTTATCGTTACGACACGTTAAGAATAAATCGAGTAACTAAAGTTTTAAATCATGTAAAAAAAATTGATAAAATTGACGCAGTTCGTAACGTAAAAATATTTTTAACATTTAAAAAATAGTTTTATTTCAAATTCTAAGGAAAAACATTGGTAAACAGACGTCATCAATAATTTCAGAGTATTACTAAATTAAAAACTGAACCTTTTCAGTTAAAATAATTGCGTACACTCACAAATAATTAAATAAGCATTTCCTTTTTTATTATAACAAAATAAAGGTACTTAAATTTGTTTATAACCTTAAAAAGAATAAAGAAATTAATGGATAATAATTTTTCAACTTCTATAAACTATTATTACATTTTTATATATAAAGTTAAAATTGATAAATGATGACATTTTTTGTCTTCCATATATTTCGCATGGCAATGTCAATTTGTAAACAACGTCCTTTTCCGATGAACTTATGGCGGATTTTACTCATTTATCACATTTGAAGGGCTAATTTTGCTAATTTTTAGTCAAACGTGGGATTTATTTATTTTTAATTCAGTGTCTTATGACTTTAATTTAATAATTATCTTTGAAATAGTTCCCGGTACTGTTTTAGATATTGACCCTAATTTCCGTGACTGCCCGGCAGCAGCAAGCCGACAGCTAACGGAAGCGTCCGAGACCTGCCGAAATCGAAAACGAGGCTGGCGTCCGACGCTTGGCACTTGTTGACAATGAATTTTGAAGTGTTGTGTAGTTCAATTGCCTCTCCGGAGCAGTGCATTAACTTTTGCCAGCAGAGCTTTCTGCTGGCAAAAGATATGCGATGTGGCGGCGGCGGCCGACTTTGCCGGCTAGTACCGCGAAAGACAGTTACTGAAAAATATGCCTGAAGATGCCCCACCCAGGAATGCCGGGCTTGGATTTCGTTGCGATCGGGGACGTTTTTTTCGCGGTCCTCCTCTTCTGCTTGTATTTCGCTAAGCCCCCCTCCCAAAACGAAAAACAAGCCCTTACTCCTCCAGCTAAAATAATGGAAAAAAAAACAAAAAGACAATGCGTAATTGCAAAAAAAAAAAAAAAATGGTTTAAAAAAGTTATTATTTTCGCGTTCTACAGTTTATAAAACCAGTTCATTTCAGTTACAAAACAAATGTTTAAAAAAAAAACAATGCGTAATTGCAAAAAAAAAAAATGGTTTAAAAAAGTTATTATTTTCGCGTTCTAAAGTTTATAAAAACAGTTTATTTCAGTTACAAAAAAAATGGTTTAAAATGTTAGCGTTTATAAAAAAATTTCTTACATAAAATGGTTAAATATTAATTTTAAAAAAGTTTATTCATTTCAGCTATGGGTTTGTTCATTTATTTCATTTTTTGTATAAAAATATATGCATTTCTTTTTCTTTACGTATATTCATCGTCTTACATTGTTGTCGTCTGCCGACTCGGCAGGTCTCGGACGCTTCCGTTAGCTGTCGGCTCGCTGCTGCCGGGCAGTCACGGAAATTAGGGTCAATATCTAAAACAGTATATTTATCTTTTAAGGGATTTTTACAATTAATTTTTTCAAAGTTCACAATTCATTGAATTTTTGGGGTTTTTGACCGTCGTAATTACATATTTTATTATAATTTATTTTTCCCACGTAAATATGCAGTTTTTTTCGTTTAGAGATTAAGTTTAGGCTTTTATCTTTCAAACACAATCAAAGTTTACACGGAAATAAATTAAATAATTAATGATAAGCGCTTTTTAATAAGCATAGTCCGTGCAAGAAGGCGCCATTTTTGCACGTACCTATTATTCTGTATATTAATTATTATGGTGCTTTCACGGATTAGGACCCACGCTAACTTTGACCCCGTTGTTACGATTTAGCGTAAGGGCATGACTGACTGTGAACTAATTTACTATGGCCACGGTCAGAGTTAGGGCGTGGCTATAGTAAAAAGTTTACGTTCGCCTCGGTCAGGGTCAAAGTTGGCGTGTGTCCTAATCAGTGAAAGTACCATTATTAGGAAGCAAAGTTTAGGGAAAAGGTGATTTTATGCGTACAGGAAATAAATATTTGACAACAAAATGTAAAATATTTTTGCGTCCCCACAAGAGCAGAGTTAGACACAAAGTGTGTTTTTAATGTCGGGGTCGGGAAAGTATACCCCCCCCCCCCATAAGGGGCGCTCTGGATTGGGACAAAAATTGACATAGTGAAAGCGTAGTCGATTATCCTAAAGTCTTGTTAAGAAATGACAAAGACGGTGTACGATGGAAATCCGTCACCTGTGTATTTTAGGTCAACAAATAACAATATAGAAAAAATGTTTTGTTAATACAAATTTAGAATTGTATTTTTATTATAATATTTTTAACAAATAGTTCAGGTAAATTTGTCGTTTCCCACCTAAAATGGCGGACAACGTTGATGTCAATGAATCGTCTGCTATTTTTTGACCTCACAACTTAGTAAGTAAATTCAAATAAATTGCTTGGGACTAATTTCTCAATTGTATTTCCGGCAATGTTCAAGTACGACTAACTCTAAGCAAAGTTGTTTCCAACCGGAAACGGTGTCCGTTCGAAATTGGTTCCGATAATAAAAACTTCCTGTTTTGGTTAGTTTTGTACTGAATTTTATTTTAAATCATTTATTTTGACAAAAATAAATAATCACAGTTACTAAAAATAAATAATCACAGTTACTGAAAATAAATAATCACAGAGGGAAAATAATAAAATAGGTTGTTTCAGAAATCATAGTACTGTCGGATCGCATATATTATATGGCCGAAGTAATTTACTTTTACTTGTCGACGCCAGAGAAACTCCTGCAGGTAGCTATTGAAACGTGCTGCGGTTAGTACGTCTTGTACGATATAATTCATTATCATAAAATACAAAAGAAATAAAACCAGAAAATTGACTACCAGAAACTAGAGAAAACTAAACTAAAGAATACCGGAAGTTGTTAAGTACGAAGTTTATTATCGGGTACGGATGGCGGCGTAACACCGTAGCAGCGCCGCAGAAACTGCTCTTACAGGTAGTCGTACTTGAACATTGCCGTATTTCCTTTAAAATACAGTCAGGTAACTCATTTGTATGGTCAGAAAATACAGACACTTCATTAACGTCAGAGTTGTCCGTCATTTTAGGTGGGAAACGACAAATTTACGATAGCTTATAATATTTTCAAGATTGTCGGTCACCGGATTGTCTGCTCAGCCAAGGCCACCGAGCAGACAGGAGAACGGTGAATACTCAGATATCGTCCCTTCTGATTAATGACTATCTTCCTCTCAGATAACGTGAAAGCCACCCTTTGTTTTCCTTTTTTCATTTTTTTTTTAGCTATTCTGAACTTTCCCCAACTATTTTTTAAAAGAAAACATATTTTTATTATAAAATATTATATTTAGAAAAAAATCTGATCGGAAAAAAGACGGTACTTATGCAGTTTACCGACCGAGTTGAAATAATAACCTTATTATTTAGAAAGCCATAATTGAATTTAACTTGAAAATCCTATCTAAAAAATACTCCGGTCCGTAAACTGCATAAGCATCAAAAAGACCAATTTGATTGATTGTTTGTTAAAAAAAACAAAAAAACTATTATTATTATAAAATTTTATTGAAAATAATTTTATTTTTTACAAACAGGCGAATTCGTTTCAGTATTTGATACAAAAAAAACTTTTACATTTTCAATTAGAAGAAAAAATATTTGTAATAAAAAAAAATACGGTTATGGTAAAGACTGTACTAATCATTAATCAGAAGGGACCTTATCTTGGTTGTCACCGTCGTCCCGTCTGCGGAGCAGAAACCGGAAGTCTAAAAGAGCAGACAATCTTGACTTTAACCATATTGTTTTTACAAAAGTAAATAATCAAATATTTGTTTTTTTAATGAAAATATAGTAAAAAAAAATAAAGAAATAGTGTATATTGTTTTTACCAAAGTAAATAATCAAATTATTTTTTTAAATATGATTTTATTTTGATGAAAATATATTGTTACATAATTAACATAATTAAAAATCATTATAATAATATATCCAATAAAGAATATTGCTGAAGAAATTGTTTTTTACTCGGCGGCACCAGAGCAACTCTTGCAGGTCACTTATGGAAGTCTTTCGCGCTTGTCCCTTGCGCAGCTCGAAACTTCATTTGGCGTCAAGTTGCGCTTGCTGATCGCATACCAGTCGAGATTCAGATCTCGACAATCAGTCCAACAGAAACTGGGGCACTTTAGTGGCCTCTTATCTGTCAGGCTAAAGTAGTCGTCCTAGGTAGTCCTAGGAGGTCAATCCTCCCAGGCCTTGCATCTCCTCTTTGAGGTGGAGTAAGTTTATTGCTTACTGCCTGAGGCGCCCCGACCGAGGAATGCTAACTAGGCTGCCCAAGCAATTTTTAATAGGCCAGAGTGCTCCTTCTTTAGGAGCGTTGGCTTGACACTCCCAACCTTCTGACCTTGTGCCACATCTTCCTGCGGTGGAAAGGAAGTAAATACTAGCTTGGAACTTTGTTTTGCAATGATTCCATATTCCTTCTACACGATTTAAACTGTAATTGGATATTAAGAAAACACAATTACTTACTTCTACAATTTTATTCATAGTTTTTGCTTTCAACTTGCACGAAGCAGGCTTAAAGTAAAATAACGGAGAGAGATTTACAGATGCCACCGTGTGCCGCTAAACTACTTCTAAACAAGAAGTCAGGATGATCGACAACGCCTCCACTATGCCCTCAAATTTAAATTGTTTCAGTCTAGAAGGATTTCTCCTTCACTGACTGAGGACAGAAAAGATGAAGTGTAGTATAAGAACAGATACTACACTTTGTTCTTACCGTTGATATATTTATTAATGAGACGATTAATCGGAAATAGTGGAACTTTTGAGGGTATCGGAATCGGAAAATTTGATCATGATTTCCGATTCCCAAAACGATTCTTTTAATATTTATTTTGTTTAAAACTTAATTTTCCATTGCTGGTATTTTTTTCAAATTTTGTATTTTATTTTTTTAACATAGTTTCCCCCCAAACAAGGCAGGCCACCACTGTAGATGTAGGGGCTACGGAGAATGAGGGTGGAAGTTTTGGGTGTCATCCTAAGTTGGGAACTGTGCAGCGAGATATCTGTTTACATTAGTTTTAAACTTCTGCATGTCGGTACAGTCTGGGAAACAGGGAGCAGGAAGGGAGTTCCAGAGGCTGGCAGCACAGGGAAAGAAGCTATTGGAGTAGAAAGCTCTCCGGCATCTGGGGACCACCACAGTAAATGGATGGGATTTAGCTGATTGTCGAGTTGGTCTAGTGTATTTACGTCGAGGGGGCACTAGAGCAGCCAGTTCATCGGAGCACAATCCATTGAAGTATTTGTAAAACAAGCACAAGGATTCAACATTGCGGTGATGGGACAGGGGCTGGAGCTTGGTGGATAGTGAGGGACCTATTAAGTTGGCGACTCTTTTTTGGACCTTGTCTAAGAGAGAGAGACTAGTGGATGATGTACCAGCCCAGATGTGGCAACAATACTCCATGCATGGGCGGATGGTGGCTTTGTAGAGATACAGGATAATGTCAGGTGTGAGAAGTTTACTAGCACGGTAGAGGGAGCCCACCTTCTTTGCAGCAGCGTTGGCAATGTATTCTATGTATTTGTTCCAATTCATGTTGCCTGTGAATGTTAGGCCGAGGAGTTTGAATGTTGAACTCTTATGTAGAGTGTTATTTGCCATGGCAATCGGTGGTTGAAGAGGTTTCTTGTAGTTATTGAAGGAAAGGAGTTTTGTCTTTGCAGCATTAAAAGTTACCAACCATTTATGGCCCCAATCGACTACAGCCTGGAGGTCATTTTTTAAGGATTCAATCATTGCCTCGTATATGATACGTTTTGCGCACATGACGAGAGTAAAGAGTGGTGTCGTCAGCAAATATACCTATCTCAGACTCAATGTCATCAGGGAGGTCACTTATGAAAATCAGGAACAATAAAGGTCCAAGGATGAGTCCCTGGGGTACACCAGCATTTATGTCATGTTGCTTAGATGAACGGCCATCGAGGACAACCTGGATTTTTCTTTTGGTTAGGAAAGGTCTAATTATATTAAATATTTGTCCAGTAATACCATATGAGTGAATTTTTAGGAGAAGCCCTTTATGCCATACCTTGTGATGTGGAGTAAGCTGGTACCCCTTCCTGAGATTGGAGACTGAGATGCTCCAAGGGCGATGAAAGGGAGGCAACTCTCACGACGACATGAGGAGGCAAGCCATTCAAGTCACCGTTTGGACCGTGTACGACTCTCGACATATTTCTATTATATGCTACCGACCTTTTCCAAAAGAGGTCTAATAAACATCATAATATCTTGTTAAAGGCTTTGGATATATCAAGCACTACTGCCCTAGCTTCACCTGCCTTGTCCAGTGTAGGATATATGCATTAAGTAATGACCATTAGGATATCTGTAGTAGATTGAGCTAGTCTAAATCAATAGTGGCAGTCAGAAAGAAGTTTAGCATTAACGAGGTACAAGACTATCGCTAGATTGATTAAGGATTCAAAGATTTTAGCAAAGATCAGGAGTAGACTGATTGGGCAATAGTTCTGAGGATCAGTTCTATCCCCAGAATTCTTGAAGACTTGTACCACAGAGGCAATTTTCCAGCTATCAGAGAAGCAAGATTCAGCAAGGCATTTGTTGTAGTGTTTGGAGAGGACAGGGGCCAGTTCAGCAGAGCATTTTTTAAATTACTATTAAAGGTAAAAGATCAGCCCCACAAGTTTTAGAGGTGTCAAGGTTTTTTATGATGTCCCTGACCTGAGATGGGGTGATGACCAGGTTTTCAAGTGTGGCTTCAGTCCGCAATGGGAATTTAGGGAGGGGGTGGTTTTCTTAGTCCAAAGTGAAGTTTAAGGCGAAACACTGGGCAAGTAGTTTAGCTTTATCTGTTGCAGAATGTTCATGTTTTTATTCTAATTATAAAGATTTGTCTGGTTATTATCACCAGATCTGTAGATTCTTTTTGTTTTACTGTAAAAATAAAAACATGATGATGATGATGATGATGATCATCATCATCATCATGTTGATTTGCTCAACTTTAATGAGATATCTGATGCTGTATCTTATTTGCGATTGTTGGCTTAGAAGTTCTTATGCAGTAAAATAATCCACCTAATTTCTACAAAGAACACAAAACTTTCACATTACATTAAAATATAATTGTAAATATGAAACAAAAATGAAAAAATGTTAGTAATTAATTTTTAATTTTCAAAACACATCTTAGATTTCTTTAAAATAATTAACAAAAAAAAATATATATATATACATATATACATGCAGTTACATTTATGTTAATGTTAAATTTTCACTGTCTTTCACTGTAGTCTGAGAGGAGATTGTTATCTCTGTCAGTAGAATGATAATGTAACTACTGAACTGCCAAACAGTTTCAATAATAACCAAGAATCTTTTTTTTTATTATTACTCTTTGATTTTTTTGCATTTTATCTCACTTTTTATTCATCTTTTATATCTTTTGAAATTTCTTTTCACAACCAGTTTACAGACATGGAAACTCAAAATCAAAGAACTGATGTCAACGTCTGGACTTCTCACATATATATGTGAAAATCTTTAAATTCACTAATTCACTTATACCTAATTTAACCCACACCAAGTCTATCAAAATGTTCAAAGTTATTTTTCACACCTTTTACCTAACTATTGTAAGAGTTGCCAATGCTGAGGGACCGGACAAAAGGTCACCATATAATTAAAAAAAACAAAAAAAAACAACAAAAGCCCAGCAGCATAAAATAAATCAATATTTTAATTCTTTAAGAATTAAAAAACATTATTTTATATATTTAACATTTTTATAATTTAATTATCAATGATGTTTGTCAGTATTTTTTTCTTGCCCCAAATATTTGAACTTTTAAACAGTTTTTTGAACCTTGTCAATGCAACTACATTCTTTAAAAAATGACATCCTAACTTATAAAATAGGATTATTAAATGTCCTTATTAAAACCAATGTTACAAACAAATAAGACAGTTTCGGTTTTAGTAAATAACCAGGTGTACCTCTACTCATCAAATCTATAGGAGGTTGGTGAAGAACAAATAAAACAAATATTAAGCCCCTTCCTTATCTCTCCTCATGTTAAGAATGGGTTTTGAAACAGAATATGTTAGGTGTTCGAGCATCTAGGGTGTATTTTATCTCATAAAACCACCATATTTCTAGAGAGAATGATGCTCGAACACCTTTCTGTTGCGTATACTTTAACCACTTTACCCAGAATTTTAAAGTAATTATAAGTACACTTTCCCAGCAAGTAACCATGTGTATACTCACACTTCTTTATTAATTTATAACAAAAAATTAAAATTAAATTAGAACTGCATTTACAGTTTCACTGTAAATGCAGTTGCATGATTCGATTGCGATTCTACCATTTCATAGTTACCAAATTCGGAATCATCCTACCTTGTCAAAATTACCAAATTTTCCGGACACCACAAATGTTATAATTTAAAAAAAATTGAAAATATTACCTATTTAATATTTGGATGGGGAGTAGAGTAAGTTTGACATAAATTGACTACCCCTCCCCCCCGAGTTTGTATGAGGTGACATTCTCTCATGTATGTGGTCAATTTACGTTAAACTAACATAGCGAATTGAACCCGCTCCGTGACCTCCTCTAAAAATTAAGCAGGTAAGTTTTTGAAAAAGATTTTTATAATCTTGAAATTTTTTGCTGAATCGAGTATACCGTAAAAAAAAAATGCATTATGTGCACCTGTGTAATGTGCATAGGTGATTTTGAATATAAAATTTGTTTAAAAAAGCATGGTACTTTTTAGGAATAGGTATCCAAGAAAATTGCACAGATGAAATGTGATTGGCCACTATCTATGAACACATCTGCACAGTTGGAACGTGATCTGACCTTTCTATGAACACATCCAAGAAAAAAGTGGATCTTTTACTTAAAAACATATATTAGTCATTTTTAATTTGAAAAAAAAGTTAAAATCTGTTTTAACATAATATGAAATAAAATTATCCTTCATTTTCTCATAAAAATCAAATAATAATCAATTGTTTTTTTTTTCATATATAGATGTTAGATAAAACAGAATAATATAAAAGATATTTTTCAAATAAGAATATAATATTTTATTTCATAATATGCATACAAAAATGATAAGAGGAAAATGCATTTCTCATTCCTGTTGACTGTTGCAGTTGTCACATTTTAAAAGTCCATTTTCATCGCAGAAAATACATCGAAGCTCAGCAAATTCTTCCGTAAAATGATTCCGATGTATAGAACGCTTACTTCCATGGCACACACTACATGGTACATATTGGTAACCGCCACATTTTTTGCACAATTTATTAATATTTATTTTCTGAAAAGAAAAAGAAAAAAAAACGTTAGAATATTCTGATTGGTTAATTTTGTGGCTTATTTTATGGCAAAACTTTAATTTTAATATCAAACCGTAATTTACTGGTTTAAGGGCTTAATATGTTTACAGTGAAATGGGTTTTGCACAAGGTGATCCAAAATGCAGGCCTGGCAAACATGCGAGTGGGGTCCACGATTGAAGACCAAAATTACTACTAAATAATAATTACAAGTAAAAGTTTTATTAAGAAATTTTTTAGTAATGTCCAGTAATTAGCAACTGTACATAGTATTAGGAAGCAGCTTACAATAATTTATTTATTTGCGTCAAATCAAATGTAAAAAGTATAAAAATATAAAAGAACTAAATTCACAAAAAATAACTTTATTCACCATGACTGAGCCACATTTTTAATATTTCGAAAATCATGAGTCAATTTGTTTATATTAATTACTTACATTAACGAGAACATAAAACCAATAAAATATATGTAAAAAGGGGTGAAATGTAAAACATATGATAACTACTTGGAAAATTATGCATTAAAAAAATTCTACTTTTTTAGGCAATTACATGTGAACACCCTGAAAAACTTAGCAGAAAAAAGAAAAAAATAATTTGTCTAGAATTTAGAGTGAGGGACCAGTTTCACTTATAAATTTAACGTAAAATGATCCCCCATTTCCGGACCATTCTAGCGTTTCAAGGTAGTTAATCAATTTGTTTTTCTTTTTGTAATAAGAGATAAATCTTGTGCGTTATTTTTTAAGGGTGGGGCGAGTAGTGGTTCTACTTCTTTCAGGCAATTAGGTGTGGTTTTACGATCTTGCCACTCGGACTTAGTGTTAGTGGTAAAAATCTTTTAGTTAACTGCTTTAAAAAAAAAAACTAGAACGGCCTAGAAATAGGGGATCATTTTACGTTACCAATCCCCACTCTAAATTCTTAAATAATTCTTTCTTTTTTTCCGCCAGATTTTTCAGTGTTCACAGGTAATCGCCTAAACAAAGTAGAATCTCGTTTTTTTTTTTTTCAGATTTAAGTAACAGAACAGAACGCATATGAACCATTATTAAATACTCAAACAAGAGTTATTGTTGCTAAAAAGAAAACGTAACTAGAAAAGAGCTTGTTAAAACATAAATAAAACATTCTATGTCAGGACAAAAGTACCGTTTCAGACCAGTCAAAAAATCAATTTTATCCAACATTTGGGCGAGTACAGAGCAAAATGAGCAATAAAATTCAACAGTCTCTATAGTACAATTGAAGCTTAAAAAGTATTTAAACTTGTTAATTTTACTTGAGTTATTGACCCCCCCCCCCCCCCCATCCTCAGATAAAACAATTACCATAAGTAAAAAAAATCTTATGTCAGTTTCTGATATATATCATTTCAATATGAAAAGAGAGCATGGGTTTATATTATCCAATATATTTTTCATAAATTATTGTTTGTTTGATTCAATTAAGACAATTCAAGAACCAACACTAAAAGTTTTGAAATTATCTTAAAATATTATTTATAAAATAAAAATGTTTATACAATTCTCATCACAACATTATCAGTATTGATAATACATTATTTTCCAAGCCGTTATCAGATATGTTTTACATTTCCCCTCCTTTTTACATATATTTTATTTTATTTTATTATTAATTTAATGTAAGTTTATTTTATTATTAAGACTGTGTATAATATGTATTATCGTATCATGAAGAAATAAGCATTTTCTTCATCTTCTGTAAAAAACAAATTGTATATGTAACAAATATCACAAATTTTGAAAAAAATTATCAAAATTGTTTCTCTGAACATTATTTTGTTCATAAAGTATTTGATTTTCTAAAATGTTGAATTTGCTTTCTGATTGTGTCATAATATTTTCTGTCATCAAGTAGTCAACATAAATAAATTAACTCATAATTTTTGAAAAAATGACATTAAATAAGTTATGGAGAGAAATGATATGAGAATGATACACTGGATATGTAATGTGAGTCTTAAAGACAGGCTGAGTTCATCAGAACTCGGAGGAAGATTATATCTGGACAGCATAGGGAGATCTGTGCAGAACATGAGGCTTTGATTGTATGGTCACATTAAAAAATGGATGAAAGTGATTGGGTTAATAGATGGAGAACAGTTGAGGTAGCAGTTTCAGCTCACAGGGGAATGCCAAGGAAAACATGGAAGGAAGTCATAAAAATAAACTTACAGCCAAAGATACGTTGGTTCGGAAGTAAATTTCTTAAAGTTGTCCAACACATGCCAGCATATAAAACACATTCAACGAAATATTATTATTGTTATTATTATTATTATTATTATTATTATTATTATTATTATTATTATTATTATTATTTGTACTCACTAGGAGTTCTCACACAGATCATCGTCAGTGATTGCTCACCGACAACAACCAGTGGTATTTCCTGGAGTCTGAGTGACAACAAGTCTCCCCAGATTTCCAGTATTCTTCACCGCTTTTCAATAATGATGCGGTATCGCAACAGCCTCTTACCATTGATTTCTCGCTGGTAAGGACAATTGGTCTTCTCTGGGATTTGGGTGGCAATAAGCCTCCCCAAGGTCCCAGCATTCTCTGCACTTTTCCAGTGGAGGTCTGGTTTGTGCTGTCCCTCCTCGGTCTTCTCATCCTCCTCGACCCTCTAAAAATATGTTGTCTGGTGTCAGCCTAGGGCGGCACCAGTTAAAAAAATAACTAAATAAATAAAATAATATTTCTTTAAATTAATTTTTAAAAAAAAATTTTTTTTTTAAATTAATTTTTTTTAAATTTTTAAATTTTTTCCTTTCAATTCCTTATTTTTTTCCTTTTCTCTTTCCTTATTTAAAAATAAAAAAAATTATTTTTAATTCTTTTTAATCTTTTTTTTTTCTTTCTTTTTTTTCGGGGGGGGGGCAGAGGAAGGAGTTATAGTTTTTCTTTATTATTATTATTGTTATTATCTACTCACTAGGAGTTATCACACTGGTCATCGTCAGTGATCGCCCACTGCCAACAACCTGTGGTATTCCCTGGAGTCTGAGTGACAACAAGTCTCCTCAGACTTCCAGTATGCTCCACCTCTTTTCGTTCATCACCGCTGATGACCTTGCGGTATCGCAACAGCCACCTACCACCGATTTCCCGCTGATTATTATTATTATTATTTTCATTATTATTATCATTATTATTATTATTATTTACTCATTAGGAGTTATCACACTGGTCATCGTCAGTGGTCACCCACTGCCGACAACCTGTGGTATTCCCTGGAGTCTGAGTGACAACAAGTCTCCTCAGGCCTCCAGTATGCTCCACCTCTTTTCGTTCATCACCGCTGATGACCTTGCGGTAATCGCAACAGCCACCTACCAACGATTTCCCGCTGATAAGGGCGATTGGTCCCCTCTGGGGCCCGAGTGGCAACAAGCCTTCCCAAGGTCCCAGAGCTGTCCGCGCTCTTCCAGTGGAGGTCTGGTTTTGCGCTTTCCCTCCTCGACCCTCTGTCCATAATTTTCGTTGCGTCAGCCTATGCTTGCGCCTCTCTCGTGCGGTTGTATTTCCCCCGGTTCTGTTGTTTTGTGCTTCCATGTGTTTGTTCTCCATTCGTTGCTTATGTGGGTTGGTTTCCGCATTCAAGGACATTTCTCAGGATTGTAGCTGTTTTGATCATTACTGTCCTTTGTATGGTCTCAGTTATCCCTTTGATTCCTATTTCTCCTAGTCTTTTCTCCATGTTTTTGGGGACTGTTCCTAGTGCTCCTATGATTATTGGTGTTATACTGACTTTCTTCATGTTCCATATTCCTTTCAATTCTCTGGCAAGTTCAGTATATTTGCTTCTCTTTTCCATCTCTTTGATCTTCACTCTGTGGTCTGCTGGAACGGCAAAGTCCACGATTTTGCAGGATTTTTCTTTCTTGTTGATTATTATCATATCCGGTCTCCTTGCTGTTATGGGTTTGTCTGTTTGTACATTCATATCCCATATGATTTTGTGTTTTTCGTTTTCTAGTACACTTTCTGGTTTGTGTTTGTACCGTTTTCTTGCATATTCGAAATTCAGTTGTTTGCACATTTCCCGGTGTACTTCTTTCCCCATGCTGTCATGTCTGTTCTTGTATTCCCTTTGTGCTAGCTTGCTGCATTCACTTATTATATGATTTATCGTTTCGTCTCTTTGTCCACACAATCTGCATTTGCTGTTTTCCTGGGTTTTATCTATCTTTGCTTTAATAAAGTTTGTCCTAATTGCATTGTTCTGTGCGGCCGTCAGCAGAGATTCCGTTTCTCTGTTCAGGTTTCCTTTTCTTAGCCATGCCCAGCTGTTTTCATTGGCTTCATCGCTTGTGAGTCTTATAAAGCGTCCATGTAGTTGTTTTTCTTCCCACTTTTCCTTTCTTGTCTTTTTGTTTCTGGGTTCAGTGCTTCCAGGGTTGTTTGTTGGGCTGGTGTCTCTTGCTGTGGTGATCAGTCTTTCCGTGTTCTGGGTTACATATTTCTGCAGCTCTTTTTTGGTGTCTTCCACACAGTCTTCTATACTTACCAGTCCTCTACCTCCTTCATTTCTTTTCACGTAGAGTCTGTCCGTGTCGTCTTTTGGGTGCAGTGCATTGTGCATAGTCATTAGTTTTCTAGTTCTTTGGTCAAGGTGCCTGAGTTCTTCTTTGGTCCAGCCTATGAATGGTCCAGAGTATCTTATTAGTGATACAGCCCATGTGTTTATCCCTTTTACTAGGTTTCTGCTATATAGTTTAGTTTCTAAGAGTTTCCTTGTTCTTCGTAGATATTCTTTTCCAATCTTCTCTTTCATTTCTGTATATTTGATTGTGTCTGCTTCCAGAACTCCCAGGTATTTGTAACTATCTTGTTCTCCTAGCGCCCTCATCTCCTCTTGGTTGGGGAGTTCTATACCTTCTGTCTTTTCCAGTTTTCCTCTTTTGATCTCTAGCAGTGCACATTTTTCTATTCCAAACTCCATTTGGATATCCTGGCTGAATATCCTGGTTGTGTTTATCAGCTTTTCCAGTTCTTTTTTGTTTTTTGCAAACATTATTATTATTATTATCATTATTATTATTATTATTAATGATGATGACACCGATGCCGACGATGAGTTATATAGCAAGTTCACTCATATACGCGAAATGGTGAATGAAAAATAGCTATGTTGGACAAAATACAATATGGCTTCCAAGAATATTCAACAAGATGTCTAGAAGATGTTCAACTGAGCTCTAGTCTTTGGTTCCTCCTTGTAAGCAAGAACTCGTCTTTTTACCACAACAACAAAGACTTTCCTTTTTCCCTACATGTATCTAGTGTTAGGCAGAATTTCCATGGACAAAGCTTCTTTGCAATGGCTTCGCACCTGTGGAACACATTCCTGCGGAACTGCTTCCCTACTGATTACAACTTAGTCGTCTTCTAATCTAATGTCAACAAATTCTTGTCATGGACTGTCCAAAAAGTAATCAAACGTAATTCAAACCATTAATCAATGTTAGTACTCCCATAGGGTTCCTCATCTTTTGACTGGCAATCATTGTCTCATGATGGCCTTGATTAGTGGGGACCCCGATAATAAAAAAAAAAAAAGAAGGTAATTCTAAATTCATAATATGCAACAAAAGGACTGGTAAGTATAGAAGACTGTGTAGATGATACAAAAATGAATTACAAAAATACATAACCTAGACACAGAAAGGCTAATCACCACAGCAAGAGACACGGTCAAAATGAATAATACAGGGAAACAAGAAAAGGAATGTAGGAAGGAAACCGCTACATGGACGATTTATAAGAATGACAAGAGAAGAGACTAACGCAAACACCTGGCCATGGCTACGAAAAGGATGCATAAACAGAAAAACGGAATCACTACTAACAGTTGCACAGAACAATGCAATTAAAACTAACTATGTCAAAGCTAAGATAGATAAAACGCAGGAAAACAGCAAATGCAGACTCTGTGGACAAAGAGATGAAACAGTAAATTAGATAACTAGCTCCAAAAGAATACCAGAACAGACACGACTGTGTGGGGAAGACAGTACACTGGGAACTATGCAAACAACTGTATTTTGAACATGCAGACAAATGGTACAGACACAAACTGGAGGCAGTATTGGAAAAGGAAAATCACAAAATTCTCTGGGGCATGGAGGTACAAACAGATAAACTCATCCAAGCAAAGAGACCAGATGTCATAATACTTAACAAGAAGAAAAAATCCTTTGTCGTCCAAGCAGATCACAGGGTGATGGTCAAAGAGACAGAAAAACAAAGCAAATACAAGGAACGTGCCAGAGAACTGAAAGTTGTATGGAACATGAAGAATGTCAATATAATACCAATAATTCTAGGAGCACTAGAAACAGTCCGAAAAAACCTGGAAAAAGAAACTAGGGGAAATTGAAATCAAAGGGAAGACTGAGACTATACAATGGATGGCAACGATGAAAACAGCTAAGATCCTGGAGAAAATCCTTGAATGCGAAAACCAACCCACATGAACCACAAATGCTGACCAGTCACAAGGAAGCCACAATAGGAATTTAAAAAAAAGTATCAAAAACAAAACAAAGAAAACACATGTACACTGTGATGGCACCATCCTCGGCTGATACCACACAAATGATTGTGGTCAAGGAGAATGGAAAGATCAAGGAGGGAGAACACTAACCAAGCACTGGAAGGGTTTAGATAGTACTGGGACCTTGGGGAGGTTTATTGCTACCCAAATCTCAAATGACCAATGGTTATTGCCAGCAAAAAATTAATGGTAAGCAGCTGTTGCAATAACGCATAAATCATTTGCAATGAAAGAAAGAGGCGGAGAATACTGGAAATCTGAGGAGACGTGTTGTCACTCAGACTTCAGGGAACACCACTGGTTATTATCAGTCAGAAATCACTGACAACGACCAGTGTGAGAACTCCCTGTAAGTAACAATAATAATAAAGATAATGATAATAATAAAGATAATAATAAAGAAAAAACAATTAAAAAATGTAAGTTCATTAACGTTTATTTTCTAAGGCCAAATTTGGGGGAGGGGGAATGTCGGCATTCGCCGGTGGGGCGCCTCAGGCCAAATTTGGAGAGGGGGCGTGTCAGCATTCGCCGGTGTGAGCGCCTCAGGCCAAATTTGGGGGAGGGGGAGTGTCAGCATTCGCCGGTGGGGCGCCTCAGGATAAATCTGGGGAGGGGGATACTCTTGCCTTTAGCCAGTGTAAGAACCTCAGGCCGTACTTTAGGGGAGCACATATCAAGCAAGGAAAACAGAATTAAAAAAGTAAAATGACAGTCTGATTTTTGATTCGAGAGTGTAAGATCGACACCTATCGGATAGGACTAGATAATACACTTGATCTCAAGGCAACAATGCCGAGAACAGATACTATACTTTGATCTTGGCTAAAAGGTCAACATTTAGGTATTTATCTACTCCCCACAAAGTAAAATGTGACACAAGGTCGGAAAGTGGGGGTTTGATAAGTCGGCACTCTAGAGGAAGAGCACCTATTACCTTTAAAAATTGCCTGGGTAGCCCCGTCGGCATTCCCCGGTAGGGGCGCCTCAGACAGTAAGCAATAAACTTACTCTTCTCCAAAGAGGGGAGGTAAAGCCTGGGAGGGTGGACCTCCTAGAAACTGCACGGGACAGACCCATTGACCGGCGTAAATCCAGCCCCGAAGGACAAGACAATACCAGTATGGGGTGCAGTATCCATCGTAACAGATACTACACTTTGAAATATTTATTTGCAGAACATACATATTTATATTTAAAACAAATTAGGCACAAGGCCATCTTGGCCAAAAGGCCAACATTTAAAATTATTTTTACAGTTAAGAGAGTATTCATAAGATATTAACCTCAGTACTGTCGTCGATTTTCGTTACTAAATTCATGAGTAATAATAAGTATGATTTTCTTTGAACAAACATTGATCCGTCAATTCGTCGACCTACGTCTGTCCGTCTGTCCGTCTGTCTGTCCAGCTACGTCCATCCGTCAATCCGTCAACCTACGTCCGTCCGTCTGTCCAGCTACGTCTGTCCATCCGTCCGTCTGTCTGTCCGTTTAGATACGTCCGTCCGTAAATCGGTCCACTAACGGCCGTCCATCAGACGACCTACGTGCGTCCGTCTGTCTGTCCAGCTACGTGAGTCTATCTCTCCACCTACGTCTGTCCGTTTGTCTGTCTGTCTAGCTACGTCAACATACTTCCGACCATCTGTCAACCTACGTCTGTCCGTACGTCTGTCTATCCTACTATGTCAGTTCATCTCTCAACCTACGTCCGTCCGTCTGTCTGTCTGTCCAGCTACGTCCGTCCGTCTAGATACGCCCCAGCTATATCAGTTCATCTCTCAAGCTACGTCCGCCGTCCGTCTGTCTGTCATTCCAGCAACGTCCGTCCGTCTAGATACAACCGTCCGTCTACATACGTCTGTCCGTCCAGCTACGTCAGTCCATCTCTCCACATACGTCTGCCCGTCTGTCTGTCCAGCTACGTCTGTCCGTCCGTCTGTCTGTCCAGGTACGTCTGTCCGTCTAGATACGTTCGTCCGTAAATCCGTCCACTAACGACCGTCCATCTGTCGACTTACGTGCGCCCGTCTGTCTGTCCAGCTACGTGAGTCTATATCTCCACCTACGTCTGTCCGTTTGTCTGTCTGTCTAGCTACGTCAACATACTTCCGTTCATCTGTCAACCTACGTCTGTCCGTCCGTCTGTCTGTCCGTCTGTCTGTCTGTCTGTCCAGCTACGTTCGTCCGTCTAGATACGTCCCAGCTATGTCAGTCCATCTCTCAAGCTACGTCCGTCTGTCTGTCTGTCATTCCGTCGGTCTAGATACATCTGTCCGTCCGTCTGTCTGTCCAGCTACGACAGTCCATCTCTCCACCTACGTCTGTCCGTCTGTCTGTCCATCTACGTCTGTCCGTCCGTCTAGATACGTCCGTCCGTAAATCTTGCCCTAAATTCTGTCCGGTTGTATCAGGTCATCCCATAAGTTCTGTCCGGATGCATCAATAACATCATAGGACGGCTACGTTAAGAGTGTGCAGTGAAACAAGGGTTGCTCAATCACATCCGCACCTGGCAACCGGTAAGAGTGATTTCAGTAGTGCTCAGGAGGCTTCCTTGATTTTCTAAGTACTCGACGCTGTCCGGGAGAAAAGTGCTCAATGTCCTAGATAGAGCTGCTGTAGTGATAGGTTTATCTACGCTGAAAAGGAGGAAGAATCGGTAAGAGTGCTTTTAGTAGTGCTCTGTATTCCTCCTTGATTTTCTAAGTACTCGGCGTTGTCCGGGAGAAAAGTGATAAATATCCTAGATAGAGCTGCTGTAGTGATAGATTTGTATAATATTTAAACAGCATCTACGCTTCTTTTCGGACTATTGTGCAGATGAAAATGAGGAGGAATCAGTAAGAGTGCTTTTAGTAGTGCTCTGTATGTCTCCTTGATTTTCTAAGTACTCGGCATTGCCGGGGAGAAAAGTGCTCAATATCCTAGATAGAGCTGCTGTAGTGATAGATTTGTATAATATTTAAACAGCATCTACGCATCTTTTCGGACTATTGTGACCATGGAAATGAGGGAAAATCAGTAACAGTGATTAAAGTAGTGCTTCTTGATTTTCTAAGTACTCAACGTTGTCTGGGAGAAAAGTGCTCAATATCCTAGATAGAGCTGCTGCAGTGATACATTTGTATAATATTTTAACACCATATACATTTTTTTCGGAATATTGTGCAGATGAACAAGAGAAGAAATCAGTAAGAGTGATTTCAGTAGTGCTCTCGATGCTTCCTTGATTTTCTAAGTACTCAGCGTTGTCCGGGAGAAAAGTGCTCAATAGAGCTACTGTAGTGATAGGTTTGCATAATATTTTAACAGCATCTACGCTCCTTTCGGACTATAGTGCAGATGAAAAGAAGGGGGATCAGTAAGAGTGATTTCAGTAGTGCTCTGGAGACCTTCTTGACTTTCTAAATACTCGGCGTTGTCCAGGAGAAAAGTGCTCAATATCCTAGATAGAGCTACTGTATTTATAGGTGTGTATAGTGGTTTAACGCCATCTAGGATTTCATGACGTCATAGTAATAGGTATATGACATCATCATTATAGGTTTGGAATTTTTTAAAAACCTACTTATAATTGTGCACATGACGTCATAGTAATAGGTGTATAACGTCATCATTATAGGTTTTGAATTTTTAGAATGAAATCAATTTTTTTGGGGGGGATGAATTTTTTTTCTTTTTTAAACTAAATATATTTCTATGTATGGGGGAGTGTAAAATAAAAATGGGGGGGGGGTCCAAATTTGGACCAAGACTACAACAAGGACCCCAGTTCAGTAACACAACACGCGGAACTAGATCCGGAAGTCACCGGTGTCTTCCGGTTGACCTCGCAATACACATGGTCGTTATTTACAAAACAACTCGGGTTTTTCTTCTTTTAACATGTATACGCTTTTTTAAAAATCGGCTGACTTGTAATCTTTCGTTTTGCAATAAACAAACAATTTATCATTTTTTTGTTTTACTTTTATTTACTAAATAAAAAACAAATTTTAAACGCAATTCTATATTTCGTGTTGTGTATTTTAAGAAAAAGTGAAGGGCTATATGAAAATACTTTTTTCTTTTTGTAGGGAGGCGAGTAACTAGCGAAGTTTTATTTATTTGTTTATAATTGTTGCTTACAGAAAAAAAAGGAAAAAACTTCATAAACTTTAAATTGCTTCCGTTTAGAAACTGATTTTTGAAGTCTAACTCCGCCCTCGTGGGGAGGCAAAACGAAAGATTACAAATCAGCCGATTTTTAAAAAAGCGTATATATTTCGTTTATTTATTAAAATAACTTGCGTAATCTAGGACTAGTATGGAAAAATCCTTCTAAACTGAGGTAAGATCCAGAGTGCCCCTTTTGGGAAGCTTGATTGTTCCCTACAAAACGGAAGATTACTTAAGTACGGCGATAAATATTTCATACCCCCCCCCATTTCTGCCCTCGTGGGGAGGCAAGTAAATAGTGACACAAAAACATGTTTTAAAAGAAAACATGTTAATATTTTATTTGTTTTATTTATGGATCCTCTGCCTTAAAATAAATATTAACATGTTAAAAGAAAAAAAAATTCCGAAATATACTGCATTTATTAAAATAAAAAAAAAGGTTTATTTACAAGTTCTTTCGTAAATAGCAACCACGTGTATTGCGAGGTCAACCGGAAGACGCCGGTGACTTACACACTTTGTCCCCCGTGTTGTGTTACTGAACTGGGGTCCTTATTATAGTCTTGCTCCCCCAAATTTTATTTTTCTCTTTCATTAAAATTATTTATATATATGGGTGAGGATGAAAAAAAATTTTTTATGGGGGAGGGGTCAAAACGTTTTTTTTTTTTTCTTTTTCGTTAAAAATATTTATATGTATGGGAGATGATAAAAAAAATTGGGAGGGGAGTAATAAACAATTTTTATTTTCTTTTTTAAACTAAAAATATATCTATGTATGGAGGAGGGTAAAAAAATTTTTTATGGGGGTGTAAATTTTTTTTTTTTTTCTTTATCATTAAAAATATTTATATGTATGGGGGAGGATGAAAAAATTTTTTTTTCGGGGAGGGGGGGGTAAATTTTTTTTTTCTTTATTAAACTAAAAATATTTCTATGTATGGGGGGAAAAATAAATTGGGGGGGTCAAAAAATTTTCTTTTCTTTTTTTCTTTAAAATTAAAAATATTTTTAAGTATGGGGGAGGATGAAAAAAAAAATTTTCTTGGGGGGGCAAAAAAAATGTCTTTTTTTCTTTTCTTAATTAAAAATATTTATATTTATGGTAGTGACAATACATGAATGAACACTATTTTGTTTTTGTGACACGACATGGGCGCATTAATATAAATTCTTAGGTATGCGAACTGGGCCGGTGATAGGTACATATACAGTATGTGCATCCTTGCAGAGGTAGGTAAGTATATAGTATGCGACCAGTGCGGCGATAGGTACGAATATAGTATGCGCACCGGGCCGGCAATAGGTATATATATAGTATGTGCACCAGGGTGGCAATAGGTACATATATAGTAGTGCATAGGAGTGGCGATAGGTACGTATTTAGCATTCGCACCGGGGTGGTGATATGTACATATTTAGTATTCGCACCGGGGCAGCAATAGGTACATATGTAGTATGCACACTGGGGCGGTGATAGGTACATATTTAGCATTCGCACCGGGGCGGCAATAGGTACGTATTTAGCATTCAGGGGTGGCGATAGCTACGTATATAGCATATGCACATGGGCGGCAATAAGTACGTATATAGCATGCGCATCGGGGCGGTGATAGGTATGTATTTAGCATGCGCTCCGGGGCGGCGATCGGTACATATATAGCACACGCACCGGGGCGGCGATAGGTACGTATATAGCACGCGCACCGGGGCGGCGATAGGTACGTATTTAGCATTCGCACCGGGGCGGCGATAGGTACGTATTTAGCATTCGCACCATGGCGGCGATATATACGTATTTAGCATTCGCACTGGGCCGGCGATAGGTACGTATTTAGCATTCGCACTGGGGTAGTGATAGGTACTCATGTAGTATGCACACCGGGGTGGCAATAGGTACGTATTTAGCATTCGCACCGGGGCTGCGATAGGTACTTATATAGTATGCGCACCAGGGTGGCGATAGATACGTATATAGTATGAACACCGCGGCAGAGATAAGTACCTATATAGAAGGCGCAGATGGGGGTGTTACTTTTTGTAGAAATATGTCATACTATTGCCCTGGGAAACATAGGATGAAATGGTGGGGAAGAAACAGCTTTTGCAAAAGACAAAATTAGAAAGTAGCGGTGAAATGGGGCGACCAGGGAAGAGAAAGGTAGAAAGATAAAGAGACGGCTATAGAAAGAGGGGGAGAAATAGAAGTTTGAATATAAAGATGTTACACATGCGATTTTTCTTCAATTATATGTTTTTATGACCCCGAGCAACGCCGGGTAGAGAACAGTGTATTTAAGGAATTATTAATTTTCACGTCTCTTTTATGTTAAAAAAAATTACTAAAAATGTATGTAGTCATTTTTGTATGTAGTTTTGCAGTGTGCTTGGAAAGTTAGATTGTTGTCAGATTTAATTATGAGTATGTCCAGAAATGATATCGAGTTTTGTGTCTCATGGGTAAATTTTATGGGGAGTTCAACCATGTTTAAGGAAACGGCACTAAGTAACTACAGATCAATAACCTGCTTACCAAACATGCGAAAAATCTTAACAGCACAACTGAGTGAACAGATCTACCACTTGAATCTAATCTTCAAAGTACACTGCAAAACTATGCACAAAAATACATACACAATGATAACAGATATGATAATTGTTTTTTTTTTTTCGTGTACTCAGAATTTGTAGATGTTGGTATGATATTTTTTGATTAGCTAAAAGGCTACACACACATGCACAGCTTTTTTTTTAGTAAATATTGAGGTTTTTTATTTTGCAGATTTGAACTTCATACCTTTAGAAAGGAAATTTCTTTTAATTTTTAGATATAAATAAAAGCTGGGTAAATATTAAAATAATAATACAGAAGTAAAGAGACTTATTATTTTAGTTACGCAAGAAGTTCTTAACAGATATGTCACAGTTATCCTTTAAATATGGCTCGTATGTATTTTTATTTAAGTTGAATTAGTTTTATGTTAGCTAGTATGTCTACTATTAGGCCTAATGTTTTCATTTCCATATGTATTATTTTCTTGAAGTTTTCACCCATGACCGTGTTGGAATCCCTCATTATAGCCAATCCATATCCTCTATATAGACCGATATCAGTATTATCAAATATATTTAAAGGATAATGCCAATCCAATATATGTAAACCCAAAGCCCAATCTCCTCATCAATCATAAAATATATTCCTATAGTTCTATCGAATGTAGGCTTTGCAATAACTCTAGCAACGAAAATGTATTTAAGAAGTCAAACAACATTTACAACACAGCTCTAAAAATAGTGGGTATAATAATATCGAGATTAAATATAAGTAACAGGGTATCAATAATTATAATCCAAATAAAAATAGAAGAAAGAGAAATATCATCTGGTTTGCGCCATCTATAACCAATGCTAAAAACTTAACTTGGCAAGAAATTCGTAAATGTCATTGAAAAACACTAACAAACACAAAATATTCACTAAAATAACTAAAAAATTTCCTACAGTTGTTGCAAAAACTTAGAAATAACAAAATACTAAATGAAAAAAAATAACAAAATGTGTAAAAAACCTGATCAATATAGCAACAAAAAAATAACATTAAGGAAAACAATAATATAACCACTAGAAACAGTAATAACTAAACCTCTAATAGCAACCACCCAAATAGAAAAAAAAGTTAATAATGAAAAGAAAAACTGTAACTGTACTTTGTCCACTTCAAAATTACTGCTTAATTAAAGGAATTGTTGACTAAGCTACAATATTTGCCAAATAACAAAAAATACTACATAGACATAACCTCCTTAGATTTTAAAATCAGGTATAACAACCATAAAAGCACATTCAATAATAAAAACGCTGATTCCATACATCACTAGCGAACCATTACTGGGAACTAAAAGAAGTGAACACTCGCCAATAATCGAATGGAAAATAGTATGATAGCCTAGTACATGTATATATTTAGACGATCTGTGTAGATTATGTTTGAATGAGAAGCTTGAAATTTAAAATTTTAAATATCCCCAAAACTTACTAAACTGTATAAGCGAAATAGCAACCAACTGTAGATATAGAATAAACTTTACTGTAGGATAACTATATGCATAAAAAATAAATAAAAAAATAAACTAAATCAACATCTAAATTGGCAACAAATAAAACAAATACAAAGGAAATTATTCCAATCACACACATGCTAAAATAAGGCCACCTGTTAATTCGGCACATTCACAAAAGGGAGGCGCCACATAAAAACAAAAGAAAAGATCAGCCTAGCCTTTGTTTGAGAGAATCTCAGCCATTGGTTAATGAAAGCATTAATCTGTGGGAGGGAAATAACAACGAATCTGATTGGTTAGTTTGCTGTACTAAACACCAGGTGGATATATAAAACAATCACTAACAAAGAATCCATGAATTTAGCCTGACGATTTCCTGCGAGGATGAAACGCGGACACCTCTGTGGAGCTTAATTGCGATAAATATATTTTTTATACATTACTAAGCTCTCCTCATGTATTGAGCCCTGTTGAAGTAAATGCTGGAAATCTTTACACAATATATTTTATCACCTTTTACTATTATGTGTGTTTTTTACCTTTTTACTATTATATGTGTATACATGAAATAATAATAATTATATATATATATATATATATATATATATATATATATATATATATATATATATATATATATATATATATATAGTAATCCATGTTAAGTAAACAACCACAGGATAAAAATCCAAAGAGTTTCAACTGGGCTTATATAATACTGCTCAATAGTAAATAGAGCTATTTATATTAACATTTTTATTCATACAGACATGTGCAAAAGCCGCTATACTGGCATGTCGATGTTATCGATCAGTAGTTATTAGAAACTAAGATTTCAGGCACAAAAATCTGATCTTTCACTTAGGCGTTCAACTTGAAAAAGCTTTTTCAAGTTGAACACTTCAGTGAAAGATCAGATTTTTCTGCCTGAGGAGATCTTAGTTCCTAATAACTAATAATCAAAACATCGACATGGCAGTGTAGCGGCTTTTGTACATGTCTGTATAAGTAGAAACATTAATATATAGTTACATAGTTTTGTTATTGCTTTTACTGGCGATAGAAACAGCGCTGTTTTTTTAGTATTTTTCCACTTCCTAAGCGGTAAAGAATATTGCATTAAGTAAAAACAATAACAAAACTATGTAACTTAACATTATGGTAATAAAAAATCATACATATTTCGGCAAGGTGTTATTGTCTTGTCTGGTGGTAAAACGTCAGACTACTCTCTCTCTCTCTATCTGTCTGTTTCTTTCTCTCCCTCCCCCTCTCTCTCCCTATTTCTTTATCTTTCTATCTCTTCAGACCTATCTGCACATTTTATCTGACCGACTTTATTCATCTCACTCTTTATCTTATATCAATGATCTTGACTAAACTAGTCTAAAGATATAAATATGCATTCAGCAACAACAACAAAAACTGACACTTTTACCCGTCAAACAGATTCAAGCAACCATATTATCGGGGGGGGGGGGGGGGCGATAATATGGTTGCTTGAATCTGTTTGACGGGTAAAAGTGTCAGTTTTGTTTGACTCATTTTCCATCTTACTCATTATGTCAAAGGTCAAAGATACCCCAAATTAGGTAAAAGGATAATATTTTTGGTTGAAATCATTTCACACATCTATTTTCACTTATATTACTTGTACATGTTCTCGTTCCTTCCATAGATAAAATATCTTATACCTATAAATGTGGTGTCTCTGTCTGTCTGTCTGTCTGTCTGTCTGTCTGTCTGTCCAGGGATGCAATTGAAAACAGACCAGTAGCGTGGTGGGAGGTTGATGGCTGCAGGGACCAATCACTGATTTGAAAAAAGTTGTGCTTGATCTTGGTAGAGGGCCTCTACCAAGATCAAGCACAACTTTTTCTCAAATAAAATTTAAAATAGAATCTTATGTTGGTATACAGTTTGTACTATATATGTGTGGTGCCTCTGTCTGTCTGTCTGTCTGTCTATCTGTCATGTATCAACATCGAAGGGGACTTCTCCAGGGTAAATTTGTACGAGACACCAAATGGTGATATTTATATTTATCTCTGAAACCATTTGAGGTTACAAGGGACCAAATTAGTCACCGGAAGTAAATCAGATAAAAATAAATTTCCCTCTTTACTTCCCCCTTCCCCACAAGGGCAAAGTTAAACACAAGGTCGGTTTTTAACATGGGGGAAATTCAGCTGTCTCCCCCTTCCATCAAAGAGGCACTCTGGATTGGGACGAAAAATTTAAATTGCCTTAGTCTAGAAGGATTTCTCATTGATACAAAAAAGAACCTGTACTTTTGCTTTTGTGATGTTGGAGAAAGTTTTTGCCAGAGTGTCAAGAGATGTTGTTTGGTGGGCTTTGCTTAAATTAGAGGCAAGCGAGTAGTTAGTGAAGGTCGTTCAAGCAATGTACAGAAATTCTCAAAGTTCTGTTAGAATGAACATTTAGTTACAGCTTTAATGTTAAAGCGTGAGAACATCAGTGACCTGAATTGGGTCCATCGCTTTTTATTTGTGTCTTAAAGGTGTTGTCCAGGGAATTTCGTACAGGTTGTTCAGATAAGGTGATTTATGATGATGATTTAGTAAGTGCCTGTGAAACAATATAAGATCTACTTGTTAAGTTAAAGACTTGGAGGAATGCTATGGAAAGTAAAGGTTTGAAAGTGAATGTTATCAAGAACAAAGTGATGATCAGTGGTTATATGTTGAAAAGCTCTTGGAAAGAGAAAAGTTCCCCTGCTCAGTTTATGGAAAGGGTGTCGGGAACAACTCATTTGTTGTGGTACTTGTAAGCATTGGTTACACAAGATGTGCAATGGAATTACTCGTAGGTTGAAGAATAGTAACCAGTTTGTGTGCAAGAAAGTTAAGACAATGGAGACGGATGAGAACTCAAATGTGGAGAAAGTATATTTGAATGGTGAAGCTATTGAAGTTGTTCAGAAATTTTGTTACCTTGGTGATACTATTAGAGCACAAAGTGGAGCTGGTTCTAGGGTGATTGCAAGATTTAGGAGTGGATAGATAATCTATCGACTCCTAAATCTGTTCAGGGAACGTTTGCTATTACTAACCAGCAGAGCATTACCACCGTCGACTAAGGGAAGAGTCTATCAGGCATGTGTACTCAATGTGATGAAGTATGAAATTAAAACCTGGTCAGTGATGGTTGAGAAATAATATGGGAATGATACGATGGATGTGTAATGTGAGTCTTAAAGACAGACTTAGATCTGATAATCTCAGTATCTGGACAGTATCGGGAGATGTGATCAGAAGAGGAGAATTTGATTGTTTGACCAAGTTGAAAGAATATATGACAGTTCTTGGGTTAGTAAATGTAGAAGAATTTTTTTTAAAATGGAAATCGCTCCACACAAGGCATGAAACCACTTGATGTAAGGGGCTAACAATTGAGGTAGCATGGTCAATTGGTAGGAGAAAGTTAAGAAAAATATGGGAAAGTGTGATAAAGATGAATTTGAGAGAAAGAGAGATAAATAAAAATGTGGTCAGAGATAGGTTAGTTTGGAAGTGAATTTTTAAAAGCCGTCCAACACATGCCAGTATGTAAAACAGATATTAAACCAATACTGCTGCTGATGATGATGAGGATGATGGCTGAAGACAGAACAGACAGTATACTTTGATCCTAGCCCAAAAGACGAATAGTAAAGTTTCTTTAGAAAAATGTCATGATACACTTATGTCATATTGGTAATAGCGTCAAAAATGGAGAAAAATCTATTCTCTTGAATCAAGGTTTTATTTTAGCAACATATGAATGAACAACATTTTCTTTCTGATCAAAGCGTGCGAGTAACTTTGGACGGTGTCTCTTCATTCTCTTTTCCTATCAATGCTGGGGTTTCCTAAAGGCTTTATTCTAGGCCCAACACTGTTTCTTTTCTATATGAATGATCTTCCAGAGAATATTGTGACCACAAACACTCATTCGTAAATCCAGAACTTAAGAACAAAATGGAGTTGGCGAAACAATGGTGGCTACTGAAAAATGAAAACCAAACACCGGTGGTTTCTTGGTCAATCTTGTGCTATTCTAACACTCCGAATGGATTTAGGCAAAGATGCAATTTGTGTTTGAAGGAAAAAATAAGAATTCTGAAATACAAACACGGCAATCTTCTAAACAGAAGAGATGAACTAATGGCGAAGTGCAGACATGAATGTAAATTTAAAATAACCAGTAACTCATAATCCGAAATCCACTGCGATCCTTAGCAGTTGATATACTGAATTGGGTCTGCCTGGATTATTTTTATTTTTTATCTGTTATCTTATATCCTTTAATCCCCTTCCTGGTCCTTTATTTCTTTATCTATGTATTTCTTTATTCCATTATGACTAAAATACAATTATCATTATTACTATTAGGATCTACATTATTATATATTTATATTTTTATAGCTATTATTAAGAACACAACTAATATTGTCAATATTCTCATAAATTTTATTATTATTATTATTATATATATATTTTCATTGCTTACTATATATATACATATATATATATATATATATATATATATACAGTACTTGTATTATTTTTGCTTCCTAGATTTTAATCCAATCAAACTCCAGTGTTTATCAAAAAAGTGCTCAATAAGTAGAGCTGTTTTAGTATAAATTCTATTTATACCAACATTATTGGTTACGTATGTGCATACATTTCAGTTGGCTTTTTCGAGAGATCGCAGCTGAAACATGTATGCACATATGTGACCAATAATATTTGTATAAATAAAAATTTATACTATATATATATATATATATATATATATATATATATATATATATATATATATAAAGTTGGGATTGAGTTATAGGTGACCGTTTGAGGAGCAGTTTCAAATTTTGGAAGCCGGTTTTGGGGGAGGGTGGTCCTGAATTTTTGTCATCTTTCATGTGTGTTTTTTTTTCATGTATTTCGGCATGCTGTCAAGACATGTTAAACTTTTACCATCTTCCTTTCTTCTGTCTTTGGAATAATATGTTTTCCTATTACCATTAAATGAACTATTGCTCTGATGCTGACGAAAGACTATTTCACTTGACTTTGCTATGAAACGTGACTAAGATATAGAAAAGATATTAAATTTGGAAAAAACAAATTTCAAAAGTTTTGTTTGTGAGAGAAAGAAATACAGATATTCGCTGAAATATGAAAATAAAGAGATTGTAAGAATAAATGAAAATTATGGTTTGGGATTGATTTTTTCTATGGTCATTGAAATGCAACTAGAAAAAGTATTTTATTTACCTCCTCTCAAAGAGGTTAGACACAAGGTCAGGTGTGAGTTTTGATGAAAGTGTTTCGGTGGAATGCACTGGATTCGAACCTGGCAACTATCTATATATATATATATATATATATATATATATATATATATATATATATATATATATATATATATATATATATATATATATATATATATGTATATATATATATATACAGGGTGGGCCAAAATAAGGGTCCTATCTTTAAATTTGAATAACTTGAATTTGAATAACTTCCACAAAATAAAAGTTAAACTCACCAAACTTTATGTGTGTGTAGACTGACCCTTCCGAGATTTTTTGAAATAAACAAAACAAATTTTAGCCGAAAAACACTTCTTAAAACTTACAAAAACTAAAGTATTGTTTTTTACACGGTTTTGAGTTTTTTAAGCAAAAATAATGTTTTCTAAATGAGGGTACGTTCCTTAGGGCTAATACGGCTCATGCTTGCTTCGGAAGGGGTCCTTTACTTATTCTATAAAAAAAAAAAAAAATCAATAAATAAAAAAGTTATGAATTTTTAAAAATAGGACCCTTATTTTTGCCCACCCTGTATATATATATATATATATATATATATATATATATATATATA
Organism: Sepiola atlantica; assembly: GCA_963556195.1. NCBI lineage: Eukaryota > Metazoa > Mollusca > Cephalopoda > Sepiida > Sepiolidae > Sepiola > Sepiola atlantica. Next base: position 35,080,406 of record OY744550.1, read on the forward strand.
TATATATATATATATATATATATATATATATATATGTGTGTGTGTGTGTGTGTAAGATTTGTGGGAGAGAAACTAAAAGATAAGAGCGTAATATTTATTAATATATGTATTATAGTTTGTTTGGATTTGAAACCGATGGTACCGATGTTGTTCTTCTGTAATATATATATATATATATATATATATATATAGCATGTTTTCCCGGGTGGAGAGACATGGACAACAAAATAGAAGAGTTAAAATTTGTCTTTTACTCTCCCCCATACATATAAATATTTTTAGTAAAAAAAAATAAAAAAATGGACCCCTCCCGATTTTTTTTACCGTCCCCCATACATAGAAATATATTTAGTTTTAAAAAGAACCCCCCCCCCAAAAAAAAATTTTTTTTAATTTCATTCTAAAAATTCAGAAACTATAACGATGACGTCATATACCTATTACTATTACGTCATGTGCACAATAATAAGTAGGTTGAAAAAAAATTCCAAACCTATAACGATGACGTCATGTACCTATTACTATGACGTCAGAGAATCCTAGATGGCGTTAAAATACTATACAAACCTATAAATACAGTAGATAATAACATTTGGGCATCTAATTCATACGAAAGTGGATTAATATTCCTATAGTTGCTTATAATTAATGCATAGATAATGTTAGTTTATATGACATGCTATATTTCTCTGGTTGAAAATTATTGGGTCGAGAATTTGTTTAGGTGAGTTATCTCCCCTTGTACGCATAACCATATTACTAGTCTCAGGTATTGCTGTTTTTAGTGCTCGTTAAAAACATTTTTTTTATCACAGGAACAAAGTCTGAGGAAAACATTAAACTAATATATGATTGATTTAAATATGTTTTGTTTCCCAGTATTGTTTAAGTTATTTAATAAAACGTAATTATTTAGTATTTCCTTT
>OY744550.1:35091331-35096331 GCA_963556195.1 Sepiola atlantica
TAGTTTATTTAGAGTGTTACAAATTATTGTATTATTGGCGTGGGTAGGTAAAAGAAGAGAAGTGTCCAGTGTATATGAATTTTGCTTATTGTTTCTAAAAAAATATTTGTAGGGATTTTTTATTTGCATTTAATATGAAATATGTGGGGTATTGCAATGTTTTCAGTGAATTTGTGATGTATTTGAATTCTTCGTCTAGTCATTGTGGACTACAAATTATGAATGAACGTAGGAAGAAACCGATTATCATTTTTATTTACACCATAATAACAAAATAAAATCAAGCAAAAAGCATGTACACCGGACACTTCCTGAGTAAGTTTTGAAATAAAGACGAAACGTTGATGAATACATAGATCATTTTGTTTTTTCCTTTTTCTTTTTCCATTATGTTTGAATATTATTTCCATGTTTTCATCATCTATATATAGTCTCGGAAGTTTCTCAACCATTAAAACTATATTAAAAAAACAAAAACAAAAAAAAAATTATAGCCCCAAGTCTTTCAGTGGAAAATCACTCATGTAAGTCAATTTATTTTTTACAGTTATTATATTAGTTTGTTTCTAACACTATTTTAAGGGATCATCAGTTTTTTACCATGAAAAACTGTTTCGGGAATTTAAAAACAAGACAGTATTTAATTTCATGGCTTCCCAGCAGAGTTGATCAGACCCCACTTATATATATATATATATATATATATATATATATATATATATATATATATATATAAATTTTAAAAAGTACTTACTTCAAATTTTTTTAGTATTTCTTTTAATTCTCCATTTTCGTTAAGCATTTCCAATGTTTCCGAAGACTAAAAAAAGATAAAAAATAAAAAGATTAATTATTTGCTTTTTGGTTTGCACAAAGATAACCAACTACGACTGAACATACACCCAGCAAATACACCCATCTCAGATGCGATTGCATCAGGGAGGTCGTTTATAAAGATCATGATTGGGGATCCGTTTGCAATGTTAATTTAACGTAAATTGACTCTCCTTTAACTAGACTTCGTGGTGTAACATCATAATTTTAAAAATTACATCGTGGACTGACAAGGGTTAAAAACGACCCCCTCCTCTTCCTCCTTCCATTTGCAAAATTAAAAATGAATAACAATTATTTATAAAAGGAGGTGCTTAAAAATATTTCATGCAAATTAGATGTCCAATTAATCTCTAAACACTTTCATAGATAATGTAAAATTAGAATATTGGATATTCCATTTTATATTTTTTATGACGGTACACATGGTGGACACCTTCTCCATCACATCTTGGATAAGTGTTTTCTTGGGTAAACACGATGGTAGGAAATAAACAGAAAAAAAGACAATGATAAAGGAAACGGTAATGATGTGGAAACGACTGAAGTTACATAAGAAGTTGTATTTCTGCTGTGTTGATTTATGGTTTTCTCTAGGAAATGTATGTTTTGAAAATGGCAGAAACAATTGTATGAATTAAAATGCTTTTTATACAAATATAGAACATTTATTAAATTATTCTATTATATATATATATATATATATATATATATATATATATATATATATATATATATATATATAATAAAGGGTTAATATATGGAATTAATGGATAAGCATGTAACATACTAATTAAAATAACACAAATACATCTTTAAAGCCAAACGATATTTCGGTCATGGAACCGACCTTAACTGTGATAAAAAAAGGGCTTTATTGGAAAATAAATGCCTTTTTATACAGAAAAACGTCGAAGAAGATCCGGTGGGTGAGTAGAAGATGTAGTATTTAGTTCAGAGAAACGAGGAAAGAAAGAGAGTAGAAAGGACAAGGGAAGTAAAGAATGAGAGAAGGATAGGTGAGTATTTGATTGAATGGGTAAGTTAGATAGGAAATGGCAGTATTATGGGCGGTGTGGGTGGAAGAAGTGTTAGCATCAGCCCCATAGTAGATCGAGTATGAAATAAGATGAGGAGGCGATGAGAGGGAAGAAAAAAGAGACCATGTGGTTGCCGGTTTTAATTTATTCATGATGGAGGTGGTAGAAGTGATGGTGGTGGCGAACGTGCTAGTATCAGCTAGGCATATGGGGGGAAAATAGTAGGTCGAGTATGAAATGAGAGAAACAGTCGGTGAAAGGTGAGAAAAAGAACATGTGGTTGTCGATTTTAATTCATGCAGTATCGTATTCTATCAGTTTTTATTCGGTGAGGACTTATGCAGTAATGTCTGAAATATTGAAAAATTTGGGTCTTTTGCATGATTTTACTTTTAGTTTATGAATTAAGACTGAACTTTATAAGCCGTCTCAGCTTAGTATCGAATTTAACAGTGCAGTTTAAATTTGTTCATGATACTAAGCTGAGACGGCTTATAGAATCCGGTCTCATCTCATGGCTGATAATATACTTTTATGAATGTAAATCATGCAATGGGAAGGCGCTATCTCCATTAAAAATAAACTGAGAATTTTAAATATCTGGAATTATGATTGCAAATTTTCAGTTGTAGTGTCATTAGCATTTTACTTTCAGGTTCTTTAATTTTTTATTTTTTAATGACCAACTTGTTTGAGTATAGGTAAATATTGTTGAATTAAGATTTTGAACCCCTTTGAAGTTTGTATAATTTTCTGCGACCTATAACCGGTACATAGAAATACTGTCTCTTTCAAAATGAAATATCGAACGGTGTGAGTATAGAAATCAGTAACATGGATTGGAAGTAAAATTTTGTTTTTTTGAACAGTTAAAAGATGATCAGATTTTTTTAGCCAAACAGATTTAAGTATTGAGTAGGAATACACTTATCAATGACAAACTTCGAAAACCTGACATTATATTAAAGATATTAATGATCATTAACATCTGAGTTATTTTATTTTATTAAAAATGTTATTGTTAAGGCTTTAAATACTATATAATAATTTCTATGCTACACGTAAACAACACATTTAACACTGTCTTTTATATATATATATATATATATATATATATATATATATATATATATATATATATACTTTTAAATGGCTACAGACACCCACCCCTAACACCCTCCCTACCTCTCTTTCTTTCTCCTTTTCTTTTCCTTTCCATCGCCCCCCCCCCTCTACCCCAGCTCAGCGTTGGATAAAAATAAAAATAAAAATATGAATTACTGTAAATTAAACTTTTCTAATAATTTGAAAAAAAAAAAATTGGTCACATGACTATCATTTCTTCTTCTTCTTTGCTTGATTCCATTCTTCCTGGACTTCACCGACCTGGTCGGATCACAAAAAAACTTTCTGCCTGATGAGACCTCAGCTCTTGATAGCTGTAGATCGATAAAATCGACATGCCAGTGTAGCAGACCTTGTACATGTTCGAATAAAAGCATTCACTATATATATATATATATATATATATATATATATATATATATATATATATATATATATAATTTAATTGATCAAGTTCAAATATGTTAATAAGATGAACATAAAACCAATATGTTAAAAAGTGCTCAATAACAAGTAGAGCATTTATAAAATGACATAAGCAATATTACAGTCTTACATCAATCAATCAACGTCATCTTATCAAAGACTGAATAAAATTAAAAAGTTAGAATCTTATATTGGAAACGTCATCAGCAGAAAAACGGATGTTAAGAAAAGAAGAAAGAAAAGAAAAGGCAATATTCAAAGTTTGTGTTGGCCAAATATAGGTCACAGTCCGCTAACCCTACAAATCTGCACTCATCGACTCCTAATTCCCTCCCACATCTCAAGTGGCTATCATTTTGACCTCAGTTAGACCTGACAGGCAGTGGGGTTAGTAAAGTAAACAAATCAATAAACAAGTAGAATGAGAGATAAATAAATGCTAAAGGAGACTTAAGGCTAATTTGGATTCAGATTTATACCGTACACTTTATGTAAACATTTAAATAAAAATAAAACCTACAATCTTTAAGGTCATCATTAAATAATTTTGATCATAAGAATTAACTGTATATTAAATAATACTAATAAATATCTTGAAATTATTATTATTATTATTATTATTATTATTATTATTATTATTATTATTATTACGATTATTACTGCTATTAATATTATTATTATCATTATTATTATTATTAAGATTATTACTGCTATTAATATTATTATTATTAATGTTACTATTATTTTTATTATAACTATTATTACTACTACTATTATTATTACTATTATTTTTACTATCATTACTATTATTATTATTACTAATAATTATCACTACTGTTTTTATTGTAAATGTTATTATTTTTACTATTCTTCTTATTACTATTTTCATTATTTTTATTTTTATTACTACTGCTACTACTATTATCACTACAGACACTATCATTATTACCACTATTATTACTATTATTGCAGCAATAATAAGAACAACAACTTTAGGCCTTCATTTGTACCTGTAATATTATAACCGATTTCTCTTAAAGTTTGTCCCTTATTAAAATGTTTTGAGTGGCTTATACATAATTCAAATTGTATTATTAATTTTTAATCTTTTACTTAAGACAAGATATCCTAATTTTTTACTTGGATTCTACCCCTAGAAATTATACCTATCTAGGGGTGCATTAATTTTTGTGCTATGTTGTTAAGTTATTTATGTTAAATTTTCTAGATTGTTCACAAACTTATCCAGATTTAGTCCTTTGAAGTGCCTACAGTTAAAACCTATCTCTTTTCGTTGATTAAGTAAACAAGTTTTATCAAGGAACATGACAATGACCAACTTTTCACTAAGTCAGAGAAAACAGGTGGAGTTGTGAAGTGTGGGTGCCAAGGACATTTTAACTGCAGGAATTATATGTTCATCTTTTAGGAATTTAATGTACTTGGATAGTGAAGTTCCTATTTTCTTATTATCTGGGTTATTAAATGAAAATTTGTGGTTAGTGAACCTGGCCTTAAACTCAGTACTTGTCATTCATTCATTGTTGTTATTGTTATTTTGTAAGTTTGATAACA
>OY744550.1:35101331-35121331 GCA_963556195.1 Sepiola atlantica
TCAATGCTTAAAAAAAAAAAAAAAGAACGAACAATATCTTTATAACTCCCGGCTTGCCCCTGGCATAATCGTTCTTAATATTTTTCACTTCCGCCCTATTCCATCTTGGCGGAGAGCGTCACACCATCTCGATGCTACTTATAAACAAAAGTTTGTTTATTTTATAAAAAAAAAAAATACATCCCTGAAGATGAAGTTTGTAGACTTCGAAATTGATTGGAAAAAGAAAAAAAAGAAATAAATTCTTTCACGCATTGTTAAAAAGGGCTTCTTACGTCATTTTATTACATTTTATTCAATGCTTAAAAAAAAAAAAAAGAACGAACAATATCTTTATATATATATATATATATATATATATATATATATATATATATATATATATAAAGAACTTGAATGCCTACTAGACACTGTCCTCGAATGTCTAAGGTCTCTCTGTACAGGGGTTTTTCAGTACAACTTGGTATGAGGATACTTAACCCTACAAGTAAACTCTGACTAAATATTCAAAATAACATAGTATTTACAGCACAAATCAGATCCCTTTATTATGGCTATCCCACACTGAAATGGTGCATCTTCTCCAAGTGATGTTGCCTATAGTAACAGCACTAAGCTGCTATACTCCACCAGACAAGGCGAATTCTTGTCCTGGAATCCGGTAAGACCAAGAGACTACTATAAACATATACCATAATATAATTAACTGGTAAATTGGGGAGAGGAAAATTAATGTTCTTAACTTTTTTACTAACTCAACGTTTGAGAAATAAAGGAGAATTCAATAGAACATTCGAATATCTATGTATCTCATATAGAGATCAAGTGTTATCCCTAGAAAGGGGTCCCTTGATTTCTGAGAACTTCGCCTGAAGTAAAATGAAACAAGGTCTCATATTAAGCAAAATTGGTTTTAATTAAAAAAGAATAATAGTTGTTTCTTCAGAGCTACACAATCAGAGCATTGGTGATTACAAAGTCTGAATCTTAAAGACAAATAGATCTTCAGATCTACAGAAAAAAACACGACTTACTATTGAACATTTTCACCAAAACATCCGTTTTTCTTTGATACACCTGGAAAATAATCTCCATGATCCGCCATTTTAAAATTTTTTTAGAGTGCCCGTCTTGAAATATCTAACACAGAGTTATCTTTCCTTTCAAAACACACAAAATATATAAATATACATTTTTTATCTCTGCTCTCGTTCTTTTATGACGCTGTTTCATTTCATGTTGATGTTTCAAGTTTTACACCTGGTGGTGAAATGTAGTGGTGCTCTAAGTAAAATAATAACTCAATTGTGTTAACATTTGGTTATGGAAAGGTGGTATTTTGATAAGTACTGTTGGAGAGCCATGAATTTAATGATGATCCCCCATTCATATTTCACGAAATTTAGTTAGGCCCCATGCTTATGTTTCATGGTTGATATAGGTCCCCTTTTATATTTTGTGGTATTCCCTACGTTAAAAGTCGGATTTCACTAAGTTCTAAGTCTGTAATATTCGGATTTAATATGGAAGAAGAAATTACATTCTTTTCTTTATTTTGCTTCTATGTTGTTAGCATTGGGGCTGTTTCTGTGCATGGCGTTTCTTGTGGATAGTCTATGTAAATTGGAGTTTTTGGGTTTGCATTGCATTATTAATATTGAATATATAAATGTATTTATATATATATATATATATATATATATATATATATATATATATATATATATATATATATATATATATATTAAAGGCAGAAAGATGAAGATAAAAAATTGAATAAAATTATATACAGTTACACACAATTTATACACATTTTATTACATCGAAAGTTCATATGCAAGGAGTTACATTAATCTTTAAACCATGGTTTTTCAAAGATAAAACTCTTCTCGTCAGAGGATAAAATTTGGTAATGTGGTATTTATAATAAATATATATTACCTTTATCGCGATAGATCACTTTACGATACTTCACTTATCGTTAATTTTATTATCATTAATAATTAATATATATATATATATATATATATATATATATATATATATATATATATATATATATATATATATATATATATTTGAATAATATAAAGATAATTATTTTATATTAGATCCTATCGTGATAGGGAGATGCTCGATATTGGGGATAAAGCATTGTTATAGGAAATATTGAAATAATGAAAACGTAAAGTGACATACTTTACAAGTTTATTATAATCATCAGGTGTTTAAACAAAGAATATAATAAAATTACCTTTAATCCATGGTTTTCGAAGAACTACTCGTATCTTCAGAAGGAAAAAAACAATAAATTGCTAATTATTGATAAGTATTCATTTGAAAATTTGCAACACAATTTTAATATATGCATAGCAAAAATAGTCCAAAGAATGTTTTAATAATAAGCAAAAAGTCATTGTCGTGAATGTATCAGTGAAGTTATTGAAAAAAATCCGATTGGAACATGGTATTATATAGTAGAGAGTGATGGATTCCAATAAAATTCAGAACGATTCAAAAGTCTTCTGAGGATAAGAGTAATTCTTTGAAAATCCATGGATTAAAGGTCATTTTTATTATATTCCTTGTTTAAACATTTGATAATTATAATAAACTTGTAAAATATGTAACTTTACATTTTTTCATTATTTCAATATTATATATATATATATATATATATATATATATATATATATATATATATATATCAAGTATTATAAAATAATTATTTTATATTTATTCCTAGTGCAATAGAAGTATGCCTAATATTGGGAATATAACATTATCATAAAAAGAAAGTGATAATAAAACAAGGATGAAGTGGAAGGTCTTAAAAGCAGAACAGAGGCAGACGGTAAAAAAACACTGCGGACTTCAACACAAACTCTTCAATGGTAATACAATTAAGATAAGCTACTCCACCACCTCATCTGTAAGAAAAATTATCTCCGCTGAACCAAAAACAATAAAAAACACAGGCTGCTCATGCCAGGAAAAAGATAAATGCCCCTTAGAGGGGAACTGAAAAATTGATTCTCTAGTGTATGAGGCGATTGTCACAAGCCAGCCGAAAAATACATAGGCATGACGCAGGGAAGCTTTAAGCAGAGATTGTACACACACAGGTATACCTTTAAATACAAAGACAAGGCCAACACAGCAATTACAACCCGGATATGGCGATTAAAAGATGAGGGGACACCCTTCACCATCAAATGGAAAGTATCATACTCTTCAGCCATAAACAGGTGCTTTTAATGTGATGCAAAAATATTACATATTAAGGGAAATTATTGACCCAAATACAAACTGTTTAAACATTAGGGACGAAATCTTTAAAGGATAAACTGGACTGACCGGTACGCAAAAAGGATCTTCGATAATCACTCCCCCCCCCCCCTGCCAAAAACATAAACTCAAAAATAGCCTTATTCAATACCAGACTTTCTCTTAATATTCGTGCTTTAAATTCCCCCTGCTCTTCTTCCCCGGAAAATTATTTTTATTTTCCAATTATCACCTTCCCATTAATATAGTCAATTTAGTATGTTCCATCTCAATACCAAAACTTAAAACCAGTAAATTAAATCCAGAAAATACTTTTTTAAATTCTGGTTGTTAAGAGAGAAGACCCCTTATTGTCCACCTTTTTCATAGTTTAAAATCTGAATTGGATTTAATTAGGTTATATTATATATATATAAGAAATAGAAAACATACTGATGACCACAGATAATCTTAAATTAGATTTCATTGTTTTATAATGGACCCTTGATGCCCCTCTTTTTGTTCCGCCCCTTTTCATAAACCTTTGAATACCCTATCTAATTATCCCCATTAAATTTGCCTAATAAAATGTCCATTTCATCAGATCAGAATAGCCTACAACAACATCATCAGTAAAATAGTAGGCTTAAAAACTGTTTAATTCTTAAATAGACTTAATTTTACTTCCTAAATCTTATTCTTAACTCTAAAACAGGCTTAATCACCCACATCATTAATTATTAATTTCATAATAAATTGATACTCCATTATAAATTTATATCTTAAAATGTTATATTATACCATCAAAATTAAATTTAATAACGATTTGTACAGAGTTGCCCTCTTTAGACCGTTTTTTTTTACCATTAGCAATAACTGCAACTTACGAGATTTAAAAATTATATTTTAAATAATAAATTTTTTTTTTTTTAATTTCAATTTTTAATTTTTGATTTCACCTTTGGGTTCATAAAATTTTTTAACCCCACATATCTTTCTTTAACATAATTTAGACAAAACTAATTTAACCCTTCAAAACAAATAACGTCGCAGATAAAAATAGCCGTTAGCAAAAACTAGCTCACAGGATTTTTTGAAGTCTTAATTTTTAAAACTTTATTCCCCTTTTTGGACTTTATTAAACCTTTTAATCTCTCATATCTTTCTCTAACACATAATTTAGATGACACTAATTTAACCGTTCAAAGCAAATAACGTATCCGATCGTGGCTTATATGAGACCCTCCATTTTCTCTACCAAGTGACAACAAAGCTGAATAATATTTATTTATTTATTAATAATAATCTGATGAAGTCTTTCGATAATAAAGACGAAATATAAAATGTCACCAAATGAGTTGATTTGCTTTGTTTGATCGATCAGCTTTTTTCCATTAACACCCCTCCTCTCTCTATATATCTATCTATATGGAGTTAGATATGTGTATATGTTTATATATTTGTATGTACAGGATTCACTCCTAAACTAATTAACGGATCATTATGAATTTTGGAACATAGCTGCTAGGCGTAAGGGGTGGTAATGTGACCTATATTCATTTACTTTTATGCAAAGGAGACAAAGAGAGGGGTGGAAGCCCATCCTGAAAATTTAGATACCTCTGATTTGTGTGAAATTTTAGCAATAGTTATTAGACATCAATCAATAAATATTCCACAAATTTTCATTTTCTTTGGAGCATTTTAAAGGTTTTTTCAGAAAGCATATTATAGGCACACCCTCCCATTTAGAAATTAAAATATTTCAGATTTGCATTAAATTTAATCCATAGTCATTAGATACAAATTAAGTAAGATTCCCTGAATTTCAATTTCTTCTTAAGACTCCTAAAGGTTAAGCCTTAAATTTTAGACATTTTCTAGAATCAAAATAATTATTCTTGCCATAAGACTTAGTATCATCTTATCTTGATTTTAATCTTCGTAAGGGGGACATAAAAGTGGTGCAAAACTGTTCTGTTCAAGGCATTACATTTACCTGTCCTGGGACGGGTATTCTTCTAGTATAAATATCTATACCTTTTCCTGTCTTTTATTTATTCATATTTATCTATCTTTTCCCTACCATGTGTCTCTCTCGTCCTACTGCCCCGAGAAAGGATAGCCAAAATACATTCAAATTTGTGGATAGAAACCACAAGCATAGTATAATAATATACCTAACCCTAACCCTAACTCTAACCCTAACCCTAACCCTAATCCTAACTCTAACTCTGACACCCTGTGTATATTTGTTTCAGTATTTACTTCAATAGTAGGGCTTAGTAGTAGTATGAAAATTACTTATGAAAAGCGAGTTACACAGAAATATTTGTTTTTTAATCTTTAGAGCTCATTAGGCTAATGGTTAAGAAGCAAAACAAAGATTTCTGTGTATCTTGCTTACCATAAGTAATTTTCATACTATTACTAAGCCCTACTGTTAGACTGAATACTTAGGTGTTGCAGCAAAATCCGACACTTGACAAAAAGTAAACGAAATACCAGGAGGTTCTGAGTAGCGTGGTGAAGCCCTGGTTGGATGAGATCACCGTCGGACGCCCCTACGTCTTCGAACAAGACTCTGCTCCTGCACACAAGGCCAAGACGACCCAGGCCTGGCTGCTCAACAATGTTCCTCACCATTGGTCGCCGGACTTTTGGCAACCCCCTTGACTATTTCTTTTGGGTCTTGATCGGGGCCAAGACTAATAAGCACACCTACAAAAGAGGCATTTGCTGCTATAGACAAGTACATGGTCGCCAAAGCGTGTGATTCATTTCGCTCCTGCCTTGAGATGGTCGTCTCCGGCAGTGGCAGTTACTTTAAAAAACAATATAGTATTTAACTGTAACGGTTGCTAAATAAACTGTCGGCAGTCTGAATATACAACTTTTGTTTTTATTGCCTACTTCCTTTTCTTTTTGTCAAGTGTCGGATTTTGTTGCAACACCCTGTGTGTGTATATATATATATATATATATATATATATATATATATATATATATATATAAGATATTGTTCTTCTAATGGTGATCTCTGAACGGCCCTATGTCTTCCAGCAGGCCTATGCTCCTGTACCCAAGACTAAGACGAACCAGGCCTGGCTGCTCAACATCGTTCCTCACCACTGGTTGCCGAACCTGTGGCCGCCTTTTGCAACCCCCTTGATTATTTCTTCTGGGCGTGATTTAAACAATGGCCAACAAGCACACCCACAAAACAGTCAAGTCTCTGAACGCTGCCATCATAGAAGCGTTCACCGCCATGGAGAAGAAGAACATGGTCACCAAAATGAGTTACTCATTTCACACCTGCCTCGAGATGGTCGTCTTTGCCAGTAGTGTTTATATGTAAAATGATGCAACATGTAACTGTAACTTTTGCTAAATAAACTGTCGGCAGTCTGAATATACAACTTTTGTTTTTATTGCCTATTTCCTTTTCTTTTTGTCAAGTGTCGGATTTTGCTGCAACATCCTGTATATAATATTATTTATTGATAGCCTTGGCCTCCTTCCAGCTCTGGATTAATTAGTAGGTTAGAGAAGACTCTCACATCTGTATTGTGTAACTAATCTAGGAGAAAGAAAATTCCGAAATAACACCAGTCTTTTTCTGTTGATCTCGGCATTGTTTCCAGTCATCCTAAATTTCTCCTATCCACTGGACTCAAGGAATACCAGTGCCAAATCAGGAAAGGTGCCGTTGATGATTGTGCAACACCTGCTTCACTATAGACTTCCTGTGCAGGTAGTCTTACAGTGGGTATCCATTGTTTTTCGAGACTGAACAGAGAACGTAACATTATTTGATAACTACCTGCCCCACCCATAGACAATATTTATTTTTTATTTATTTTTCGGATTGACACCTGGACTTAGGGTTAGTGGTAACGTTAAGGAAGGGCATGTAGTTTGTTCTTACTTTTAAAATTGACATTTTTTTAAACAGACTTTTTCAACAATCATATTTAAAAAAAGCAAACACATTTTCTTACAACATTAAATCCACCACAATGCACTTTCGTTTCTTCGTACCCGCCAGGCAATGACGTTTAGCTACTTATTTGTTATTATTTTGGTACTAAAATACATAAAAACAAACTTTAAATACTCCCAGGCAATGCTGGGTCGGGACAGTTACTAATCTATTTAATATTCAATATTTCGAGATAAATCTCTTCTTCAAAGTAATTTTCTTTTGAAGAAGAGACTTATTTATTATCTATTGTGCTTACTGGGTATATTTGTGTAAACATGTGTAATGTTGCCTGTTTGGTGGAATGCGTAGATGATTCCTGCAGACAGCAGGCCTTCAAATGTAAAATGTTTAGCTAAGAGAAGAGAGACCATCCAAGAAACCAGCTAACTCTTCTAAATAATAATGTCTTCTTAGATACAAGGTTCCATGTTATAATTATAAGCTACTTGAAACTTTCCAAAACTTACGATCATCGCAGATGGTGGGCCTCCCTGGTCAATAAGATTTTATGTTCAATAATAAAGCAGATTAGCCTTTTAAAGTGGGTCTACTCTAAACGAAATCAGTATCTATATGTATTCAAGCAGAATGGACAGACGAAGTGGATCTTAGAGACAGATGGGCCTTAAGCTAATGGATTGTTTGTGTTCCGTTGGAAGATATGGTTGTCCTGATTTACAAACCTGTTATTCAGTAGAAAAATATGAGTATCATTGTAACTTCTCAAAATAAAAACACTGTTACTTGTTTTAAACTGGAGTTGTGGTTTTGTTTGGAGGGAGAATCCTTCTGTTTTAGTAGCACTGACTGAGACCACGTGATTGACACTGTGACCAGTGTCTGAAGAAAGCAGTGAATTCGGACAAAGACAACAAGCGGATGATTAGGGCCTGTGCAGTGAGCACACAGAGACTCAGGTTCACATTTGTACTCTTGCTATTTCATATAAGAGTTGTTTAAGCCGAGTGAACATTTTGGAAAAACATGTGTAGCAAAATTGAACGAGAGAAAAGTAAAAATGAAATTTCCACGTTAAAGTGGGTTAGTGGCATAGCAAACAGGAACTCAATAGATAGTGATATGTGGCCAAAAGAGAAAGACAAGTCTAGTCTCCTTGGTTTTTGTTTTGCAAAGGAAGAAGATATATTTTTGAGGATTTCTTCCCTCCCCTTATAACTAATACTGTGTAGTGCTCTGGGGGATTATTATTAAATGTTTTCTCCACTAGCTGTAGAATATGTACTAACATTGCTGAGTGTCCGCCAAGCTTTATGATCTTGGGCCAAGGTGTTTGCTTGTTTCATGTTCATGTTCGTCCATTCACAAACGTTGTCTATCCATCTTTTCTTTTGTTTACCTTTCGAAGGGCTTCCTTTTATTATGCCTTCAACGCATATTTTGCATAGCCCCACACTGGAACGCTTAACGTGACCAAATAATCTCAGACCATCTAGTTGTCTTAATATCACTAAGGGAAAAAGATGGAGAACACGTTTATTAAACGTTTTCTCAGCTAACCGCAGAATATGCACTAACATGGCTGACTGTCCTCTAAGCTTTACGAACTTGGCCAAGATGTTCGCTTGTTTCATGTTCATGTTAATCCATTCACAAACGTTGTCTATCCATCATTTCTTTTGTCTACCTTTCAATTGGATTTCTTTTATTATGCCTTCAACGCATATTTTGCATAGTCCTAAACTGGAACGCTTAACGTGACCAAACAATCTCAAAACTTTACATTTGATGACAGAGGATATTGGTGGGATGTCGGTGAGTCTTCGCAACTCTGTGATACTGATGTGATCGGATAGTTTATGATCAGTAATGAAGCGCATGATGTGGTTTGAGAAAGTTTCTACTTTCTGACATAGTTTTACAGTCCAGTTGACACATTCAAGTTCGTATAAAACTACAGGAAGGACATATGCGTTATATATTTTCGCTTTAGTTTTGTATGGTATGCATTTAGAAGTTAGGACGGTTTTGTGTCTTGTGAACGTGGCTTGACTTAAACCAATTCTGTGATTTACAGCTCTGAACGAACTTAGTGTATAATACTAAATACTGTAAAGAAAACTCTCTTCCCCAAATAAAATTATTAAAACCACAAAACAATCACTATAACAACTATTGCAACTGCTACTACAAGGACAGAGAACAAGAGAGACCGACGATGAGAAAGACGAGACACAACTCTATGCTTGCTGCTACTACCAGACGACACAGACAACTCTACATGAGACGACAAGTTCAGGCAAAGATTTTCCCGTCTGTGGAGCACATTACTACAGAACTGCTCCACTCAGAACGGGTCGCTTTCAAATTCAATGTCAATAAATATTTGTCATAAACCGTCTCCAAAAGGCATCAAATTTTTCCATTCCAGTCATCATTTTCAATCTTTTCGTAATATTCTTCATCATTCAACTGACAATCCATCTATCTTATTAACCATTATTCTCGAATGGCTTTTGACTCATTAGTAAAAGTAAAAAAAAAAAACACATGCTGGTATCTAAATCAATATTTAATTAATAATCAAATCCCTATTTATGTACTTCACCACAAGGTCAGTTTTTAATGTCAGAGAAATCCAACTTTACAAAAAGGGACACACTCTGAATAGGACAAAAAATTGAAAGATTTCCTCAGTCGAGAAGGATTTCTTCTCATCTGGTAGAGGACTGAACAGATACTACAATCCATCCCTCTCGTTAACCAATAAGTAATCAAACTTTGTACATTCTATTCATTATTTTCAATCCTCTAATAATATTCTTCATCATTCAATTGACAATCCATGCATCTCATTAACATTTATCCTTGAGAGGTTTTTGGCCTTGATAAGTAGTGACTCATTAACAACAACAAAAAAAAGACCATCTGTTTATGTGGCGAAAATTCAACTGCTATGTTACATATGTACTTGTTTATATAACCACTGTTATTTGCATTTAACTTTCGTTTACAATTCCTCATAATAAAATACAGCAGGTACAAATCATTGTGAGATACAATGTTTATTCTTTCTTTTAATTTATGAATGTCAATTATGACACTTTTATGTCGAATAAATTATTTCTTCCTAATTTTTTAAGCATCGTCTTCTTTCATCTTCTCCTCTCTTTCTTTCTATTTTTTCTTTTCTCCTTTCTTTATTTTCTTTCTTTTTACATACTATATTTTTTTATCTTGCTCTTTCACTTAGCACTCTTCTTTAACCTTCTTTCTTTTTCTCTTCCTTTCCTTTTTTAAAAATTTCTTTTCTTCTTTCTCCCTCTCTCTTGGGCTGCCCAGGCAATTTTTAAATGGCCAGAGTGCTCACCTCTCGAGCGCTGGCTTATCTAATCCCACTTTCCCGACCTTGTGTCACATCTTACCTTGTAAGAGGTAGATAAATAACTTCTCCCTCTCTCTTTCTTTGTTGTTCTTTCTTCACTGAGCATTTTTATCACATTTTCTATCAATCTTTCTTTATATTTTTCTTCTCTTTTATTTTTATTAAAAAAGATCCTAACTGTCTTCCTTTTCTTCCCCCTGTATTTTGTGTCTTCTATTATAATAAAACTGTCAGACAACATATCGTCTGTCTGTGGAAATTCACATTTAAATGTAATTTAATTTTTTTTTTTCATTTTTATTCACCCTAAATAAGTCACATAATATAGGGCTATTGTGATTACGGGCCAGATTTTTAGAGGGCATCCTAATTGGAGAGTTGGGCAGCAAGATATTTGTTCGCAATTTTATTCAGTTCATATAAATGACCAAACGATACAATAATTCAATTAAATTTCACAAAAATTTGTGCCAGTTGACACGGTTAAGATTCGAAATAAAATTGTTGTTTGGAATAAATACAATTTAGGCGCGCAGAGTGAAAATTGTTGTATTGGCGCGTGACAAATATAAAATAACGCCCACGCAAATTCCGATGTGGCCTTATATATTAAATCAACTCAAAACGAGCGGACGTAGTTGGGAGCACACCACGTGATATTTCTGTCCAATGAGATTTCTCCAAAGACATATTTTTCTAAACTTTTCTCCTTAAGCTCACTGGAGCCTATCCAAATAGTATTTAAGCACACACAAACATCAAACTTTCTCTTTCAACTGACTTTTCATCCGGAGGTTACACGCATCTTACTATCACTCTTCCATTTCACCCTTTCGCGCGCTTCATACAATTTCACAGGCGAACATTACCTATTGCCTTTTTTAACATTTTATAACAAATGAACATTCAACAAAAGAAAAGACATTCTTCTTTTTACTTACCCTGAAACTAAAGAAAGGACTCATGAACTCATTACAAAAAGAAATATATTCTATTTGTTAATAGTTTATTTCAGTAAATAAACTTCCGTTGATTTTGCATGTAAATCTTCTTATTATTATTTTTATTTGTGGAGGAAGTTATCACCAAAAAAAGGTATGACGACCCCCACAAATTAGATTAAAAAAAGGAAAAATAATCGACTGTTGTTAATTCATTCAAATCTTATGGATCAGATGATTCTATTGTTGACATTGGTCTCCCCGATATTTTTCTAGAAAGAAATAGAGTATTTACAGAATGGACCAAGTGAAGGTTGCCAACATTCTAAGTGAAAGTGTTTCTGTGGAACGAACTGGATTCGAACTTGGCACACCCAAGTTGTCAGTCTGTGCCGTTACCACTTAAGTACCGTCACATCCCTGACAGTTGTTAAAAAGATTCGTACCATGTCTATTTCGTCATTAAAAGAAAAAAAAAAACACAAGCTTGAAAGTATTTATCTGACTTTAAATTTCAACATTTTGTAAGGCGTCTTATCGATTTTAGTGCAAACCCGATTTTTTAATGACATATATTCCTTCATTTAATTATCTGTTTAAAAATGTATTTTTTTCTTAGAACAAGGTAAGTATGAGAAAAAGCAAAAAAAAGGAATGGGGTTCAGTGAATTAAACAAAAAGTAAAAGTAAAACGTCATTATTTTCTTTTTGAGCATATTATTATAAGAGAAGAAAGGGTGCAATTTTACTTATAGGCCGATCAAGTTAATTGTTTTCATGTAAAAGCATTATTTTGTACTTACTCAGTCATATTTTATCTCTCACGCCCCGAAAAAGAATTTAAAAATATCAAGCAGAATTTTAATTAGAACGATTTTTCCATTTTCATAAACAACCTGTATTTGTGAGAGAGCCGACATTTTGGGCTGTGAGCGGTTGGTAGAATAGACAAGGGCATTAACTCCGTTTTTATTTTTAGAATTATAAAAAGAAAGAAACACATAAGCAATAGTAATAAAAAATATATTTATTAAATAAAAAAATAGAAAATTAAATAATTATTTTTACTTTGTTCACCGGGATACTTGCCACGATATAATTTTCTTGTTTTTTTTTTTTTTTTTTTTTTTTCATATTTACATGGTAACAGCGACCAAATATGGATAATAAAATATATATGTATTAAATAAAAAAATAGAAAATTAAATAATTATTTTTAATTTGTTCAACGGGATACTTTCCACGACGTGCCTACCTAGGGGACCCAATTTCGCGACACTTATCTGCCCTTAGTTCGCTAACCGGCCACTAGCCGGCCACTCCGAAAATGTCAGATTCGACATTTCATCTCGCCCTTATGAAAATGGAAAAATCGTTCTAATTAAAGTTCTGCTTGATATTTTAAAATTCTTTTTCGGGGCGTGAGAGATAAAATATGACTGAGTAAGTACAAAATAATGCTTTTACATGAAAACAATTAACTTGATCGGCCTATAAGTAAAATTGCACCGAAGAAAGTTCATTTAATTTATAAAATAATGTCTACTTCGATGTGGATCTGTTGACAGTCTATAGACGCTTAAATGGAGACAAGACAAGATTAACATTTATTTTTCACCATCAACAAAAAATATGCTTCGAATAATTTTCAATAATAAATATTTAATCCGGTTCTAGATCTCATTTATTCATATTGATACAAATAGGAAGTAGGAGGGGATATGCCACTAAAGAAAATTTACCCTCACTCTTCATTTTCCCTAACATGGAACTTCTTTTGAATTAAACTCTATAGTAAATATTAATATCAAATTAAAAAATTAAATACAAAATTGAAAAATAATTCTAAAAGGGTAAAACAAATAATAATACATTATTTCATTTATTTTTAATAGATAATATAAACATTTCTATTTAATAAAAAGAAATTTAAATGTGAACAATGATTATAGAAATAAATATTCAATCAGAACCTTTTTTGTATGTACTAACGAGTCACCACTTATCAAGGCTCATAGGCCACTCGAGGATAAGGGTTAATGAGTTTGTCAGCAGGACATTTAGACAACAACGCAAGGATTGATAACAATGATTGAGACTGGCCAGAAATTAGATTATTTAAGAGGACGGCTCAACAAGAATTTGTTAACATTGGACTTGAAAATAAGAGACCCTATTTTTGTAAATGACTACTTTTTTTGTAATTTCTATATTAATAAAATTATAAGACAATTTTATGTGTGTACTTGTGTGTGTGTTTCTCGGTTTATAGTGACTACAAGAATTAATATTTTATTTATTTACTATCAATCGATTATTTATTGAAATAAAAAATGCAATAACCTTAAGTACTAAAACGAAATTAAAAAAAAAGATCCTATCTAAATAATATAATCACACAATTAAATCCACCAGAATGCATTTCGATTTCTTCATAAACAAGCCAGCCAGTTAGTTATGTATAAATTTAAGAGTTAAAAACCAACTCTAAAATATTTATGGGATTTAAATTTCAACATTTCGTAAGACGTCCTATCGATTTTATTTAAAAACTGATTTTTGTAATAACAGATTCCTCCATTGAATTATATTTGCAAAAATGTAAATATTTTCTTACAAAAATGAAAAAGAAAAGGCAAAATGGTGAGGTGGCGTGAGGGCATTCAATAAGCGAAACAATGAAAGTAAAAACAATCCTGGGCAACGTTTTATATAATACTAGCAGGGAGGCACGGCGTTGCCCAGGATTGAATAAAGAATCCTATGATCTTCTGTCCATTTTTATTGTTACTTTTTATATGTAAATTAATGTTAATTTATAGACTGTAACCCTCCCCCCCCGCCCCCCCCCCCACACCAACTAACGTATTTGAAGTTTTAAGGGCCCACATAGAGATACGGGACCACTTCCATTGTCTACTTTGAAAGTTTTATACATATGCTTGAAATTTCATTAGATTCATGACCACTTCCATTCTCTTTCACAAATTTTATATATAGATATACACTTTTAGTTTTTATGTAGATTCTTTTTATAGGGAACACACACACACATGTTAATTTCTATACATTTATAGTCTGTAACCCCTTCGTGGCACAGCCAGCGTTTTCCACACAAATTAACGTATTTGAAGTTTTCAGGTGATTTCTAACACCCCCACCCCCCTCCCCAGCTCCCTTAGGGGCCACATAGAGATACGGGACCACTTCCATTGTCTATTTTGAAATTTTATACATTTGATTTAAATTTCATAAAAATAGAATATATTTGAAGTTTTAAGAGATTTTTTTCTCCTATAGCTCCCTTGGGGGTGGGGGCACTTAAAGATTCCAGACCACTTCCTTTCTCTTTCCCAAATCTTACGTATGAATACAGTTTTAGTTTTTATGTAGATTCTCTAAACTTTTTTTCTTTAAGCAACACACACAAAGTATTTTACGCTTTCATTCAGCATTCTCCTTTAACACCATTCTTTCTTCTATCTTTCCTTTTCTTCTCTCTCTCTCTCTTTCTTTCTCTCTCTCTTTCTCTTTTTTTCTCTCCCTCTCTCTCTCTCTCTCTTTCTTTCTCTCTCTCTTTTTTGCCATCTCTTTCTTAATACTTTTCTCTGTTTCCTCCCTTCCTTCTTTTCTAATTCATTTGCTATTCTTCCCCATAACTATTTCTATTTTTATGTCTACAATGTCTTGGGAACATTTATGCTAAACTTTTTTATATCTCATACAATTTTTATATCTCATATAATTTTCCCAGAGAGAACATTGGATGATGCCTGTCTACTAACCCTAACCTCCCTAGTGTTTCTATTTACTTACTTCCCCACGAGGGCACGTTTAATGTAAAGAAAGGGGATATCCAGCTACCCTCAAAAGGACAAAAATAAAAATTCTCTAAGTCAAGAAGTATCTCTCCTTCTCTGACCGAGGAAAATATTTCACTTTGAATTATTTATTTTCTAAAAGAATAGTGATACAATTTTAACAAATTAGGTGCAAGGCCATCAAATGTGTGAGGAGTGGCGCAAGGGGCAGGGTCGTTGATCATCCTCTGTCTATCATACTCTTAATTAGCCGCATTTTTGACCCATTCGTCCAACCACTGTTCCTTTCTCTCAAAAAAATGCCGAAACACAAAGGTGGAAAGAAGACAGGGTAATTTTGATAATTTATAGAATAGCCTCGTACCCCCCCCCCCCCCCCCATGTGATTCTTTAGTTATCACATTCCATGAGCCATCGCTGTTTTCTCGGTCGGCTGTTTCCACTTGAAACAACAGCCGACTTATAATATTCATCATCATTTCAACTGCTAATCTATCCATTTCATTAACCATTATCCTCGAGTGGCTTTTCGTCTGGATAAGCGAAGACGCTTCCCTGAAAGCTGCCATCTGGTCATCTTCAAATCTGAAGTCAATAAACACTTGTCATAAACCATTATCATCAGTCATCAAAATTTATTCATTCATTTCATTATTTTCAATCTCTTCAAAATATTCAACTGTCAATCTATCCATCTCATTAACCATTATCCTCGAGTGTTTTTCGCCTTGTTTTTTTAGTAAAAAAGTAATGATAAAAATTGTTAAAAAAAGAAAAATAATTTCTTTTAACTACATATAAAAATGTTGTAGCACTAAAAATCTTTGGCGATATTGATTTTCTCACTCACACGCCTCTATTCTGAATTTGTGTCAGTGGGCCGTCATCAATAGACTGCCTTTCCTGCACCAAACGGTTAAAATTATTAAAAAAACTCACATAAAATCTTATTCAGGGAGAATTTTAGATTTAATGTTTATTAAAATTTGCTGTAATAATATTAAAAAAAAATAAATATCAAGTAAAAATGGAATTTTTACTTGATTACTAACAGCCATTCAATAATGTGAATGCCAAAAAAAAAAAATTATTTTTTTTTTAAATTTAATTATTTTTAATGTGCAATTATTTATATCAGTTTGAAACTGGCTAAATTAAATTAAAACATTGTTTATGACCGTTTAGTACAAAAGAAACAGTCTACTGATGCTGGTTCACGGCCACAAATTTGAAATAGGGACATGAAAGGAATTAAATTAAATATCGCCAAATCTTTTCAATTATTTATTAAAATTCTACAAATTGAAATTTTTCCAATTTTTATTCCATTCATGTGCATATTCCAGAGAGGCTCGCTACATGCTTTAAAAAAAATTCCACCGGGGGTTCGAGTGTTTTGGTGTGTCATTACATGTGTGGTTTAGCAGATTATCCTGGAGTACTTGGTAAAGGCATCTTCAGGGCTGGCTAAGTAAGTATACAGCTTGCCTAAACCTGTATACTTTTATGGTCCTCTGCTCACTGAAGAAATGTACCATACTGCAGTCAAGAATGGTCTTCATGTCATGTTTGGTTAAGCAGATTATCCTGAAGTACTTGGTAAAGGCATCTTCAGGGCTGGCTAAGTAAGTATACAGCTTGCCTTAACCTGTACACTTTTATGGCCATCTGCTCACTGAAGCAGTGTACCATACTGCGGTCAAGAATGGTCTTCATCAGATGTGTGGTTTAGCAGATTATCCTGAAGTACTTGGTAAAGGCATCTTCAAGGCTGGCTAAGTAAGTATACAGCTTGCCTTAACCTGTACACTTTTATGGCCATCTGCTCACTGAAGCAGTGTACCATACTGCGGTCAAGAATGGTCTTCATCACATGTGTGGTTTAGCAGATTATCCTGAAGTACTTGGTAAAGGCATCTGCAGGGCTGGCTAAGTAAGTATACAGCTTGCCTTAACCTGTACACTTTTATGGCCATCTGCTCACTGAAGCACTGTACCATACTGCAGTCAAGAATGGTCTTCATCACATGTGTGGTTTAGCAGATTATCCTGAAGTACTTGGTAAAGGCATCTTCAAGGCTGGCTAAGTAAGTATACAGCTTGCCTTAACCTGTACACTTTTATGGCCATCTGCTCACTGAAGCAGTGTACCATACTGCGGTCAAGAATGGTCTTCATCACATGTGTGGTTTAGCAGATTATCCTGAAGTACTTGGTAAAGGCATCTTCAAGGCTGGCTAAGTAAGTATACAGCTTGCCTAAACCTGTACACCTTTATGGTCCTCTGCTCACTGAAATAGTGTACCATACTGCGGTCAAGAATGGTCTTCATCACATGTGTGGTTTAGCAGATTATCCTGAAGTACTTGGTAAAGGCATCTTCAGGGACTGCTAAGTAAGTATACAGCTTGCCTTAACATGTATACCTTTATGGTCCTCTGCTCACTGAAGCAGTGTACTATACTGCGGTCAAGAATGGTCTTCATCACATGTGTGGTTTAGCAGATTATCCTGAAGTACTTGGTAAAGGCATCTTCAGGGCTGGCTAAGTAAGTATACAGCTTGCCTTAACATGTATACCTTTATGGTCCTCTGCTCACTGAAGCAGTGTACCATACTGCGGTCAAGAATGGTCTTCATCACATGTGTGGTTTAGCAGATTATCCTGAAGTACTTGGTAAAGGCATCTTCAGGGCTCGCTAAGTAAGTATACAGCATGCCTAAACATGTATACCTTTATGGCCATCTGCTCACTGAAGCACTGTACCATACTGCGGTCAAGAATGGTCTTCATCACATGTGTGGTTTAGCAGATTATCCTGAAGTACTTGGTAAAGGCCTCTTCAGGGCTCGCTAAGTAAGTATACAGCATGCCTAAACATGTATACCTTTATGGCCATCTGCTCACTGAAGCACTGTACCATACTGCGGTCAAGAATGGTCTTCATCACATGTGTGGTTTAGCAGATTATCCTGAAGTACTTGGTAAAGGCATCTTCAGGGCTCGCTAAGTAAGTATACAGCATGCCTAAACATGTATACCTTTATGGCCATCTGCTCACTGAAGCACTGTACCATACTGCGGTCAAGAATGGTCTTCATCACATGTGTGGTTTAGCAGATTATCCTGAAGTACTTGGTAAAGGCATCTTCAGGGCTCGCTAAGTAAGTATACAGCATGCCTAAACATGTATACCTTTATGGCCATCTGCTCACTGAAGCACTGTACCATACTGCGGTCAAGAATGGTCTTCATCACATGTGTGGTTTAGCAGATTATCCTGAAGTACTTGGTAAAGGCATCTTCAGGGCTCGCTAAGTAAGTATACAGCATGCCTAAACATGTATACCTTTATGGCCATCTGCTCACTGAAGCACTGTACCATACTGCGGTCAAGAATGGTCTTTATCACATGTGTGGTTTAGCAGATTATCCTATATATATATAATAATGTAGAATATATATAAACGTATATATAACACATCTACTAATTATAATAAGAAAAAACAATAAAAATACAGTAGAAAGAAAGAAAGAAAGAAAGAAATGTTAAAAAAGAAGAGGAAGAAGAAGAAAAAGAAGAAAAAGAAAATCGACAGTTATGAACGCCGATTTTAAACACCGGGAGTTGGCAAAGAAGAAGAAGAAATAGAAAGAAAAAGAGAACAAATTAACGGTTAACTTATAGACGCAGATTTGAAACACTGAGAATAGAAAAAACTCGACAGTTGTGAACGCAGATTAGAAAAACTGTAAGTGAACAAGGAAGATTAATATTTATTTGAGGTTGACGACAACGGGGAGATGGACAACAAAAGAGGGCGAGGGAGAGAAAGAGGAACTAAAGGTATATATATGTATGTATGTATATATATATATATATCCTTCCCTTAGGTCATATTTGGAAAGAATGAAGTTGGAAGAAAAGAAAACAAAATTTAAGATTGGAAGGTCACGTGGTCATATTTTAAACTGTTGAAAATCAAATATAATGTAAACTCATGTTGTGAATAGAGGACAAGAAAAGAAAAGCGGGTCAAATTATCGTGGCATATTTTAACGGCAAGTCAAGTTAATGTTTGGATGTGTGTTAAAATTTACTTTTGCGAGTCAATATCATGAGCGATATGGAAGTGGGAAGGAAGACACAGTCTTTAGTCTGGCCTTGAATCTAGGTGGGGCGTGAGGGGGGTGTTAAGTCATTTAGATCTAATCAAGTTGATTTTTCACTTTTTTCTCTTTTTTATTAATTATTTATTTTAGTTTTTATTATTCTTTATCCTATTTTTAACTTTATATTTTATTGTTAATTTTGATGGCAATAAAATAATAAGGATGATAACATTAGGAAAATAAAGTAAAGTTAACCAAAATTAACTAAAAATTTACTAAAGTTAACTGACATAATTTAAGGATGGTAGTGGCGACAATAATAATAATAATAATAATAATAATAATGATGATGATGATGATACCAATAATAATGATAATAATGATAATGATGATGATGATAATAATAATGATAATAATAATGATGATGATAATAATAATGATAATAATAATAATGATGATGATGATGATGATAATGATAATAATAATGATGATGATGATGATGATGATGATGATGATGATGATGATGATG
>OY744550.1:35126331-35223831 GCA_963556195.1 Sepiola atlantica
TAAGCAATAAACTTACTCCTCCCCAAAGAGGGGAGGCGAAGCCTGGGAGGGTGGACCTCCTAGAACTGCACAGGACAGACCCATAGACCGGCGTAAATCAAGTCCCGAAGGACAAGACAATACAAGTCTATGGGGTACCTAGCAAAAGTGCCAGGTAAGCATTTTTCGATTGTGTAGGTTCCAAATTCACCTTTCAATTTGGTACCGTTCTGCTACCAGAACTCTTTTAGAATTCGCATCATCAGTCTGGAACCATTATCTTGCTAAGAACATTTGCCTCCTGGAAACTGTTGAGAGACGTGCAACCAAGCGAATATCCTCCATCAGACACCTGCCATACTCTGAACGCCTTGCTCCCCTGGGTTTTGAATTCATTGAAGCTCCGACATCTAGCAATTGACTTGGTACACACCCACAAAATTATTAACCATCTCGTCACCAACAACAACAACAATCTTGAGCAAAAAGGAACTCCATATGACTAACACACATGGACATACCTACAAAGTCAGAAAACAGCACAACCTCCAAGACTTTTGGAAACAATTCTTCATACTCAGAATTGATGAAGCATGAAACAAACTGCCTGCATCGGTTGTTGGCTGCAGAGACACTGCATCCTTTAAAATCCTCATGCTTCCCAAAATTCACACCTGATATCCCCCACTCCATACACATTCGTGTTGGAATGATTAATCAGAATCAGAATCGGAATCAAAAAAATCAGAACTTTGGGGAGTATTTGAATCAGTATCGGAAAAATCGGAAAAATTTGTGTCTAATTTCCGATTTAAAAAACGATTCTTTTATTTATTTTATTTTTGTTTAAAACTTAATTTTCTATTGCAGACACAAGTGAAAAATATAGATGAAAATCTCATAATCAGTTTATCCAAATCTTGGATACAGTACATAAAGGGAAAACATTAAGAAGTTTGTCAAATTAAAAAGAAAATTATATCTAGATTTAAAAGTACTGCTACCCCCTCCCCTCAAATGAAATTCTACTTTTTTTTAGGCGATTTTAGAATCGGGATTGGTAATTGTAATGAAATCGGGAAAAATATTGGAATCGTCCCATCACTAATACACATGCACATTTAGTTGAGGAAGAAGTTCTGCATTCTAAGAATTTTAACAAAATATTTCCTCAAAGTGATATTCGACTATAAATCGAAATTGAGAGATAAAAAATTGGACGAGAGAAGATTGAGTTGGAGAAGTTAAAAATTGAGAACGGAGCTGCACAATGCAATTCTATTTCTTCTGTTTCTATCTTTAATGCAGTAAGAAATATCAGAATGGTTTCCAGGTTCTCCGAAAAACCTATGTACAAATTTTTCCTGCAATTCGAAAAGATTGCAGAGAATTTAAAATGGCCTACTGAATAGCGGGGAAGTTTAATAGAAAGTGTTAATCGATAAGGTTGCCGACGTATAGTCTTCACTAACTATCGAGGACTCAGCAAATTATTTAAAAATAAAAACTGCCATACTAAATGCGTATGAGCTAGTCCCAGAGGCGTATAGACAGATATTTAGAGGTGTAAAAAAAACCCAGACCAAACCTTTGTAGAATTCGTCAGGGAAAAAGAAAGGAAGTGGTTAAGTGCTAAAGTCATTGAACATGATTTTGAGACTGCGACAGTTGAGGATTTTCAACAATGCATTTCTTCTAATCTCACCACGCGTCTTAACGACAAAAATATTTGTGATTTAAATGAGGCAGCAATTATCTCTGACTCTTATTCTTTAACCCACAAGAAATATTTTCATGAAATTGGAAATACTCGACCAAGTGGAAATTATATTAAAAAATGGATGGACCGACCAGTCTTTCATCCTGTTTCCTCTCCACAAACAAAAGCTCACTTGGGCCCTGCATCCAGTCTAAGAATTGGTCGTTATCTTTTCTTTTTTTTTTTTCAGATTTAAATTGTCCAGTCGCATGTGCATTCTATAAAAATAAACATCACATTATGGCTCAATGCTTCAAATTAAAAAGGAAAGATGAAAGTAAAAACTCTTCTTATCCCCATGCCTTTGCTAGCAGACATAAAAAACATACGTCTGTCACTAACAATAGCCCTGTTAATCAGGACCGTAGACTAAATTCTGTTCAGTTGGAGTTCTACATACCATTCCTGTTTATTTTTATAAGGAGTATACATGCGGGTGTGCACCGCTTGTGAAGAATTTTCAGAGGAAGCCGACATAGCCCGCCCAGGGCTAATACCACACCAGGTATTACCGGTTCGTTTTAGTGTCCCTCTCTACCTAGTTTATCTAAGATCAGGCTTAGTAACAGGCACTGCGATAGTAGGCGTCCTTTCAACTCTCCTTGTCAAAGGAGTCTCAATGTTACTTTGTAATGATTTAGCTGGAGGCAGAGTAATGATACACTCTTTTGGCATTAACACCTATAAAACAAATAAGGTCTTCAAAAATAAAAAGCAGAAAATTCACCATACTGATTCTATCACATCAACGAAAGGAACCCATAATTACAAATAATTTTGAAAATAAAACAAAAAACTATCTAGTCATAGAAGACATAATAGTTTGGGCTTGCATGGTAAAAGTTCCTGATGTGCCTAATAGTGATAAGAGATCCGGAAACGAAGAAGCCATTATGCAAAAAAGGTTGCTGTTGGAACCTGTCAAAGAAAAAACAAGAAATTGCTAGAAAAATTCCAACCAGCTTCACTCAAAAGACAGTCCATTGATTGCAAAGATATTCCTATCAACTCTGTCCATCGACATTATATTTAAAAAAAAATTTTTTTTTAAATGGAACAAAGGAAAAAAACTCCACCCAAGCGTCTTGGAGGATTCAGCTCACCAACCGAAGATAAGCCTGCAACAGCGGTTGACAGAAAAATAAAAAAATATCTGTCTCGAAGAATCACAAAATAATTCATTCTTTTTTCCTCAACAAAAAATTAAAATGGCTGACTTGTGTGTATTGTGGTTCATTTAATTCTGTAATTAAATTATTTTATTAAATAGGATTTTTTAAATGTTCGTTTTAGTACTTAATACTATTGCATTTTGATTTTAATAAATAATTGATTAATCTTTGATTTATAATGTTGGGCCCTTTATCGTACTGACAGTGAGATTAAAACACCAGATTCATATTCAAAATAGAAGAACTTTACTTTTCTAGTATACTGAGCATGCTTTTATGCGATCAACATTAACTAATTTACATATTGTTTTACAAAAGGACATTTCATTGATTCACTATTCATTTGTCTTTTTGTTTACTAATTCAGTGATTGCTGTCATTTTATTATTACACACAGTTCTATTTACAAACTTATTTTTTGACATCATCGATAGAAAATTAGGTACTTCTTCAGTTTATGTATCGGGCTCTTTTTTTAGATAGGATTTTCCAGTTAAACGCAATTTTTATGGTATCTTTTGTTCATTAAATTGTTAGGTGAAAGTACAGAATAGTTAACAAAGCTCCCCTCCCTCCCCATGTTAAGAATGACTTTCTAAATAATAACGTTATTATTTCAGCATAATCTGTAAACTGCAGAACTGTCTTTTTAGTCTTTTCAGGCTAATTTACTTTTGAGGGTTGCGATTCGGTTCTACATTGTAAATTAAAAACAGAGCTTCACCTCCCGCCTCCACCCCCCCAAAACACACACACACACACACACACGCACACTCACATACACACTGTGGCCAAGCTGAATGCCAGTGATGTCTCTTCCCCCTCACATTAATTTAATTATAAAATTAAATTCCACCATAATGCACTTCTGTTCATTCGTAGACAGTCCGACATTTTATTCTTTTGTTAAATTGTAAATTAAAAACAAAGTCCCCCCCCCCCCTCAAACACATACACAGTGGCCAACAAACAAGTCATTGAGTATCCCCTCATAACCAATAATTTTTTACAAATATTTTTTATATGGTGGCTAATACAGTAATTATCATAACCGGCCTTTAATAAGTAGCCTGTATACAATAATCCAGCACCCCATTAGTGTTCCTGATAAGTGAACCACATACTTTGAACATCAAATTGCAGAAATAGGGAAGAAGCCATAGATCCACACAGGAAATTAAACTCATAAGATTCCAGGAGATGTAATGTGGTTGACTTGGCTAATACAGTAATTAGCATAGCCGGGCTTTATTGCCTTTAAGTAGCCTGTATACAATAATCCAGCACCCTATTAGCATGCCTGCTAAGTGAACTACATACTTTGTACATGGTAACAAAATGACGTCACCGATAGGATCTGTGTTGAATATGAAATAACCTGAAATGGCAGAGAATGAAGAAGCCATAGATCCACACAAATCGTGAAACCCAGAAGATTCGGGGTGATCTAATGTGGTTGACTTGGCTAATACAGTAATTAGCATAGTCGTGCTTTATTGCCTTTAAGTAGTCTGTATACAATAAACCGAATTAGCATACCTGCTAAGTGAACAATATTTGTTTCTGTATTATAGAACTTTGAACAGCATAACACTAATTTTAGCTGGGAACTAGAGAGATTCTTTTCGGCTAAATGGTAGTTATGTCTTAAGGAAATACGACAAGAAGTATTATTATGAGCACAGATCACATTATAGGAAGAGCGTTGCGTATATGTTTGTATGTGTTTGTATGTGTTTGTATATGTTTGTATATGTTTGTATGTTTGTATGTGCACGCTTGGTTTATTATTCCATTGGCTGGATGCATGTGCATGTGAATTGGTCAGCGGAAATCTCACAGCGACTTTTTTGATCCGGACGGAAATGAATATTCAGCAAAGGTCAAAAATAATAACGACGACGACGACGACGACGACGACGACGACGACGATGATGAAGAACAAGAAGAACAAGAAGAAGAACAGAGATAAATGACGTTTGCTTTAGGGCATTGCCATAGAGGTTGAGTGACTCTTTCCAAATGGTTTACTCGCCATTGTGCACGGTAATTGCATTGCATTTTCCACAACTGGAATGAGATTTGCTTTTCAATGAATTCGCCCATGGACAAAAGGAAAATCTTTCTTTTCAAATTATTGAATTAATGATGTAAAAAAAATGAAAACGAAGAAGGAACTATTTTTTTTTTCAGAATTTATTAAACAAACAATAGAAGAAAAAAACTGTTGTATCTGCAAGATTGGAAATTATTTCACAAGATTTCTGCCGTGTGCTTTCACATGGAAGACATGTGATTGAAAAAATAGCTTTTTTCATTTTCGTGGTGAGGTTTTGATTATTTTTCTGACTTCTTTTAATTTTGTTTATTTTTTTGTTGTTTTGTGACGTTTTACTTTATTTCTTTATTTTTTGATTTTTTTTAGTGACTGATATTTTTGGTGATTTAGTTTTTTAATTTTTTGATGATTTTTTAATTTTGTAATTTTTCATTTTTAGGTGGCTTCTGATTTTTTTTAGTGACTGATTTTTGTGGTGACTTTTTTCATTTTTAAGTGATTTTTTTTCATTTATTTAGTAACATTTTCATTTTTTTGGTTACGTTTTCATTTTTTTTAGTGACATTTTCATTTTTTTCCCTCGTTAAAAACCGACCTTGTGTCTAACTCTACCCTTATAGAGAAATAGGTAAATAGGGACAGGTGTGATGGAAAAAGAGCAGATAGAATTATGATATTCCTCCTTGAACATGGAAATCCATGATGTCACATGTTCCAATTCCTCTCTATCGACCCCAGATCTATTTCTAAGCACAAAATAAATAAATATCGGGCTCTGATAAATACATATGTTTTCGTCCACATTTACATAGAGACATTAGGCATCTTAAACCAGAAGATGGTGTTAGGGTTACTAAACTGGCTGAGGACAGCTGCAGAAGTCAGAAGTGGTGATCAGAATGACTCTCTAACTCTACAAGCAGATATCCGTCAGCATTAGTACAAAAAACAATAAAAAAAACCTTTTTAGCCTTGCGTAACACTTCAGATAAATTACATATCTCAAGTAACCCTTGTGCAAAAACAAAATTATATACCATATCTTTCTCATTTTATTTTATTTTATTTTCATGTGGTAGCAGGACCGTCGGGACAGTTATAAAAGTTGGGGGTTCTCGTAAAAGGGGGGGGGGGCGGTTAAACACATGCATATATAACTTCATTATTGATGACCGTAAAGTGGGGGGGGGGCCAAGTAAAAAAAGTGGGGGGGGGCTATCCATGATAGTATATATTTTTGAATGACTGGTTTAAAGAAAAACTAATACTTTTATGTCAAATTTTTTGGTATACTAAATAAAATCCATACTGTTCATTTGTCATATTTCATTCAGGAGTTTTCATTCACACAAAAAATGCTAAACTCAACCATAAAATATAAACATAAATAAACCAATATCATATAAAACCTATAATATAAATGTAAACAGAATGTAAAAAAAGTAATTGCTGCATCAGTTTATTATTTATTTATTAATTTACTGGCAATGTTGAAAAAAATATAAGGTAAATCAAAGCAAAATGTCGTGTGAACCAATAAATGCCTGAGTCACTTGATACATGAATCAGTCACATACAGGTTTGATCCGCTGCGTAGCTAGTGAAGGCAGTTTCACACTGGTACCGTACAGACATCCCTACATATATTTCGAATCATTGTTATATTTATTAATAACATAATAGGTTAGATATGACAATAAACAAGAATATATTATGCGTGTTTAGCAATATATGAAATTAAATAGAAAGTGCATTTGCTTATTGTTATAGTGTGGTGTTGATCTACTCTATTTTGGGTGTAGATGGACTGTTCCAGAGATTATGAGTAGAGTTATGACTAAGTGTCGTGGCAGTCATGGCAGCAGTCATTGATGGCAGTCATAGCCACAGTATCAGACGCAGACTTTCTGTACATACTATTCTGTACTTCTACTTAAATATACCACTGTGTTGTCTTATTTATTATCAGCCCTTCAAGATCACAACACTGGCGATGAGGATTCTAAACCTATATCCCACAACACTGGAGACGAAGTACTCAGACTTATTCGGACCAACATTTTTTTTTCGGATGTATGCCGCACAACTCTGGCGACAAGGAATTCAGATTTATTTGGACACAAAAATATCCCTGATTTATGTTGCACATAACAGTGACAACGAAAACTCCGATGTATGTCTACAATTGGAATGTGTGAGTTAAAAAAGAAGAAGACTTTGGTGGTACGCTCTGGATATTTGTTTACAATAGAGTGAGAAGTTGAAATCAAACTGAATTTTAACAAGCAAAGTATGTAGATTTTGCATAAGAAAAACAACGTTACAAAAAGGATTGAAGAGAAATTGTCATTTTCTGAGTAGGACGTAACAGTTTTCAAATCAATGTTTTTAAATTCAAGTCGTTCAACTCTGAAGGAAAAGGCGAAAAATAACCAAATATAAAAGTCTGTCAATGTTTTTCGTTAATCACTAACAAGTAAATAAGTTTTGTACGAGCTTATTGTTTTTCTTTGCACCGAGAGGTTACAAACTTATTTCACAGTAAGAAAAATTACGACCGCATGAATAAAAAAAATAAAAATTGCAAATATATATATATAAATAACACTAGTGCCATCCAGCGACACATTACCACACATAAAAAAGCATAAAATCAACCGAACTAAGACAAATATTAACAACTAATACTAAGATAATACATAAAAACAATTGCATCAACAGACTAAAAATCTTTGAAACCCTACACATAAAAAAATTAAAACCCACAATTAATAAAATAGCATTCACCACCGGTACTGACGCCTTATCAGTCTTCAAAAATTGATACACAACAACAACAACAACAACAACAATAATAATAATAATAATAATAATAATAATAATAATAATAATAATAATAATAATAATAGATAAAAAATAAAAAATAAAAAATAAAATAAAATAAAATACAATAAAATAAAATAAATAAAAATAAATTAATAAAAAAATCAATTAATAAGTAAGTAAATAAAAGAATAAAGCTATATATATATATGTATATTAACATATGTAAATTAATAGATATAACCATAAATAAAACCATAAATATGGCTCTTTACTAACAATAAGACACAGCCTTCTGAACACGGTCGAGAGACCGAAAGCGCTAGAGAAATGGCCCAAGATACAACGTTAGGCGTCATAATTCACCAATTGACACCGGAAAACCGACGAATCCCTCGCCGCAGCCGCGTCGAGAAATTAACCAGAAAAATAGCAAAGAAAGAAAACTCTGTGGTATTCAACGACACATGTATATATATATATATATATATATATATATATATATATATATATATATATATATATATATATATATATATAAATATTTTTTATTTAATTTTAAACCATGTCAAATGGTAGAAAGGCCAGATTCACATCATTTTACAAAAAAACTGTTTTTATTTTTAGCATACTAAATACAGTTTTTTGTGAAATGATGTGAATCTCTCCTT
Source organism: Sepiola atlantica (assembly GCA_963556195.1). NCBI lineage: Eukaryota > Metazoa > Mollusca > Cephalopoda > Sepiida > Sepiolidae > Sepiola > Sepiola atlantica. The sequence continues at coordinate 35,134,795 of OY744550.1, forward strand.
CCTAACATTTGACATGGTTTAAAATTAAATAAAAAATAGCTCTAGCCTTAAACTATTGAGCTATTACAATGGCTTTATGTTATAAAATTTATATTTAAATATAAAAAACTTTAAATCTAAATAAGAATACTTATATATATATATATATTAGTATTTCATGTATCCACATCAAATTTTATAAAGAGATATAATTTTTGATGTATCAATTTTCAGTATTTACTTCAACAGTGCTCGATATGTAAGTATATATATATATATATATATATATATATATATATATATATATATACAGAAAAGTCAAAAGTCAGTTTAATTGAAGAGACGGGAAAAATGGAGCAATTCAAAAATGCAATTTTAGAAATTTTCAAGTATTAGCAAGATCAGCAACTGCAATTGCAGAAAGAACAAGCATCATATCAAAAGAAAATAGATGCAAAAAAATGGAATATCAAAACAAGCTGGATGTGCAAAAAATAGAATTACAGAAAAAACAACAGAAAAAAAGCTTCGAATGGAAGAAAAATTCCAAGAACAACAGAAAGAACAAAAAGAATATCTAATGAAAATGGAATCAGACAAGCTGGAACAAATTAAAAGATTTGAGGAAATTATTTCTTTATACCCAATAGGAACAGAAAAAAATATTAGAATTATCGAATGGGTGTCAAAATGGTAAAGATCAAAGTACGTTTTCACAAAACACTATTTTGAACACTATTGATAATTTTAATTACGATCCTGACAACAAGGTTACGTTTGCTTCGTATTTCAGACGATACAAGGACATTTATAATTCAGACTGTGCTAATTGGACCGATGTTAAAAAGGTTAGTTTGCTTTTAAGGAAAGTGGGTACGGTTGAATATACTAAATTCGTAAATTATATCTTACTACAAAAAAAAAAAACAGCGACCGTACATTTGGTGAAGCGATACTACTATTAATTAAATTGTTTAGCCCTAAAACGTCTCTTTTTCACAAAAGGTGAAAATGCATGAACCTTACAAGGAAAGACAACGAAGACTACACGAGTTTTGCTAGTGTAGTTAACAAGCACTGCGATGATTTTGAGTTGTTAGAGTTAAGTGGTAACAATTTCAAATGCTTTATATTTGTGCAAGGATTAATATCGAATACAGATGCGGTAATCAGAAGAAGGGTCCTTAATAAACTGCAAAATGAACCAGATTTAACACTAAAGGACTGCCAACGGTTTATTAGCGTACGTCAAGATTCAAAAGATAGTGAACAAAGTGAAGTGTTTCATATCAGAAAAATCCGCAACAAGAAGAAAAGTACTTCACTAGCCAAATTTGATAATCAAAAGAAAAGTAATCTGCCCCCTAAATCGGTTGGAGACAGCTGCATTGGTACAAAGATTGTCCATATGAAACGAAAAGGTGCTTTAAGCGCGATTGCATGGACACAAAAGTATGCACTGCAGAGTAAAAATAAAATTTAAAAATGTTTTATTAGAATATGTGATAAAGTGGAAAATATTAGGAAGTTTGTTCAAGTAAGAATATTGAATTGAAATATTAAAATGCAACTTGACTCAGGCTCCGATTTCTCAATTATAAATCTTCAGACATGGAAGAAAATTGAAAAGCCGACTTTACTGAGGATTAAAATAGTAGCCAAAAGCGTCACTGGAGAACAAATCAAATTCGAGTGCAAACTAATAACTACAGTTACACACTAAGAAAAAAACTTTTAAATTGAAAATCTTTGTGATGAACAATTCAAGTAACATGTTGACACAGATTGAATGGAAAAGTTCCAATTGTGGGATATGCCTATAAATTCTTTCTGTAAAAGCATAAAAACCTTAAATGCTGTGGCAGAAAAGTTAAAGAAAGAATTGAAAGAAAGTTATTCGGAAGAATTAAAAATTGTTCAGAAGTTTTTTCTGGTGGACTAAAAAGAGATTAAAAAATGACTGACAAAAGTGAATTTAAAATGTATGTTCAACAAGTTTCTCAAAAGAAAAATGTTCCATTTGTGTCATTAGATAAGATTGATGAGAAAGTGAATAAATTTTAAAAAAAAAGTGGATGTAGGATAAAGAAAGTGGTTTTCGCCTACAGTCCACGAAAATTAATTAAAATGTCTTAGTCGAATCATGGACAAATATATTAATAGATCAGATTCAGTGCGAGCGAGTACGTTAAAAATATGTCAGATCTGGCAAATGTATTGGCTCGACAAAGTTCTCTTCATTTTGCGAATTGTTACAAAGTGTTTAGTCAAAACATACACGATTTGCAAGCGTCTCTTAATGAGATATTTAAAAAAAAAAAAAGAATAATGAAAAAGATTAGGGTCTGGACGAGAGAATGCGAAAAGCCGTTTGATATAAAAAAAAATCACATAAAGAAGAAACCGTAAATTACGAACTTCATTAAAATAAACCCCCAAAGAAACTGGTATTGACTCCATACGGAGCAAGGTTAAAGGTGTGTGTGTGTGTGTGGGGTGGTGGTGTGATGTTGATCTTCCCTATTTCGGGTGTAGATGGACTCTTCCAGAGATTATGAAGTTGTGACAGTCATGGTGGCAGTCATTGATGGTAGTCATAGCCATACTATTGGATGCAGACTTTCTATACATACTGTTTTTGTACTTCTGTAAATACACTCTCGTAAATATACCACCGTGTTGTTTTAATTATTATAAGCCTTTCAAAGTCACAGCACTTATCTCACTTGTTCTTGTGGAACCTTTAGGGCCCTGTTGCAGACTCTTAGAGTTTTTGGGTAATCCCAGTTGAGAAACGTTGTCTTTATCAATAAATGCAAAGACGAGTTTCATTCAACAAGAGAGTGAAATCGAGCTGTACCTTAGATAGCATCTTATGTGCATTAATTTTTACTAGCGTGACCCCGTGGAAATTCCACAGTGCTTTCTATATCAATTTGTATAATTTACTGTTAACAATAATATTCCTTTTGAAATAATAAATGTCTGTCAGGGTCAATACTATTAAATAAAAAAAATGACTCTTTCTTCTTCATAAAAATAATTATCATTGTCAGCTAAATATTCTTTAAATAAATAAAGCGCATATGTCGCTTCTTTATTCATTTATTTAAAATTGTAGCAATTTAATTATTTTTAAAGCGATAAATGTTCTTTTTAAAAAACAATAAATATTCTTTGCCTTGTTACCATAAAAATAATTGTCAACGAAATATTCTTCAAATCAATAAAACGAATGTCACTTTTTGACATGTATCTATTTGAACATTGGACTGTTTTAGTTGTCGGAATGACATAATCTGATTTGGGAACAATTCATTTTAAAATGGGTAAAGTCGGAATTGTTTACCTTAGCGACATTAGATTAATCAACAATCACCATCTTCACTGATCGGACGATTCATTTTTTTTAATGTGTGTGAAAGATGATAACGTAGTACGAACATGAAATGCCTTAGCGTATAGATTAGTACAAGAACACAAGTTAATAACAATAATGGTTGATATTGTGTTATCTAAATAATTTTTTTCTTTATGGAAGTCGCTCCAGACAAGTTATGAAGCCACTTAATGTAAAGAGTTAATCACAATAATAAAAAGGGAGAGGAAGGTAGAATCACTTCACGACAAACCAACCTGAAAAGAAACCCCACCACCAGCGTTCAATCTCCTGGACTTCAAACAAGCTAGTCAAAAGTAAGCCTTTCAAGAGCCCAATAGAAAAGGAAGGCTGGCTAACAAAAAAAGTCTATTTCTGAACTGGTTAAGTGGCTGACCAGAAATCGGTGTTGTTATTGACATCATCACTAGAATAGAAGGTTGAATTTTTTTCTCCAAATCCTTGAAAAAGCAGCAGGAGCAACATACATAAATATGTAAATAAAACAAACAAAAGTGTATGAATTTGAAGAAAAGAAGTAAAAAAAAATGGTCCTAATAAAAAATTTCTAATCAATTTTTCCTGGGAAAATCTCTTGATTTTCATAAGATCACAAAAAAGGTGCATACATAATAAACAATTTTGCAAAGCTAAAAAATAAAACAAGTTTTCATCTTGCCAGAATTTTGTTATAAAACGCGGCTTCTTCTATATAATGAAAGTGAACATACGTGTGTCTGGCTGGTTTCAATAATCACATATATAAATTTATTTTTATGAGCAAAAAAGGGGAGGCTTAATCTTAATAACTGATAATAAAAATAAAGGAAAACTTTTTAAATTAACTTATTAATATAAGAAATGAATTCCCCAAACACAACGATTTTGCAGCACTTTTATTTGTCCTTACGAAGATTAAAATCAACATATAATGCTAGTAAACCTTATGTCTAGAAACCTTATTTTAATTTTTATCAACATCCATTACATGATTTTGATTCTAGAAAATATCTTAAGCTGTCTTAAGATTTTAGAAAAGGCTTAAGGGGTCTTAAGAAGAAATTGAAATTCAGGGAATCTTGCTTATTTGGTGTCTAATGACTACGGATCAAATTTAATGCAAAGTATTTCAATTTTCAAATGGGAGATTGTGTCCATATTAAAAACCCTTTAAAATACCCTAAAGAAACTGAAATTTGGGCAATATTTATTACTTGATGTCTAATAGCTATTGTTAAAATTTCACAAAAAACGAAGGTATCTGAATTTTTACAAAGGGTCCCCATTTTTACTCCCTTTACATGAACTAAATTAAACTAAATATAGCCCACTCTTACACCTCGCTGCTGTGTTCTAAAATGCATAATGATCAGTTAATTAGTTTAGGAATGAATCCTATACATATAAATATATAAATATATACATATACTTAACTTTATATGAATAGAGATATATAAATACTAGCTGACCAGACCCGGTTTTGCCTGGGTCTATCTGATTGCAATCTTTGACAAATCTGTTTTTGTATAGATTTAAATTTCGGTGTTACACATGTACGCTTTTAACTGAACAATATGTTGTTAATTTGGTAACCCTTATATTTAAGTGTTATTATAGAGATATTGCAAAATAATTTCTTATTTCCTGTTACTGATAGTATAGATGCCATATAGTTGTAAAAATAGGATAGAATTCATAATATGGGATCCTATTGTCAAATTAACTTTAAATTGCTTGTTTTTTAAATTTCTTTTGCAAGGGGAGATAATCTCTGATTTCTTGTTAAGATATTGAAAAATAATTTCTTATTCCCTGTTACTGATAGTATAGATGTCATATAATTGTAAAAATAGGTTTATCTGCACCCTTTCTCTCACAGATGGGATGCATCTCCTGTCTTTGCGTCATGCCTTGTCTGGAGTAATGTCCATAAAAAATATATATGGGATCCTATTGTCAAATTAATCTTAAATTGCTTGTATTTTAATTTTCTTTTGTGTAAGCAAGGGGAGATTATCTCGGATTTCTTGTTAAGATAATTCAAATTGGTTATAATCGCTAAGGCTTCAGTCAAGCACAAATTGCAAAATTTCGAGCCAGGTTAGTAGGATAGAACATGGTTTGTTTGTTTGTTTGTTTGTTTGTTGTTTGTTTGTTTGTTGCAAATATGTTCAGATAAAACAGTAGATGTTGAGTCTATCAAAGAGGTATGTGTTGAAATCCTGTGTTTGATTTTAACAACGACAACTAACCCTACATTCGTTTTATTTCAAAATACAGTATACATAGTGGTAATTGAAATTTAAAAATATATGTATATATCCTGTACCAAAATTAAAAAGTAAATAAATCTATATGAATAAAATTATGAGACAATCGTAAATCGGCTGCTCTTTTAGAATTTTGTATTTTTTTAAATAGAATTTTGGGTATTCATGTAGTATAGTTAACGCAGCATTAGACAGTCTTTTGGGGCTGATTCAGACTCGAAATGACCTACTGAAATAAATCCGAGTCTTTAGCTGGATCGAATCGATCGATTTATCGAGTCACAAGTGTTTTCCTCACCGCTTCATTTTCACTTTGTTCAATGGACAAGAAAACCGATCTTTTATCGATTTTAGTTCTAGTTTTATAACAATTTGGTTAAATTAATAACCAAACGATTAATCAAATTTAAATTTCAAAATTCGGCATTCATGCAGTACAGTTAACAGAAGAGAAATTGAAAACAAACAAAATATGCAACAAATGCAAGAAAATTTAAATTTCTACCGAACTGTATAATTTTAAAGTGTGGAAACTCATTGTAAGATTTATTATCTCTGAATTTGCTAGCAAAACACGGGTAAATAAAAAATGGCAGTCGATTTTGTTTGGAGATGGTTGCTAATTTCAGGATTAAAAGATATTAGACAAAAAAAAGCTTACCCTACTACTAAGGTTTTGGGGTTGCCAGGCGGACTTAGGTTTAGTGGTAAGGTAAGCCATTTTTTTTACTATTTTTTAAGGAATATAACACCACCAACAATACATAGTCGGCCATATTAGATTTTTATTGTCTTTAAAAGACAGATATCGATTGATGAAATCTTATATTGAAATAAAGAAATCTTTAAAACAGTTTCAGAACTTTAAAATTATGCAGGTCCGTAAAAAATAAATTTTCTTGCATTTGGTAACAGTTATTTGTTGTATATTTTGTTTTCTTTAACCGATTTGGTTTAAAAGAGGTACACTCACAGATGCATAAGAAACAAATAATAATATTTGTTTTTAATGGTTGTGTTGAGGAATAGTTTAAAAGGGGGACACTCACATAGACATAAGAAACAAATGATATTTGTTTTTAATGGTTGTGTTGAGGAATAGTTTAAAAGGGAAACACTCACAGAGGCATAAGAAACAAATAACAATATTTGTTTTTAATGGTTGTGTTGAAGAATGGGTTAAAAAGGGGACACTCGACACAACCATTAAAAACAAATAATAATATTTGTTTTTAATGGTTGTGTTGAGGAATAGTTTAAAAGGGAAACACTCACAGAGGCATAAGAAACAAATGATAATAATATTTGTTTTTAATGGTTGTGTTGAGGAATAGTTTAAAAGGGAAACACTCACAGAGGCATAAGAAACAAATGAAAATATTTGTTTTTAATGGTTGTGTTGAGGAATAGTTTAAAAGGGAAACACTCACAGAGGCATAAGAAACAAATAACAATATTTGTTTTTAATGGTTGTGTTGAGGAATAGTTTAAAAGGGAAACACTCACAGAGGCATAAGAAACAAATAACAATATTTGTTTTTAATGGTTGTGTTGAGGAATAGTTTAAAAGGGAAACACTCACAGAGGCATAAGAAACAAATAACAATATTTGTTTTTAATGGTTGTGTTGAGGAATAGTTTTAAAGGGAAACACTCACAGAGGCATAAGAAACAAATGAAAATATTTGTTTTTAATGGTTGTGTTGAAGAATGAGTTAAAAAGGGGACACTCAACACAACCATTAAAAACAAATAATAATATTTGTTTTTAATGGTTGTGTTGAGGAATAGTTTAAAAGGGAAACACTCACAGAGGGATAAGAAACAAATAATAATATTTGTTTTTAATGGTTGTGTTGAGGAATAGTTTAAAAGAGAAACACTCACAGAGGCATAAGAAACAAATAATAATATTTGTTTTTACTGGTTGTGTTGAGGAATAGTTTAAAGGGGGACACTCACAGAGGCATAAGAAACAAATGATGATATTTGTTTTTAATGGTTGTGTTGAGGAATAGTTTAAAAGGGAAACACTCACAGAGGCATAAGAAACAAATAACAATATTTGTTTTTAATGGTTGTGTTGAGGAATAGTTTAAAAGAGAAACACTCACAGAGGCATAAGAAACAAATAATAATATTTGTTTTTAATGGTTGTGTTGAGGAATAGTTTAAAAGAGAAACACTCACAGAGGCATAAGAAACAAATAATAATATTTGTTTTTAATAGTTGTGTTGAGGAATAGTTTAAAGGGGGACACTCACAGAGGCATAAGAAACAAATAATAATATTTGTTTTTAATGGTTGTGTTGAGGAATAGTGTAAAAGGGGACACTCACAGAGGCATAAGAAACAAATAATAATTTTTGTTTTTAATGGCTGTGTTGAGGAATAGTTTAAAAGGGAAACACTCACAGAAGCATAAGAAACAAATAATAATATTTGTTTTTACTGGTTGTGTTGAGGAATAGTTTAAAGGGGGACACTCACAGAGGCATAAGAAACAAATGATGATATTTGTTTTTAATGGTTGTGTTGAGGAATAGTTTAAAAGGGAAACACTCACAGAGGCATAAGAAACAAATAACAATATTTGTTTTTAATGGTTGTGTTGAGGAATAGTTTAAAAGAGAAACACTCACAGAGGCATAAGAAACAAATAATAATATTTGTTTTTAATGGTTGTGTTGAGGAATAGTTTAAAAGAGAAACACTCACAGAGGCATAAGAAACAAATAATAATATTTGTTTTTAATAGTTGTGTTGAGGAATAGTTTAAAGGGGGACACTCACAGAGGCATAAGAAACAAATAATAATATTTGTTTTTAATGGTTGTGTTGAGGAATAGTTTAAAAGGGGACACTCACAGAGGCATAAGAAACAAATAATAATATTTGTTTTTAATGGCTGTGTTGAGGAATAGTTTAAAAGGGAAACACTCACAGAGGCATAAAAAACAAATGATAATATTTGTTTTTAATGGTTGTGTTGAGGAATAGTTTAAAAGGGAAACACTCACAGAGGCATAAGAAACAAATAACAATATTTGTTTTTAATGGTTGTGTTGAGGAATAGTTTTATAGGGAAACACTCACAGAGGCATAAGAAACAAATAACAATATTTGTTTTTAATGGTTGTGTTGAGGAATAGTTTAAAAGGGAAACACTCACAGAGGCATAAGAAACAAATGATAATAATATTTGTTTTTAATGGTTGTGTTGAGGAATAGTTTAAAAGGGAAACACTCACAGAGGCATAAGAAACAAATGATAATATTTGTTTTTAATGGTTGTGTTGAGGAATAGTTTAAAAGAGAAACACTCACAGAGGCATAAGAAACAAATGATAATATTTGTTTTTAATGGTTGTGTTGAGGAATAGTTTAAAAGGGAAACACTCACAGAGGCATAAGAAACAAATGATAATATTTGTTTGTAATGGTTGTGTTGAGGAATAGTTTAAAAGGGAAACACTCACAGAGGCATGAGTAACAAATGATAATAATATTGTTTTTAATGGTTGTGTTGAGGAATAGTTTAAAAGGGAAACACTCACAGACGCATAAGAAACAAATAATAATATTTGTTTTTAATGGTTGTGTTGAGGAATAGTTTAAAAGAGAAACACTCACAGAGGCATAAGAAACAAATGAAAATATTTGTTTTTAATGGTTGTGTTGAGAAATAGTTTAAAAGGGAAACACTCATAGAGGCATAAGAAACAAATAATAATATTTGTTTTTAATGGTTGTGTTGAGGAATAGTTTAAAAGGGAAACACTAACAGAGGCATAAGAAACAAATGATAATAATATTTGTTTTTAATGGTTGTGTTGAGGAATAGTTTAAAAGGGAAACACTCACAGAGGCATAAGAAACAAATGATAATAATATTTGTTTTTAATGGTTGTGTTGAGGAGTAGTTTAAAAGGGAAACACTCACAGAGGCATAAGAAACAAATGATAATAATATTTGTTTTTAATCGTTGTGTTGAGGAATAGTTTAAAAGGGAAATACTCACAGAGGCATAAGAAACAAATAACAATATTTGTTTTTAATGGTTGTGTTGAAGAATGGGTTAAAAAGGAGACACTCGACACAACCATTAAAAACAAATAATATTTGTTTTTAATGGTTGTGTTGAGGAATAGTTTAAAAGGGAAACAAACACAGAGGCATAAGAAACAAATGATAATAATATTTGTTTTTAATGGTTGTGTTGAGGAATAGTTTAAAAGGGAAACACTAACAGAGGCATAAGAAATAAATGATAATAATATTTGTTTTTAATGGTTGTGTTGTGGAATAGTTTAAAAGGGAAACACTCACAGAGGCATAAAAAACAAATGATAATAATATTTGTTTTTAATGGTTGTGTTGAGGAGTAGTTTAAAAGGGAAACACTCACAGAGGCATAAGAAACAAATGATAATAATATTTGTTTTTAATGGTTGTGTTGAGGAATAGTTTAAAAGGGAAACACTCACAGAGGCATAAGAAACAAATGATAATAATATTTGTTTTTAATGGTTGTGTTGAGGAATAGTTTAAAAGGGAAACACTCACAGAGGCATAAGAAACAAATGATAATAATATTTGTTTTTAATGGTTGTGTTGAGGAATAGTTTAAAAGGGAAACACTCACAGAGGCATAAGAAACAAATAATAATATTTGTTTTTAATGGTTGTGTTGAGGAATAGTTTAAAAGGGAAACACTCACAGAGGCATAAGAAACAAATAACAATATTTGTTTTTAATGGTTGTGTTGAAGAATGGGTTAAAAAGGAGACACTCGACACAACCATTAAAAAAAAATATATTTGTGTTGAATGATGTCTTTAGGAATAGTTTAAAAGGGAAACATTCACAGAGGCATAAGAAACAAATAACAATATTTGTTTTTAATGGTTGTATTGAGGAATAGTTTAAAAGGGAAACACTCACAGAGGCATAAGAAACAAATAATAATATTTGTTTTTAATAGTTGTGTTGAGGAATAGTTTAAAGGGGGACACTCACAGAGGCATAAGAAACAAATAATAATATTTGTTTTTAATGGCTGTGTTGAGGAATTGTTTAAAAGGGAAACATTCACAGAGGCATAAGAAACAAATAATAATATTTGTTTTTAATGGTTGTGTTGAAGAATGGGTTAAAAAGGAGACACTCGACACAACCATTAAAAACAAATAATAATATTTGTTTTTAATGGTTGTGTTGAGGAATAGTTTAAAGGGGAAACACTCACAAAGGCATAAGAAACAAATGATAATATTTGTTTTTAATGGTTGTGTTGAGGAATAGTTTAAAAGAGAAACACTCACAGAGGCATAAGAAACAAATGATAATATTTGTTTTTAATGGTTGTGTTGAGGAATAGTTTAAAAGGGAAACACTCACAGACGCATAAGAAACAAATAATAATATTTGTTTTTAATTGTTGTGTTGAGGAATAGTTTAAAAGGGGGACACTCACAGAGGCATAAAAAACAAATGATAATAATATTTGTTTTTAATGGTTGTGTTGAGGAATAGTTTAAAAGGGAAACACTCACAGAGGCATAAGAAACAAATGATAATATTTGTTTTTAATGGTTGTGTTGAGGAATAGTTTAAAAGGGAAACACTCACAGAGGCATAAGAAACAAATGATAATATTTGTTTTTAATGGTTGTGTTGAGGAATAGTTTAAAAGGGGACACTCGACACAACCATTAAAAACAAATAATAATTTTTTTTTTTAATGGTTGTGTTGAGGAATAGTTTAAAAGGGAGACGCCGAAGGAAGCATAAGAAACAAATTTGTAATTTTTTTATGGTTGACATAAGAAATGTATGAAAACAAGTCACGCACAGACCTGAGAAGGTGTCTAAAAATACATGCCTTAACAGACATAAACAAATTATAATAAGTTATGCTATTACTTCTATTCATTTTGCTATCTATTACTAATGAAGATTTTATGTATGTTTGTCTGAAGCCGAAACTATACTATCACTTCTATTAAATGTACTATTGTACTATCCTTTAATGCCTAATTCAGGGGTGGGGGCTAATAATGTAGTATCTGTTTTTTGTTGTTGTTATGAAATCATCTTCATAGACATTATCTACGCCTTTGAGGGGGTAGTATAGTATATGTTTTTCGTCATTATACCATCTTGCCAGGGATTACTTTCTCCTATTGTGGGGCTGTGTAGTATCTGTTCTGTTGTCAAAAGCCCATCTTACCAGGCATTACCTTCTTTTTGGGGATGGGGTAGTGTATGTCAACTAGAAATTGTCACAATCGTTTATTTATGAGGAAACTCAACACTTACATAATATATACTAGCAAAAATATTAATAACAAGCCGCACGTGTGTGGTCCTCCTCTGTATGTGACTCGATGTGGCGAGTGTAAAATGCAATAAATTTGGGCAATTTGGGGCATTTTTGACCCTCCTTTGACCCCCTGGGGGCACAAACCAGAATTTTTCTGAGGTCAAGGATGCTCATTTTATATCCAGAACAATTGTCTCTACATTTTGGCCAAGTTTCAGAAAAATTGAATAGATGGATCAAACGTTATGGGAGAAAAGGGTCATTTTTTGCCATTTTGAGTGCTTTTGACTCCCTGGGGGCGCGAACCAGATTTTTTCTAAGGTTAGCGATACTTATTTTCTATTAGGAACAATTGCCTCCACATTTTGGCCAAGTTTCAAAGAAATTGAATGGATGGATGAAACGTTATGGGGGAAAAAATGTCATTTTTTGCCATTTCGGGGCCTTTTGACCCCCTGGGGGGCTAACCAGATTTATTTTTCAAAATCGGAGAATGTCACTTTCTAACCTGACCAAAGTTTCAACTTCATGCAAAATTTCAGAGAAATTCAATGGATGGTTGCGGAGAAAACTCCGAACGGACGGACGGACGGACAGACGGACAGACGGACAGACGGACGGAAATGCCTCAAAATATAGACCAAAAATATATTTAAGGTTGAGCTGAGAAGATATGTAAAAGTAGGGAACGCAAATAAAAATAATTTTATTTTTAAATTATAATAATAGACTTAATAAAGGAGACTTTGTTGGTTTGGTCACATTTAAAAAATGGATTAGAGGTTTGGGTTGGGTTAGTAGATGTATAACAGTTGTGGTAGCCGGGTAATGTGTCAGGGGAAGGCCAAGGAATGCATGGGAAGAAGTGATAAGGATGGATTTGAGAGAAAGAGGTAGAAATAAAGACCTGGCCAGAGATAGGTTAGTTTAGAAGTAATTTCTTAAAGCTGTCCAACACATGTCAGAATTTAAAATAGACATTATTAAAGAAGTATAACACAATAATAAAAATAATATTTTTTTAAGTGCTGTGTTAAAAAGATGTTTAAAAAGAGGAGATTCTCTAAGAAGCATAAAAAATAAATAAATAATAAATAAAAAACCTTTGAGTTAGAATTAACAATCCCAAATAAAACATTGACAATCGAAAATAAAACATTAACAATCCAAAATAAAATATTAGCATTGGTAATCGAAAATAAAACATTAACGATCCAAAATAAAACATTAACAATCGAAAATAAAACATTAACGATCCAAAATAAAACATTAACAATCGAAAATAAAACGTTAACGATCCAAAATAAAACATTAACAATCGAAAATAAAACATTAACGATCCAAAATAAAACATTAATAATCCAAAATAAAACATTAACAATCCAAAATAATTCCTACCTCTTCAGATTCTTGTCCTTTTATGAATGTGCAGATTCCAGCTCGGACACGATTCTTGTACCCTCGTACAGTTCCCTTGCTGCTGATAATTCGTGTTTCCTGGAAAGTTTGTGGATTTGTCATATCCCGACGCCCTGCAAAGGTTGATTCATCTTCACAACTCAAAGTCTGAGCGGTATCAATGTAAAATTGTGGTACTACTGGTATTAAACGGGTGGATGATCGTTTCTTTTGCTTGTACTTTTGGTTTCTGTTAAGTTTTGAATAATTTTTATCCAAGAAGGTTATAGAACCACTGTCTTCAACTTTATGGTTACCGTTTTCTTGTATTTGTTCAGAGTTGGTTAGAGGAGCATCCACTCCGGACAACGAGGATGAGTCAACTTCATCAACGGTAGTACTATTATCCATGACCATTGGAAGGAAAGTGTTGCCAAGAATTGCCCACCTGTCTTTCGCTGAGTATCACTGTACAACACTGATATGTCCGTCACAGATTTGCACATAATATGACAAAGTGAGGTCGACGAGAGAGAGAGAGAGAGAGAGAGAGAGAGAGAGAGAGAGAGAGAGAGAGAGAGAGAGAGAGAGAGAGAGAGAGAGAGAGAGACTTTAATGGAAAACTGTTACACTTGAGAGAGTTGTTCGGGTCACGTCTCGTCTTCCCCGTGTAGCTAGAAAAAAAGAAGAAAAAAAGAAAAAAAGAAAAAAAGAAACATAATTTTCAACAAACGCGCAAAAAAGAAAGAAGAATGAGAGAAATTGCGAGATAAAGTACACAGTTTTAAAATAGAAAAGAAAAAGTGATGAGAAAAAAATATATAACGAAAATGAAAAAGAAAAAAACTATGAGTGAAAACGAATTGGCAAGCAAAAGTTTAGGTGAATTTTTTTGTAAGGCAAACCTGTTGATTGCTTTGTGCAGTCGGTCACACTTCAGTTTCATCTGTCACGTGTAAGTTTTTTTCTAATAGATCTTAATATTTTACAAACTACACGGTCAGTCCTTATGGAAATGTGTGTGTTGATTATATAAATTTACAAATAACTAGTTGTCTCTACTCAGCGTTGCCTGGGATTATTTTTACTTTCATTAATAAGTTATGCGACTGAAATGTAAAAAAAGATATTGCATCCTCTATTTAAAAAAAAGTGAAAAGGAGACCAAACAAATAGAAATAACTCTGTATTCGTCAATAGCGATTTGCTTCCCTTTATAAAAAAGTAAAATGTCCACCAAACAAAGAGAAATAACTCTGCATTGATGAATACAGAGTTATTTTCCTGTTTTAAGTTGGCGTTATTTTGAAAATTATTTGTCTGATAAAATAATTTCTCAAATTAATTAAATCGAATTACGTTTTTATCTTGCTAAAAAAACGTTGCACAAAAACAACGTTGCACAAAAATAAACACCTGATGAATCAGAATCAAATATTGATATATCTATAATAATGGAGTTTATGTATCTGTCTGTCTGTCTGAAGTCAAAACTATACTATTTAAGACTATTGTACTTATGAAATAGTATAGTATATACTATTTCAGACTAATGTACTATCTTTAAATGCTCAATTCAGGGGCATAGTGTAGTGTAGTATCTGCTCTGTTGTCATGATACCGTCCTCCCAGACATTACCTCCTCCTTTTTTGAGAGGTGTGGAGGTAGTGTTGTATCTGTTCTGTTGTCATTATACCACCCTCTCAGATATTACCGCCTCCTTTTATTAGAGGTGTGGAGGTAGTGTAGTATCTGTTCTGTTGTCATGATACCATCCTGCCAGGTATTACCTCTTTCTTTTTTTGAAAGGTGTAGAGGTAGTGTAGTTTCTGTTCTGCTTCCAACTAGCAAAAATATTTATTAATGATGGAGTTTATGTATCTGTCTGTCTGAAGCCAAAATTATACTATTTAAAACTATTGTACTTATGAAATAGTATAGTATATATTATTTAAGACTAATGTACTATCTTTATTTCAGACTAATCTTTAAATGCTCAACTCATGGGCATAGTGTAGTGTAGTATCTGCTCTGTTGTCATGATACCGTCCTCCCAGGTATTACCTCTTTCTTTTTTGAGAGGTGTTGAGGTAGAGTAGTTTCTGTTCTGCTTCCAACTAGAAAAAAAAATTTTTGGAGGCGGGTAAATTTTTTTTTTAACTAAAAATTTTTCTTTGGGTGGGGGAGGGTAAACAAATGGGGAGGGGGTGAATTTTTTTTAACTAAAAATATTTCTTTGGGTGGAGGAGAGTAAACAAAAACATTTTTTTTTGGGGGGGGGTAGATTTTGTTTTCTTTTCTTTTTAACTAAAAATATTTCTTTGGGTGGAGGAGAGTAAACAAAAACATTTTGGGGGGGGGGGGTAGATTTTGTTTTCTTTTCTTTTTAACTAAAAATATTTCTTTGGGTGGAGGAGAGTAAACAAAAACATTTTTTTTGGGGGGTAGATTTTGTTTTCTTTTCTTTTTAACTAAAAATATTTCTTTGGGTGGAGGAGAGTAAACAAAAACATTTTTTTGGGGGGGTAGATTTTGTTTTCTTTTCTTTTTAACTAAAAATATTTCTTTCGGTGGGGAGAGTAAAAAAAATTTGGGTGGGGAGGAAATTTTTTTTTTTAACTAAAAATATTTCTTTTGGTAAAAAAAACAATTCGAGGGGGTGTGGGTGAAAAACAAAATTTTTTTCTTACAAAAAATAAATATTTTTAGGAGGGTTGACGTGGGTGAAAATTTTATTTTTTTTAGGGGGAGGTGAAAGAAATTTTTAAAAAAATGTTTAACTAAAATATTTTTGGTCCGAAACAAAGAAAATCAATGTCTAACCATCCAAGAAATATGACTGGGGCATTATCGGTCTACAGGTGAGCGTTCATTTCTGACGCGGCATTCTAGCAAAAATAGACGACCGGAGGGAGGCTATTTTTGCTAGTTTCTATAATTAATTTGGATCGGGTTGACTCAAGCATGACTGACCAACGAAAATTGCCTATTTTATATACCATAAAATTCTTAAGTTTGAAATAGCATTTTCTTGGGTCTGTCAGAAAAGGGTTTTTTTGCAGTTGGTTGGTTACTCGTTAGTCTAGTCTGTCACGTTCAAGTTTTTTTCAATGTATATAATATTAAAACTCTGATAACCTTACTTGCGTGTTTGCATACTGAATTTTTGAAATGGTGGAATGAAGGGTGAATGACACAATAAGTTGTAGGAGGAGGAGAACAGGAGGCAAGTGGTGGGAAGATGGCAATAAAGAGAATAGTTGTATTAGTAGCAGCAGCATAATAGAAGGAGAGTAAGAGGATGACTTAAATGATGTAAATAAAGACGAAAAGTGGAGTAGTAGTGGTGCATCTTACTTTAGATGTATCGAAGCATCTCTATAAAACGCTATGTCCATCTGTGGCTCTGCCACACTTACGTTTTAAATAATGGTAACGGTACAGAATAGTTAACACCTGAGAACTTGTACCCCCCCCCAAAAAAGTACATGCAAAACACATAATTTATATAAAACACATTAGAATGACATTCTCTAACAATTTCTACCGCCAAGTTTTAACATGTGAAAACGATTTGTAAGATTTTTTTAAAACAGAAAAAAATCTTACAAATCGTTTCTACACATTAAAACTAGCTGGGTTTAGTAGAGAATTTCATTCTAATGCGTTTTATATAAATTATGTGTTGTTTTTTTGTTTCTGTTTGTACAGTTCTGAGTGCTTGCCGATAACGAGGGAGACGGAGTGAAGATTCACCGTTATAAATTAAAATGCTCCGCTGGATCTCGGGAGTTACACTGCTCGACCACGTCTGTAATGATGACATCCGAAGACGCTACGGCATTGCACTGAGCGAGTGAAAGACAAGGAAATAGTGGCCCAGAAGTTTCAGAGAAGTGACCGAGAGGATAGGCGATGATAAGATGGGCAGATGTCCTGCACAATGATCTCCGTAAAACCAGCCTTCACCCGGTGATCGTACCAAGTGGAAGCAAAACTCCATTATTTAAGATCCCGTTAACGCAAACAGATTTACATAGTGTTGGCAAGTGTGAGTATTGATTTATTCCTCTCCAGAAGTTAGGCACAAGGCCAGTTTTTATCTTACTCCCACAAGTAAGATGTGACCCAAAGTCGGGTCGGGAAAGTGGGGTTTAAAAATTGCCTGGGCAGCCCCGTCGGCATTCCCCGGTAGGGGCGCCCCAGGCAGTAAGCAATAAACTTACTCCTCCCCAAAGAGGAGAGGCAAAGCCTGGGAGGGTGGACCTCCTAAAACTGCACAGGACAGACCCATAGACCGACGTAAATCAAGCCCGAAGGCCAAGACAATACCAGTCTATGGGGTGCAGTATCCATCGGAACAGATACTACACTTTGATCTTAGCCAAAAGGCCAAGACTAAGACTTGTTGGCAAGTGTGAGTAGGTATTAGTATGATGTTGCATCAGCACACCCGCTAAATAGGTAATCAGTATCTTTGATGTCAAACCAATATAAAAATAAAGCATCTAAGGGTTAAAGCATTAACCATTATTTGCTTTAACAAAATGAGTATGTAATTATTTTAGCAGCTATATCCATTTTTAATTGTAGTGGCTTTGCTGCTGTTGGGCTGCTGTTCAGTTTTAGGAGGTCAACCCTCCCAGGCTTTGTCTTCTCTCTGAGAAGGGTTAGTTTATTGCTAATATCCTGAGGCGCCCTTATCAGGTAATGCCGACGGGGCTGCTAAGGTAGTTTTTGTAGGCCAGAGTGCGCTTATCCTGACCTTGTGTCTAACCAACTAGCAATAATATGTCTATTTTTAAATTGAACTTATGCTTACTGTATCAATATACAGTTTACAGAATTACTTGAACAAAAAGGGGTAAAAAAATGACGTAATTCGATTAATCAGTTTGTCTTTCTAATAATAAGTCTAGTTTGTTTAAAGAAAAACTTAAAAATCTTGTATACAACTAACTTATGTGCCGGGTGACAAAGATGCTAGAACATTTAGCCATAATTATTCAGACCTCTCGTTCACTATTACAAAAATCAATTATTGTGGACTTTGCCGTAGCTCAGATATAACACAAAGAAAAAGAAGTTGGATGTTTTTCCTTTTTGGTTTACGTAGTCTTAAAAAGACCAAGGCTATATGTAGGAGGAAAACAGTCAGCGTGAAAAGAGTTTCATGGGTCTGCAGTTCTTGGAAAGAAGCTACTGGGATAGGAAGCTGTATTATAACAAAGTATCAGAACAGCAAATTGATGGAGACCACTTGACCAACGAGTCAAACGAGCTGGAACAAAGGAAGCAGATAATAAATAAGACAATTCTGAAGAACACATGGCATAATAGTACTTATAGAAAAGACTGAGACTAGCAACATCACGTCTGTGAGAGAGGGGGTACAGAGAAGAAGAAAGAGTGGGGCCAATCAAATTACAGATACACTTCTGAACCTTATTAAGAACCTTCAAATGGGACAGAGATTCACCAGCCCAAATATGACAACAGTACTCCATACATGGTCTGATAGTAGATTTGTAGAGATAGAGAATAGCCTCAGGTGTGAGAAAGTGTTTGGAGCGATAAAGAGAACAGACTTTGCGACTTTTACTACCTTTTTCATGGTGAGATGTGCAGATTAAGAATATTCGTTAGTTTTTATTTTTAGCTAATCATCATCATCCTCATTATTATCATCATCATCATGTTTTTTTTATAATGAAAGATTTGCTCATTCTGACGCCTGAGCATTCATATAAATGAATAAGATGAGTCAAGCAAAAAAGCCCACCATATAATGTGTTATCTGTACTACTAAATATATGGGATGGGCTTTTTTATGAATTGATCAGGATAGGTAATAGAGACTTATATATATATATATATATATATATATATATATATATATATATATATATATATATATATATATATATATATATATGTATATAAGTTAGTTGAGATCAATAAAATTTGAACATTGTTTTAAGAATTCAAAAGCAACGATTATTAGGCATTTCCAAGACTTTTTTGGAAATATTTTATTTTTCATTATTTTTGATGATTCCAAAACGTCCCTTCGTCAGCGCCTTTTATAACATAACATACAGAAGTCTCTTGAGAAAAAATAAAAGCTTTTTAATAGCAATCTAACAATCAACCATTGAGCTGATATTTATATCTGCAGTATTTGGAGTTTTCTTAAATGCTTATATATATATATATATATATATATATATATATATATATATATATATATATATATATATATATATATATATATACAGAGAGAGAGAGAGAGACAGATATATATATATATATATATATATATATATATATATATATATATATATATATATATATATATATATATATATATATACACACAGACAGACAGAGACAGAGAGAAAGAACAAGAGAGAGAGAGAGAGAGAGAGAGAGAAAATAGAAGAATAGAAGAATACCCGTCCCAGGATGCATAAAATTAATTCCCCAAACAGAACAATTTTGCACCACCTTTATGCCCCTTTACAAAGATTAAAATCAAAATAATAATTCAATGTCTAGAATCCATATCCTAATTTTCAACAAAATCCATTATATGATTTTGATTCTAAAAAATGTCTTAAGCTTAAAGGATCTTAAGAAGAAATTGAAATTTACGGAATTTTGCTTAATTGGTGTCTAATGACTATGGATAAAATTCAAATCTAATGTATTTGAATTTTCAAATAGGACTTTATGCCCATATTATGCACCCTAAAACACTCCAAAGAAACTGAAATTTGAAGAATATTTTTGTAATTGATGTCGTATACCTATTGCTAAAATTTCACAAAAATCGGAGGTATCTGAATTTTCATGAAGGATTCCGCCTCCTTTTTACCCTCTTTGTATAAAGCTAAATTAAAATAAATATAGCACACACTTAGCCCACTTATACCTAGCAGTTGTGTTCCAAAATTCACAATGATCGGTTAATTAGTTTAGGAGTTAATCCTATGCATACACCTAATTATATATATATATATATATATATATATATATATATATCATGATATAAAATGAAATAATAAAATAAGGTGCCAATCAAATTTTATTAGAATTCATTTTATATCATGATATTAATGCTCTATCCAGTATATTGAGCTTCTGTTTTTATCCGGATGTTTCACTAATTATAAGATATTAGTTGACACTTATATCTTTTGTTGGATTACTTTATATATATATATATATATATATATATATATATATATATATATATATGCAGAAAATATATTGAAAATGGCAGCTCACACATTATATGAGCCGCCATTTTCCGGGAAGACAGACAGAAGAGAGTCCGGTAGAGAGGCCTATTATAGGTCCTCTTTATTAGGATTTGAAATCGACGGTACTGATATTATTCTGATCATCTGTAATACAAATATTAATATACATATATACATATGTTTTAGCATATACTTTCTATACTTTATATTTACCAACTTCTTTCAATTTAAGCTCGATGAATGTTAACCAGTAACAACAGAGCATATATAAGTAAGCCAAGTTCAATTACATTCCAAAAACCAATATTATTTTATTTTTCTTACAAAATATTTTTTAAAAAAACCTCCTTCAGTGTAAATTATTTTACGAATCGTTTCGCTTAAAGTAAAACAAACAACATTATTATGTCAATATTGGATCTGTTTACTACAAGTCAACTCAAATATATATATATTTTCTTGTTCTTATTCCAGAAAGATTTATCAGTACTATTTGGAGCAAAGAGTCTAAAATCAAACTGTGTGTGTGTAAATTGTGAAATGTGTTTTTATCGATCTTTAATGATGAAGTATAATTACGTCGGATGAAAGTTACACGCACATAGTACAAACATACCACGATTTGGACATTCGGATGTAAAACTAGATGTTAACAAACGTTTTCCCTTCAAGAATATCATCATAAAATAGAAAAAAAATATGAACAATAGAAAAAATATAATATATAAAAACAATATATAAAAAAAATAAAGAATAAATAAATGAATTCTGAATGCACTTCAGTTTTTTCCAGCCTGGTGGGTGAATTTTTATAGGCACTGATGAAGTCCTCTTCAAGAAAATTGATATTTTGCATATTTTGAATATTCTATATATAATGAAGATGTATGTGATTGAGGAATGCCGAAACAATTGTATGCAAATAAAAAACTGTTTTTTGATGAATTTATGAAAAATTTTCCTCTGCATTTGCTGAGATTTATATGACATTAAATTGAATTAGAATTCTAATTCTACACTATTATGCTTTTGCAAAAAACATTGTGTCATAAAAACTTATATTAAATTTTTTTTAAATATAAATACATATACATATATATATATATTTTTTTTAAAATGGAAATCGCTCCAGACAAGGCATGAAGCCACTTGATGTTAGGAGCTAAAAAAAATACTACTTCAAGGTCAAAAACTAACCAACGATAAGTGGATGGATAGATTCTGACCCAGAAAGCAGCAATTCTTCTCTCTTTGTCAGAAACATCACTCATGGAATGTGAGGACTAAATGACAAAATAAGGGAAGCGAGAGTTACGAGGCTTAAATACTTTACTGCAGTCTCACAGTAAATCCGATCGTCAGAAGTGTATTCTCATCCCATATGTCTGTATACATTTGAATGCAACCTCAAAAGTGTTCATCAATACTATTTTCTCCCCTTTTGAGGAGGAATTGTGAAGTGTGTAATTTTACACACCAATTATCCTTGACTTACTCAATTTTGTTCGAAGCACTTTTCCATCTTTCTAATTTCTTGGGCTACAAGAGTTAACCCTCCATATAATCTAGAAGTTACTACACCAGCGTTTTTCCTAGCCACCACCACCACCACCACCTGATCTAAGTCTCTCTTTAACAATCACATTACACATCCATCGCATCATTCTCATATTGTTTCTCTCCATGCAACGCATGTCCGCAACCCTCACTGGCCAAGTTTCACTTCCATACATCATCAACCGGCATACACATGCCTGATAGACTCTTCCTTTAATCGACAGTGGTAAAACTCTACTGGTTAGTAATCACAGAAATTCTCTGAACTTACTCCATCCACGTTTAATTCTTGCAATCACAGTAGCACTCGCTCCTCCTTGTGTTCCAATGGTAGACTCTTTTCCTTTCCAAACAATGAAAATGTCTATGCACGAAGCAGAACACTTCAATGAATCACATCGTTTTGCACCAATGTTACATGATATCTGTTATTAGTCAGAATTTAAATGTTCGAGATAGATCGACAAAATGCTTTCATAAATCTCTTCTAAAATCTCTTATGACCGCCCAACCAGCAACGATTTCACATCCAGAAAAAAAAATAACGACTGTTCACTTCAACACATAACTACATGCGTAAAAAGAAACGAAAAACAACTTCAACGATTTACCTTTAAAGTCAACAAAACCCGCCTGCAACAATTGTCAGTTGCAGGTGAAGTGCTCTTTAGCCTCGGTAGACAACCACCGAGAAATGGTGTCTCGATCAAAGCACTGGTCCCCATCATCACACTTGGTTGACGTCAGGAGGGTCATCTGGACTATAACAACCTTACCTCAGCTAAGGAAATGACTCCCAAAGAAAATTTGTTGCGTTTCAGGTTATGTAGTTTAAATAAAGACCTGGGCAGAGATAGGTTAGTTTGGAAGTCAATTTTCTAAAAACTGTCCAACACATGCCGGCATGTAAAACGTGCGTTAAACCGATGTTTACATGAACTTATTAACGTGTATAAAATTGAACTTTTATATCATTTTTTAAATGTATTGCAGACATTTTCTTTTTGATCATCGACTAGTACGTTTTAACCTCTTCATTTTTTATTCTAAATTTGTAATATTCTGTTATTGAATAAAGATTTTATTTCTCATGTAAAATTCCTTTTTAAATAAAATAAAGGCAATTTCTTAAAAAAAACTTACCAGACAACTTATAGAATAGAAACATGGTGCTAATTTTCAAGTTTTACATACAAAAACCGGGAAAAACCCAAATTGGGAAAAACCCAAAACGCTGTGTGAATCAATGAATTTATATATTAATACTCATTCATTGCGTCCTCAACTTCCTTGTTTTATTTTTTGTAAAACAGCCGGGAAGTTTTGTAATTACTAAGCATTGCTGACTAAGAGAAGAGTCTATCAGGCATTTGTACGAAGTGTGATGATGTATGAAAGTGAAACCTGGCCAGTTAAGGTTGCGGATATGCGTTGCATGGAAATAAATGATATGAGAATGATATGATGGATGTGTAATGTGAGTCTTAAAGACAGACTTAGATCTGGTGAGCTCAGATGAAAGATTAAATTTGGATAGGGAGATGTGTGCAGAAGAGGATACTTTGTTGGTTTGGTCACGTTGAACGAATAGATGAGAGTTCTTGGGTTCGTAAATGTAGAAGTGTTGAGGTAGCAGGTTCAGTTCCCAGTGAAAGGCTAAGGAAATGATGGGAGGAAGAAATAAGGATGGACGAGAGAAAGAGTGATAAATAAAGATTTCTAAAAGCCGTCCAACACATGCCAGCATGTAAAACGGACGTTAAACCGATGATGATGATGATGATGATGATGATGATGATGATGATGATGATGATGATGATGATGATGTCTGTACAATATTAGGTATAGCCAACATTTTGAAAGAAAACAGATACTCCACCCTTATGTTGAACGTTTTATGAGAATTCAAAACCATGAATTTACACTTATTTCAACATTTCCTCTAAATTAGAAAGCCTAAAATTTAGGAAAAAAAAACAACAACAAAAGTTAATATATTTACTTAATTATAATCAAGGGAGGCGCGAGAGCGCTCTATCCCTTAATAGACTACATGAATAGCCTATGCTGGAAATCTCATTTCTTTGATCAATCATAACTCAAAAACCAATAAACCAAATTAGTTGAAACTTTGCACAAAATTTTTATTTGATAGGTTCTATAAGTGTGTAGAATTTCAGCATCATTAGTCAAGGCAACCCAGAGATCCAGAAAGTTCAATCATGAAATCATGTTATCTGTGTGTACGTACGTATGTACGTGCCACCCTGTATCTCATCAACTATTTGATCGATTCAGCTGATTTTTGGCAGAGATAGAGGTTCTAGGGTCTAGTTGATGGCATTTTAATTTCAGTTTACCATATACCTTAGTTTTCCAGAAAATTCCAAAAAACCTTTAAAATGACCAGTATTCATACACTTTATTCTATATCCTATCGACCATTTGATGGATTCAGCTGATTTTTGGTAAAGATAGAGGTTCTAGTGTCTAGTTGATGGCATTTTAATTTCAGTTTACCATATACCTTAATTAGTCAAACTACCAACTATATCAGTTATGAGAAGGCATTGTATTGAGGCATAGCCTTTACAAAAGTAGTGACATTCCATGAAAAATGCCAGTATACTGAAATCATATGCCCTTAATAGGGTTAAGATGAAAATTCATATACACTAAATGTACAAAAGCAAGGAAATTCCCAAATTTTTACACTTTTATTGTCATTAAGGGTATGCAAGCACAACAGGGCTATGTATTTTACTGGTAGGAATTTTTCTTCAGCGCACCTCACACACTTCATCCACTCATGCATAGAGATTTATACTGTAGTGACGTGATAATGAAATGGTTTGGTTGATATGTAGTCATACCCTTAATGACAATAAAAGTGTAAAAATTTGGGAATTTCCTTGCTTTTGTACATTTAGTGTATATGAATTTTCATCTTAACCCTATTAAGAGCATATGATTTCAGTATACTGGCATTTTTTATGGAATAGAAATGGACTATGGATTCCCATTCCATAGTCTGTGTGAAACGAACTGGCAGATCTATAAGTACAAGTACAAACTCGTACATGAAAAAGTTGGGAGTCATCGATATGAAGGAAGTTATCCAAAGTAGAATATTAAATTGGTTCGGTCATGTGTAAAGATGTTGTCTTAACACATATAAACAAATCGAACAAATACAAAGGGAAATAAATCTGTTTGTATTATGTCACAAGAGAGATAACTCCATAGTGACTAAAAATGCAAATAAAATATGTTTATTTTTTTCATTTTATAAAAAAACTAGCAGGGCTACCCGGCGTTGCCCGGAGCAAAAGTGTAACATATTACCATTAAAACTTTTCTCTCTCTCTCTCTCTCTCTCTCTCTCTCTCTCTGTCTCTTTCCTCCTTCCCTGTTCACCCTCCTTCTCCCCACCCCCTCTTTTTATCTCCACCCAGTCCATTCCTTTCTCTGGATATACACACACATAAACAACTCATTTTTTTTATAGATTCATCGAGGAATAAGTCAGCATAAGGGAATTAACTGTGAAAAAAATAATGGTTACTTCCCTTTAGTTAGTGGCTAGAAAACAGACCCCTCTCTGACGAAATCTGCACCTGTTTAAGATCAAAGAATGAATAAGTTTTTTCTAAATTCTAGATATTATTTACCCAAGGCAATGCCGATCAAGAAAATACCAACTTTGTGAGTGCTTGTTTTGTTGTTTTTTAGTTTTAGACACACACACACAAACTGCCCTTTATATAATAGATGTTAGATGTCGGTAACGGCAACAAGCAGAAGCCACAACGTCGAATGAAAACAATGTTGAAGAAGTGGAAAACGAAAAAACATTTATTGATTTATTTACATTGTTGCATTTTATTGTTTTTGCAATTAGCAGGTATTAAATTTGTAAATTAAAATTTTTTTCTACATATGTGGCAGAGAGAGAGAGAGAGAGAGAGAGAGAGAGAGAGAGAGAGAGAGAGGGGGATGTGGCAGAGTGGACTGCTTGAGAAAAGAGCCCTACGGAATTTAGAGGCCACTAGTATTAGTAGTAGATTGAAATTGTGATTTCACAAAAAGAACAAATTGTTTATTTTGACAATATTAAATCTGCAATGTGGCGAGATGAGTTATGGAGTTGGCAAGGTGAAGTTGGCTGTTTTGACATATGAGTGTGTTGATAGGTAAGGGTGACACCTATCCGATATCTGCTAATTATAAAAGCTAAAACATATTTTCATGACAGAAGTCGGAACAGACGCCCTAGTCATGAGAGGAAAATGCGTTCAACTCTGAGAGAGAGAAAGAGAAAGTGAGAGAGAGAAAGAGAGAGAGGGGAATGATGGATGAGTAAAACCAATGAAAAATATCACGCATGAAAGAAGTTTTTGGCCGGGCAATGCCAATGATCCCTTCTTTAATATATAAACGAAAGAAAATCATAGTTTAGAGGACACCAGAAAAGGACAGAGGTTGTAGAATTGCCTGCCTTTGAGGAAATTGCCTAAGATGAATTCTAATTCTATTAGCCCATCGAGAAATAAAGAATAATAGAGAATAAAGTCCCAGTCCAAATCCAAGGTATTAACCCCACATATCCAATGAATA
Organism: Sepiola atlantica; assembly: GCA_963556195.1. Classification (NCBI taxonomy): domain Eukaryota; kingdom Metazoa; phylum Mollusca; class Cephalopoda; order Sepiida; family Sepiolidae; genus Sepiola; species Sepiola atlantica. The sequence goes on from OY744550.1 coordinate 35,161,589, forward strand.
TTATTGTGCTTTTAACATCGTCTTCTTTTGTTTTCGATAATATATATCTTATTTTCCTATCAAGAATATTCTTGTGATCTTTTTTCTTTCCTTGCTGTGTTCCATGCATTCTCATTCCAGTCGACGCTGATCTTCTGAAATCGATGCGGAATCCTGACTTTGGATAAAGAAAACACAATGTGGCAAAGTCAGGACCGATCAACTAAGATGCTTCAACCATCTTTAGCCTTTGTCAGAAGAGTGGAACCCATTCGTCGACTTCGACACCCTAGGAACCAGGCCAAACTCTGAGGCGGCATCAACCACAACAGGGAGTGGGAACAAGTAACCTACCAATGCAGTCCATCAGGTCTTATCCGTCGGTTATCGAGACTAGTAATAGGGACCGCTATGAAGTCATAAGTGGTATCTGTGGAGCCACATACATAGGAAGGGGGAAGAAAATGCGTTATACATATATATACCTGTTTAAAATATTGCCGCTCCTCCATATTGATATTCCTTGCTTATATCCAGCCCTGTAGACTAAATAATTGTTTGCTTAGTAATATTATCTGTGCAAACAATAGCATCAACAAAAAAATCAGCTTAATACATAACATACTGTATGCTGTCAGAAAGACCCATGATATAATGGATACAAGTGCTAAATAATAATAAATTTATAGTAACAGTATTATGGAAGTTTCAGGTTCAATCCTCAGTATGGGCGATAGTAAGAATACAATTACAAATTACTTAAGACTTCTACCTATTCATCCCCGTGGATTAAATAAAGGGTTCCATTCGGAATTCTGTACAGATTCTTAAGTTCAACATAAAAATTCCCAAGTTCAATAAGACGCACCTGAAGAAGGTCGAAGGTTACATCGGCCGAAATGTTGTAAGAATAAAATCCAAGATGAGAACAGTAGTCTGAATAATCCAAATAATACAGAAATTTCCAATATTAAAACATATAACACATTTACTGCAACTTTGGTAGGTGACGGTACCTAAGTGGTTAACAACATGGACTGACAACCTGGGCGTGCCAAGTTCGAATCCAGTTCGTTCCACAGAAACACTTTCACTTAGGATGTTGGCAACCTTCACGTGGTCCCGCCTGTAAGTAACTGATCTCTTTCTAGAAAGAATTCTAACTAGAAAGATACCGGGGAAACCAATGCCAACAATAGAATCATCTGATTCATACAAAATAAAATGAATGACTGTAACTTTTCACCTGCTAAAAAGATTTTTCCTTACAGAAAATGGATGGTGAAACTAATTTGAGATTGTCGAGAAGTTTTCTTACCTTGGTGATACCATTTGAGCACAGGGTGGGTCAAGTGCTAGTGTAATTGCAAGAGTTAGGAGTGAATGGGATAAGTTCAGGGAATTTCTGTCATTACTAACTGTCATTAATGATGTATGGAAGTGAAACCTGACGAGTGAAGGTTAAGAACATGGGTTGCATAGAGAGAAATGATATCAGAATGATACGATGGATATATACTGTTTAGATTTAATCTTCCATTATATCATTCTTATATCATTTTTCTTTGTGCAACATTATGTTCTCAACCCTCATTGGCCAGATTTCACTTCCATACATTATCACACTGCGTACACATGCCTGACAGACTCTTTCCTTTCGTTGGCAGTGCTTGAAATAGAGAAAGGTCTAGTCAATCATCATAAGTATAATACCGACCGGGTATCAAAGCCAAGCTGAGTTTTCAGTGGTTATGACACAGGATTTTCTGGTATTGATGCCCAACCCGACTGCTGAGAGCTGCATCCCCTCTTTACATAATAAAAGAGACAACAGTTGTTTCTGATTGTTGGAAGGCGTATAACATATTATAAGAAGAAGGGTACCGACATCTAATGGTCAGCCATTCCTTGAATTTGGCAAGTGTAGTATCTGTTTTGATCATCTTTTCTCTCCTCAATCAACAAAGGAGAAATCCTTCTAGATTGAAAATAGTTTTTTTGTCCCAATTCAGAGCGCCTTTTTTCGTAGGAGCTGGATTTTCTCCACATTAAAAACCGACCATGTCTCTAATATTGCAAGTAAACAGGGACACGAAGGCTACAAAAAAACGAGGGTGGGACAAACAGTTGAATTCATGTACTCACAAAAATTTTGGATCCACTCTCTCGTCTCCATTCTATCTCAGATACCTGCATTATACCCTTTTTCAAATCTAACCTACTAATTATTGCAAAAAGTAAAAAATAATAATCCTCCACAGTATAATAAAGAGCAATGTGTATTTATTTGTGTGTGTATATATATATATATATATATATATATATATATATATACACACAAATAAATACACATGAATGCCTGTATGTCTTGCCGCTTTAAATGTGTTAAAATTATCATTGTTTATAATTGGCCTATCGGTTAGCGACGTTGGATTGGGGTTGAAAAATACTTGTAATCCAGGGTTTCGAATCGTGTGACCGGTAGTGAATAGTCATACTTCTATGCTGATGAGTCTTGATTGAAAAGAGACGAAACGTATACGTCCATAGATAAATAAACAATAACAAATATTCATATATATATATATATATATATATATATCTTTACCGTCACGTGAAAGCTAGTGAGTAAAAAACTGGCAGACGAATCCATTTCAAGTATTAAAGAGGACTGAGAAAATAAATAGCAAGTCAGACAATCTATTTCCATAATGAGACGTTTTTTTCTGTTTCGATACCGATTCATACGTTTTTTATTTTCTTTTTTTAAAACTTTCCAGTTTAAGACGTTTTCTTCCTTTCTTTCTTTTTTTGGGGGGAGGGGAATTTTGCAGAGAGTGTTCATCTCCAATAATACCAGTTATTGTTTTTAATTAACTCAGGTAGAATCCTTTTTTCTGTTTTTAAACTTTCCCGTTCGAGACGTTTTATTCTTATTTCTTTTTTTTTTACTTCACCTTCCCAAGTTCGACATAAAGATTCCTGAGTTCAACAAGACCCACCCAAAGAAGTTTGGAGGTTACATCGGCCGAAACGTTGTGAGAATAACATCCAAGATAAAAATATGCATTATATAAGTTATTCTTAACACTCACACCCTCTATTTATTCTTTCCGTAGCTTCTTTCGTTGTGCAGAATCTTGTTACAGGGATTTGTTATACAATCTTATATAAGTAGAAATTTTGTCCGTTTATAACGTCAGTCACAATTTTTTCAATGTAATAAATACATTATGGAATTTATCTCATTTTGAAATATCAGAGATGTTATTTATTTTTAGAAATGGAGAATATTGCATTAATAGTAAATAATAAATTCCCAACAAATAAAGCGGATGATATGACCGGACATCGAAACCGAAACCTTGAGATCTTCAGTCTGACGTTCTACCAACTGACCTATTTGGACTATAAGTAAAGCTTAAAATATTACCGTTACAAAATAATTATAGCTATTTTTTGTTTAATGAACTTATGTGAAAGAAAAATTTGACAAAGAATAACATGTTTACATCATCATTATCATAATATTCGGTTTAACGTCCGTTTTACATGCTGGCATGTGTTGGCTGGCTTTTAGAAATTGACTTCCAAACTAATCTATCTCTCTGGCAAGGTCTTTATTTATCCCTCTTTCTCTCAAGTCCATGCTTATCACTTCCTCCCATGTTTTCCTTGGCCTTCCCATGTAAACTGACCCTGCTACTTCAATTATTCTACATCTACACACCTAAAAATTCTCATCCATTCTTTCAACATGACCATACATACCTGTTCTGTACACATCTCCCTATACAGATTTAATCTTCCTCTGAGCTCATCAGATCTAAGTCTCTCTTTAACACTCACGTTACACATCCATCGTATCATTCTGATATCATTTCTCTTTATGCAACGCATATCCTCAGCTCTCATTGGCCAGTTTTCACTTCCATACATCATCACATACAGACATACACATGCCTGATAGACTCTTCCCGTGGTCAACAATGGTAATACTCTGCTGTTTAGTAATGGCAGAAGTTTCATGAACTTACTCCATCCACTCCTAATTCTTGCAATCACGCTAGCACCTGCAGAATACGCAAAACATTGTTTTTTTACAAAAGTTTTACGAACTGAGACAAACATTGAATTCTATTTTCGCTATATTTTCCACTCAGTTACATGTCACAAAAGACTCTGGGAAAATTACATTAATCTTGTTTTGATTCCAATGACTCATTTTGTTTGAACGAGTTTTGTCATTGATTTTTTATCTTAAAAATTTTTAATTTTTATTTGTTGCTTATTCTTATTAATGTTATAGTCGCAATTGTTAGGGTATCGTTTTCACATGTAGTATTTGCAGCCAAATATGATACCCAAGCAACAGACACATTGACCCGCAATACAGGCCAGTCCATGATAAAACAAGCATCAAAACAAACAAACAAACAAGCAAACAAGCAAACAAACAAACAAGCAAACAAACTTTCTGTTTTATATAGATAGTTAGTTAATAATTTAACCAGAAAAAAAGCATGATCAAAAATATGTATGTCTTTTTGTTTGTTTGTTATAGTTGCTGTTTTGTATTATTCGAATGAATGCCATAATATGTTTATTTACCTCCTCTCCAGGAGGTTAGGCACAAGGCCAGTTTTATCTTACTCCCACAAGGTAAGATGTGACCCAAGGTCAGGGCGGGAAAGTGGGACTTGAAAAGCCAGCGCCCGAGAAGGTGAGCACTCTGGCCATTAAAAATTGCCTGGGCAGCCCTGTCGGCATTCCCCCGGTAGGGGCGCCTCAGGCAGTAAGCAATAAACTTACTCCTCCCCAAAGAGGGGAGGCAAAGCCTGGGAGGGTGGACCTCCTAGAACTGCACAGGACAAACCCACAGACCGGCGGAATCAACGAAGGACAGGACGACACCGGTCTATAGGGTGCAGTATCCATCGGAACAGATATTACACTTTCTTCCTAGCCAAAAGGCCAGGTAATGTCATAATATGTTATTTATCTACCTCCCACAAGGTAAAATGTGACACAATGTCGGGAAAGTGGGATTAGGTAAGCCAGCACTCGAGAGGTGAGCAATCTGACCATTTAAAAATTGCCTGGGCAGCCCCGTCGGCATTCCCCCGGTAGGGGCGCCTCAGGCAGTAAGCAATAAACTTACTCCTCCCCAAAGAGGGGAGGCAAAGCCTGGGAGGGTGGACCTCCTAGAACTGCACAGGACAAACCCACAGACCGGCGGAATCAACGAAGGACAGGACGACACCGGTCTATAGGGTGCAGTATCCATCGGAACAGATACTACACTTTCTTCCTAGCCAAAAGGCCAGGTAATGTCATAATATGATCTTATTGTCTGAATGGGTCAATTTAAACTTAGTCACCGGTAGTTCTTTCTTGGCACTTCAAAGTTGTAATATTGTGATACTATAGAGTGCCCCTACACCCACAACAAGGACCACCAGGAGAGATTAGCTAGAAAATGAATGGCAGTAAAAAGACATTTAAGACAGACATTAAAAGCAACAGGTTCATTGTATGTCACAGACAAAGCCATGTTATGAACATTAACATTAACAGTCGGACGGTCAAGATTGAGAATTTGAAAAGATAAGAAAGAAAACAGACATCTTTAGTTTCCAGTGAAAGAAAGCTGAGAAAAAACGGACTTCCCGAGGAAAAGGAGATATATTCAGGAGACACTAGCTGTTAGGAAGGGGAACGATCGTGGATGAAGAAGAGCTGCGAACGATGGAGTTAGTCTTAGGTTAGATCCTGAATTTGAGAGATGGGAGATTTAGAGGTAAGGTAGAGGCACTAGTAACAAGGCCCTAACGACACCCACACACCCACACACACACACGCGCACACACACAACAAGTCGCTTGTATACAATGTCTGTGTCATGTACAAAGGTTCATTAATTTGTATGATGGGGATCAAAGTATAGTATTTGTTTTGTCTCTAGTCAGTGATCCTTCTGGACTGATGGACTGAGGCAATTAAAAAAAATGTTGTCCAATCCAGACTGCTCCTTTTTGGGGAAGCTGGATTTCCCCACATTATAACCTGACCTTGTGTCTAACTCTGCCCACATGGGGAGAGGCAAGTAAATAGTGATAAGCTTTCACCACAAATTCTCAGATGGTTTTCATACATGCACCATCAGATATCCAGTACTATCTGACCTTCGGGTCAGGATTAGAGTGGAGTATAGTATCTGTTCTTGTTGGTAATGTTCTTAGATAAATACTAGCTGTCCCTACCTGGCGTTGCCATCCACCCAGGCATTAACTTTTCCTTTGAGAGGAGGGGGATTATGGCTGATCACCAGATGCACCCTCATCAGGGAATGCTGACAAGGCAAATCATTGTTGATTTTGCACTCATCCAGAGTGGTCTCTTGGGGGTAGCTGAATTCCAACTTCAAACAGACCTTGTGTCTAACTTTGCCACTGTGAGAGACAGATAAACATGATATCTGTCTCTTTCGAAATCTAGTGTGTGGAGGTATGATCTCTTCTCTTACAGAAGAGAAACTGCTAGTCTCTCTCTACTCTATTGTTATTTCCATGGACAGTGATCGACTGAGCTTCAGTCTTTGGTTCCTCTTTGTAAGACATTCACAGCAAGAAGTCATCTTCCTACCACAGTGGATAGTGACTTTATGTTCACTCTCTATGTGCCTAGCATCGGGCAGAATTTCCATTGACAGAGCTTATTTGCAAGTGTTCCCACTTGTGGAGCACATTACAATGGGACTGCTTCCCTATTGACTACAACTTGGTCGTCCTCATATCCAATGTCAGCAAATCAAACGCAGTTCATACCATTGATCAATGTTAGTACTCCCATAGTGTTCCTCATTTCTCGGTTGACAATACTTTTGTCTCATCAAGACTTATCCTCGAGTGGTTCTTGGCCTTGATAAGCGGTGATCCAATAGTAAAAACATAAAATAAAATACCTTGGACGTGCAAGAAAAGTATAACACCTACCACGCCTCCGTAGATGTCACATGATTTACTTTGCTGAGAATAAGTAATCAGATGCTGATGAAGAAAAAGGAGAGACAAAAGTTGTGTGATGACCTTAGAAGAAAGTAAAACATCAAAAACGAAAAACGTGCGAAAAAATCATAGGGAATGAGAAACGAAGAAAAAAATGAAGAGAAGAAAATAAGTTATGAGAAAAGGTGGCTCTTTGATACGACAGAGACACGTGAGAAAATTAAGATGCCTCTTGAGATAACAATCCTCGATAACTACAGTAAATACGATTAGTAAAGTTTTTATTTAAATTTATATACAGATACGTTCTTTGTGGAGGGGGAAAGTGTGCTTCTTGAGACAACAATCCTCGGTAACTACAGTAAGTACGATTAGTATAGTTTTTATTTTATCCCTTGTTTATGGACAGTGAAAGGGTGCATCTCGAGAAAACAATCCTTGGTAACTACAGTAAATACAATTCAAATCAAATGTTACGCAGACTTGTTATTGTATTTAAAAAAAGTAAAGGGGTCAACCCGAAGGCTCCCTTTTTATTAGCTATTACACCAAGTTGTAGGGAAGGGCACCACTCCTTTTACAGGATTACTTGACAACACTGATCCTCACATTATAATGATGAGTGATTAGCAAGGTGGCATCAAGTACCACTTATTTGTGTCTTTGGTATGATTCGACCTAGGATTCAACCCCAGTTTATCAGCCCATTAGTGAACACTCTAACCATTAGGCTGGTTTATGTTGTTGTATAGAATAGTAATAGATATTACTTTTCTATACAACAACATAAACAAAACAAGTTTTGGTGAAAACAAACAATTAGTTCAGTTTTCTTCATCATTTCTTTGTTATCGATAGCTTTCTTCCTACAAAATCAATATTTGATTCTGGTTCATTAGTTTTTCTTGTGGATTGTTGCTGCATTGTTCTTAAGAAGAATAAAATGTAATTCGATTTCATTCTTTCAAGAAAATACTTTGTTCGGGTCAGAATTATTTTATAATGGTTGCCATCTTAACTACAAGAGGTGTAACTCTATTCATCCATACAAAATTACTTCCCTTTGATTGGAACAAAAAAATTATATTTTTGAAAAAAAAAAAAAGCGACATAGTTTTTTGAAAAAAAAAGAAGCAAAACAAATCACAAGTACATACACTACCGGCAACGCCAGGTAGAGACAGCTAGTATTTATCTAAGAACATTTCTACTGTTTCTAGAACTATTATTTTTGCTGAGTTTAAATCTGCTGATATCTTCATTGTTAGCATGCTGGTTTATTACTAAATTACTTTGGTAGATGAGTTCCCATCAGATCATCAAAGTTAAGCAATGTTGAGCTGCGTCAGTACTTAGATAAGTGATCATTTGCTAATACCAGATGCTGTAATCAAAACATTCTTTTCTTGCTGTGAGTATTTTATTTAGCTCCTCTCCAGGAGGTTAGACACAAGTGAGTTTTGATGAAAGCGTTTCCGTGGAACGAACTGGATTCGAACGTGGCACACCCAGGTTCTTAGTCCGTGTTGTTAACCACTTAGCCACTGTCATCCCCGGCTGATGGCCCAACAAATGCTAACACTCTGGAGTGCAATCCTACAGGTAGGTTACCTGGTACCTGGTGTGCCATTCATCCTGAGCGGTTTGAGCTGGCTTCCTCTGAAGGAGGAAGTTTCTAGGGAATTAATAAATTCACAAGTAGTCCCCAGTCATGTATATTCTGGTCAGAGGAGATGACGATGTTAGTTTTTGTAGTTGTTTGCATGAAGGTGTCATCGTCCTCCTACATACAGCACCTTGTATTCCCAAATGGTCACCCATCTGGTATTGACCAGGCTCAACATTGCTTAATTTTGGTGATCTAACGAGAACTGATGTGCCAACATGATTATGCCATATATACAGATAGGTAAGAGATGTATTCAGCTCTGTTCAGACAAATGATGCAGCCAACCTAGTTCCAGGCATAGCAGATATCCATTCCTCTGGATAGACTGCAAGAGGAATTCTGTTAAATGGGCAAAACAGTTTCTCCATGTGTATTGGAGGTTCATTAAGAAAGCCAGACAATATTGCACAACTTCTGGCACAGCCGTATAGTCTCTATAGATGCCAAAAACAATATTAGTGTCCTCACTGTAATATATCGAGATAAGGCTGAACTCAGGAATTAAAAGAAGTCATGAGATGTTCACTTCATGCTTTTATTATATCTATGATGAAAAATAGGCTGAATACTCATTTCTATTTCTGGAGTGACGTCAGTGAAAAAGTGTAATAAAGACAGATAACTTATAACTAAATTATCACACTCACTACTCCAGAAAAAATACATTTAATTCATAACCGGCCGGGAGCTAGAGAGATTTTCGTGTGGTTTTTATTTAGAAAAATGTCCAAAACTGATATTTTTGAGATGGGTCATGTGACCAGAAATCCAATAATGTACATTTGTAAGGGGGAGGGGGGGGGGTAAAAAGGTAGAAAGACTGATTAAACAGAAAAAGTGAGGAAGATTTCATTTTAACACAGGACTTGGCCACTGAACGACACCTGTAATCGACTCTTCCAGAAAATACTAAGATTCTATTTTTAGTAACTTAGCAGACTTCTTGGCACTGAGTTTCCTTGAGTTAAATTTCTGGGATCTGCTACACATAACAAGGATACGAATTCAAGATGCATGATAGCAGAGTAAGAGGGAGTGGCAGTGGATTGCGGTGTAGCAGTAGGTGCTTATTCATGAAATAGTTGGCTAAGTGATGGCTTCAGTAGCAAGTAGTTGGAATGTGTATACCGGAAGAATAGTACCGTAGGTGGAGAGTAGGGGTTTGAAGGGAAAGGTAGAGGTATAAAAATATAGGTAGGTTTCAGCATGGTCGGATAGTTCAGAGGATATTTTTGCCAATGGTAGGGAAAATCTAACAGAGACTAGGTCGTTGTTTGATATGAATTTTAATTATGAGATAAAACTAGTCTCTATGAGTTGCCTTTGGTTGGTATCATGTATATATTTAATTATTGAAGCCTCATGGAAATTAAATTTATGGTTGAAAATTAATATGTGGGAAATCAGAGCATTTTAATGTCACCTAGTTTTACGGATCTGTTAGGTTTGTAAATTCTTTTATTGAAAGGGTGTTAGGTTTTAATAATGTGGAAGTTGTTACAGTCACTACATGCAATTGTGCATATGCCTGCTTGTGTTGTAGGGATGGTGCCAGAGTTTTTGTCTTTGTTGAATATGTTTTTTAATTATGAGTTAGGTGGATTGCACAGTCCTGAAACCATATCTAGTTAAGGCAGTGTATAAGTTGTTGTTGTGTGTGTTAGTGGGTAGAGTAATGGTGTTGGGAGAGGAAATGAATAGGTTTTAGTTTTTGTGTTGTTAAAGATACAAAGTTGCTTTCTTCTAGCATTTGAAACGAAGTATTTCAGGTCTTTTATAATTTTTTAGGGAGGATTATATTATGTTGAATTCGTATGATAGATACTTGGGACTATGTAAATATATTCCTGATTTTATTGTGTGATAGTGGTAGGTATAGTAGTGGATCTAGCCATATTTGTTTGTTGGCTTTCGGTAGACTTGGTAAGATAGAGTGTTTTTGTTTTTATAGAGAAGGATATCCAGGAACAGTATAGAGTTATTAAGTTCTTTTTCAAAAATAAATTTTATGGTGAGCTAGATAGTATTCAGCTATGTTTTCTATATTGATTTGTTGAGGAAGGAAAATTAAATGATACTACAAACATAAGTTTGGTTTACTCATGGACAATCCTCTAAGTGGCACCCTGGCCTGCCTATTTCTAGAATTCTTAGAAATGGGATCTTATAAATATAGACTCCCCTCAAATACCATATACTTTACATACATTAACAATATTCTTATTTTCTTAGCCAAAATTTCACAAAGAAACACCCACTGCTACCCTTCTACTCACACACCCTTCCGCCAACCTAAAATGCTCTCCTACCCTGCTATCCTGCATTTTAGATTCTCACTACTACCATAGCACCAATGTATATATAAATATTGATTCTGGTTTAAACCAATGAAAGAATTTAAATCGATTTATGATTTTCGCATTTTGTTAATGACCGCAGAAGTACAAAGGTTATCCAGAATATATCACTCCTCAAAAAAAAAAAGAAAAAAACAACAACATTTATTCGTGTTCCCAAAAATGCAGGACAAAGTTTAAAAAGTAAACAAAGCGGGTAGCTGCAGATTTCTGTGATTAATTTGTTTTTCATTTGTATTCCGCTCAAAAGCAAACGCTTATCTATTAAGAAAAGAATACATGGAAAACAACACTATACAGGACCGGCGGGACAGTTATAAAAGTGGGGGAGCTCTCCTAAAAAGTGGGTGGGCCCGGTTAAGCATATGCATATATAACTTCATTATTGATGACCGTAAAGTGGGGGGGGGGAGTCAAAAAGTGTGTGTGTGTGGAGGGGGGACTTGAGACCCCCTGCCCCCCGGTACTGCCGTCCATGCTATATAATACATTAAAAATCTTGCATGAACAAATAACAACTTCATGACAACAAAAAAATGGTTGAGATTCGCCTATCTATAAATGCAGGCAATTATTTTTAAAAGGAATAATTTAAAACGATTGTCGCATTTCGCAGTTTGTTAGTGTTTGCAGAAGGACAAAGGTTGTCTGAAATATATCACTCACCAAAATAAGAAAAAAAAAATTATTCGTGCTTCTAATTGTCCTAAAAACTGCCGAACGGAATTTGAAAATAAAACAAACAGTAAGTTGCAGTTTTCTGTAAGGGCATATCATAATTATTTTGTGTGCGAGAGGAGTTAGGGTTGTGCTTTTGTCTCTATTATCTAATTTTCAATTCGTCATTTCTTAGAAATTAGTTATGCAGATACATGTCCTTAAAACGCAATCTGGTTAGAAAATGCTTGCCCGGAAATAAGTGATTATTTAAAGTTAAATTTATATGCAAAATTGATCCCCCACTGTAAATTCTAAAATATATATTTTTTTAAATCTAAATTTTTAAATTTATTTTTACCACAAAATTTTTCAGGGTGTCTGGCACAACCTGAGTAGATTTTGTTCATACTAGTCGTGGTAACGTCCTCGACAATCAGTCCAACGGATTCTGATTCATTTTTGAGTAGATGATGATCTTGCATCTGTCTTACTGAAGTATGGTTATGTGTACTTTTAGAAGGTCCACCCTCCCAGGCTTTAGCTTCGCCCTTTGAGAAGTCGTTAGTTTGTTGCAAACTGCCTGAATGGCTGGAAATGCCGACGGGGCTGCTCAGGCATTTTTGTCGGACAGAGTGCGCACACCTCTTGTGCACTGGCTTTTCAATCCCCTACCTCCCGACCTTGTGTCACATCTTCCTGCAGTGATAGGGAGGTAAATACCTACATGTAATCGCCTGAAAAAAGTAATATCTCATTTTTAGTTTAGGGTGAATTAGAATACAGTGCAGTACAAATTAACTCATTTTTGGAGGAAGGGGATTAGCATAGGATGCAGGGCTCCAATAAAAACATAAACGGTAATTTCCTAGTTTAGCAGCGTAAAAACAAGGCAGCCTTTATTCTGAAATTTCGCAGAAATGTTATTAAAATTATATTCAGTAGAGCAATTACAAAAAAAAGATTTACAAGAAAGATGAAAACTTTTTAGAAGAGAGAGGGAGATAGATAGATAGATAGATAGATAGATAGAGAGAGAGAGAGAGAGAGAGAGAGAGAGAGAAAGCGAGAGAGAGAGAGAGAGAGAGGGGGGGGGTCATCTAAATCCGATAATCTGGTTGATGTAATTTAATTTATTTATAGAATAAAATTTCAGCAGGTTGGAATAGAGGCCAGATGATTTTTACGCCTCTAAGTTAGGAAATTACACCCAAAACAAACTTTTTAACACAAAAAATATACTTTGGACATTCTTTTTACATGAACAAAAAAACAAGGTATTGTTGTATATATATTTTTTTTTTTTAGGGGGGGGGGTCTATAAATTTATCAAAACGCGTTTTAATGAAATTTAACAAATTTCTATTATTAAAATTATCTGATCAAATAGGTGTGTGTCTTCTCGGTTAGAATTTAGTTGGATGTTTTGCTCCACTTAGCAAACTTTGACTGGTGGTAGCAAAACAATAGCACCTTTTTCTGTGCAACAGACCATGGCCGGGTTTTTAATTAAGACTCTTATTTTTCTTTTTTTAGTTGCTACACATGGTGGAGATAGGAGAGTCAGGACCTTTTTTATCAAGGCCTGATGGCTGTCCCTCGTTGGCCTCTGTCATGGCTGGAATGCCACTTCCAGAGGCAGGAAGGTTTACACCATTGCTTACCTCTTCTGGAGTGTATATCGGTTGAGGGGCTCTTTTTATCCTGGGTGCCGGCCTGCCAGTATTTAGTCTTGTTGTTCATCATTTTTATCAGTTTCTCATTGTCACCGGCTTCTTATTTGTTATTCAAAGATGCCCTCTATTAATAGATGGGAGGGGGCGCTGTAACCTGGGGGAGGGGGTATCCTGAGATGATGGCACCCCATTTTCTTTAACAATTGGTCAGGGTTTACTCCATATTGAAAGTAGCCTTATGTTAGGGTGTCCTGACAAACTCTTGTACAGAGAGACCGAAGACACCTGAGGATGGTGTCTTGTAGGAATTCAGTTTCTCTCATTTTTTAAATTTTTCATTTCAGTTCGTTCGAAGAGATCAAGGGGCTCCCTCTTGGAGCTATCACTTCATTTCATTATAATTTAAATTTATATCCGAGCATTCTTTTAATGATAGATGTTTTCCCTTTTAGGACTGCTATCTGCATTTCGCCATAGCTTGGTCTCTCTTTTTTTTTTCATTTTACTGAAGTGTAAGTTCTCAGAAATCAAGCGGTCCCTTTCCTGGGGCTAACACTTGATCTCTATATGAGATACAAAGATATTCGAATATTCTATCAAGGTTCTTCTTTATTTCTCAAACGTTGAGTTAGTAAAGATATGAAGAACATTAATTTTCCTCTCCCCAATTGACCAGTTAACTATGTTATAGTATACCTTTTTTGTGGTCTCTTGATCTTACCGGATTCATGGACAAGAATTTATCTAGTCTGGTGGAGTATCCAGCTTAGTGCTGTTACTAGAGGCAACATCACTTGGAGAAGGTGCACCATTCCTTGTATGAGCCAGTGTATAGCCGTGCCAAGGGGATCTTATTTGAGCTTTGGATACTATATTATTTTGAATATTTGGTAAGGATTTACTTGTATCCTCATGTCAGGTTGTCCTGACAGACCCTTGTACAGAGAGACTTTAGACACTCGAGGATCGCGTCTAGTAGGCATTCAAATTGTCTCCTCATGTGTGTATGTGTGTGTGTGTGTGTGTGTGTGCCTGTCTGTAAATGCGAATAAGCATGATTTGTAAAATTAAAACAATAAATAAAAATCCATTAATTCATTAATATTTAATGAAAAAGAAAAATATAATGAACAAATTAAAGTTTCAAAATCTAATTTTTAAAAAGTGGTAAAAATAAAGTAATATTGTAGATTAACACCCTCCGCTAAAAATGAGATTCTACTTTTTTAGGCAATTACGTGTGAACACCTTGAAAATCTTGGCGGAAAGAAATTAAAAAAACAGTTATTTTAGAATTTAGAGGACATTTAACATAAAATGATCCCCATTTCTGCGCCATTCTATTCTTTTATAGCAGTTAACTAATTTTTTTTATCACTAACCCTAAGTTCGACTGGTAAGGTTGTAAAGCCACATGTAATCGCGTAGAAACGTAGCCCCACCCCCACCCACCCCCAAAAATAAGGCACAGAATTTATCTCCCATAACAAAAAGAAATAGTTAATGCCCTAAAAGGGAGTTAGTAGAACCGTAAGCCTAAGTCCGAGGGTGATTGCCAATAGGATTAGGGTAAGCTTTTTTTAAAATTATCTTTTACACCTGAAATTCGCGAGCGAGTCCCAGCAAAATTGTTGTCCATCTTGAAAAGCATGCTGGTTTGGCTAAAAAATGTTATGCTAACAAATGCATAGATAATAAATTTTACAATTAATAAACACCCATGAAAATTATATAGATAAGCAGAAAAATAAATTTTCTTGCGTTTGGTAACAGTTATTTGTTATTTATTTTTTTCCCTCATTTTTTCTTGTTAACTATACTTTTTTATTTCTTTTTTTTTTGATGGGGGAGTAGCAAATTTTCAATTATAACTGATTTATATTTTGTTTAAAAACGTATCATATATTCCCGGATCAGAACGGTTTTGCACCACTTTTATATCCCCTTATGAAGATTAAAATCAAAATATAATGATACTAAACCTTATGTCTAGAATCCTTATTCTAATTATGATTAAACTCCATTAGATTATTTCGATTCTAGAAAATGTCTAAAATTTAAGGGGTCTTAAGCAGAAATTGAAATTCACGGAATCACACTTAGGGAATCAAATATAATGCAAATCTGAAATATTCGAATTTTCAAATGGGAGGTTACCTCCTAAAACCACTTTAAAATATTCCAAAGAAACTGAAATTTGGGGAATATTTATTAATTTATGTTTAATAACTATTGTTAAAATTTCACGAAAAATCAGAGTTATCTGAATATTCACGAAGAGCTTCCATCCTCTCTTTGACCCCATTGCATGAAGCCAAATTAAACTAAATATTTTCAATTATTTTATATTAATTCGTATATATATATATATATATATATATATATATATATATATATATATATATATATATATATGATTATTTTTATTTATACAGACATGTACAAGATTGGTGACACTGGCATGCCGATGTTGATATATATATATATATATATATATATATATATATATATATATATATATATATATATATATATATATACTAATTATAAGATATTAGTTGACGCTTATATCTTTTGTTGGATTACTTTATATATATATATATATATATATATATATATATATATATATATATATATATATATACTAATTATGAGATATTAGTTGACGCTTATATCTGTTGTTGGATTACTTTATATATATATATATATATATATATATATATATATATATATATATATATATATATATATATATATATATATATATATAGTGTAATTTAGTGTTATATGAGAAATAACCAGAGTACTCAATTACTTGTGCTAGAGCAATAGTTTTTATTTCAAATTAACACTGTGCATTAGTTTGATCTTCCATCGATACCTTCGGTTTTACGGAAATACTGGTAACTCAGCCTGCAGGTCTAATGATACCATATGTAACCGATTCTTCAGCCGATGTTCCCTATCAGGTTATACTATCAACCCTACACTATCAAAACTTCGACTGAAGAATCAGATACATTTGTTATCTTTACCCTGTGGACTAAAGTGTGTCTGTGTAACCGAAGATATAGATGAAAGATCAAATTACTGTAAAGTGTCAATTGAAATTATATATATATATATATATATATATATATATATATATATATATATATATATATATATATATATATATATATATATATATAAACACTAAATGGTACCTTACTTTATATATAGATAGAGAAATAGAAAATGAAGGTTAAAGAAAAAGAAAAAGTTAAAAATAAATAAACCGCGCCCATAAAATTTAAAAAAAAAAAAAAAAACACAAAAACAAAAACAAGCTTTAAGCAGGTGGTATAAAAATAACTGAGTGAAATTTAAGAAAAGAAAATTTATAAAACGTTAAAAAAAAACTTTGAAATTACTAGAATGCGATGATAACGATGACTTCTTTCTTCCTGGCGTTTGTATTTCTCCAACTTCAACAAATGCAAATCTTTTTTTTTTCTTTCCTTTTTTTTTTTTTCTTCTTTTTTTCTTCTTTACTATCTATTCACATTTCGGTGACGCCGACAACGACAAACTAAAGGAGACCAAGAAGAAGACTTGGCGGGCCGGATTAAGAACACTTAAGAAAATATGTCATGATTATAATTATCATCAGCATCATAAATTCTTTCAAGCCATTTACCTGTGCAATTGTACCCGCGGACAGGTATTAAAAAAAGAATAACAGAGTGAGGAATGGGAGGGGTGGTAGTGGAGAGAAAATAAGATTTCTTTTTAAGAAGTTCAGTGATGAAAGATGATAGGTATTTGAATTGAGGGAAAAAAAGATGAACAGTGTCCCTATTTGCTTTTTGGCTAGGATCAAAGTGTAGTATTGTTTTCGGTCCTAAGTGGGCGGTCTATTCTTTAGAAAATGCTGGGGGGGGGGGGGGGTCTTACTAACCGGTTTTTATTTTATTGTCATTCCACTATCCACTTACAATGAATTTGTGTATATCTAAGTGAATGAATGTAAAAGTTTTTCTATCAAGTTATCCTTCTTTAATTTTAAGATATTAGATAATATTTTGAAATCCATATATAATGGACTTCAAATGCCCACAAAAAGTTTCAGGACTTCTTAATTTGCATATTTATCTTATAAAGAGCTCCTAATAAATTAATATTTTGTAATATACAGTTGTAATTTTGCATTGTCATATTTTCTTATATATATGCAATATTTTTGTTGGTATAGAAAAGTCTGATGTCGCCGGATGCCGAGAACAGCTACTACAGTTTGATCATAGCCAAAAGGCCAAGGAATCATAAAATAATGTTTTATATGGCTAGATATTTTTAAATGAATGAAAAAAAATGATTTAATCTATTATCATACTATCTTTTAATGGGGGCAGTAGTATAGTATCTGTTCTGTTGTCATGATATCATTCTCACAGGTATTAACTCCTCTTTTTGGGGGGTAGGGGTCGTTCGTTATGATACCATACTCTCAGTCGTTACCTCCTTCTTTAAGGGTCAGTGTAGTATATGTTCATTCATCATGATATCATCATCCCGGGTATATTTGTATATTTATAAATAAAATTTGATTTTCAACACCTTGGGATATTTTAAGTAGCCCCCCCACCCCCCCACCCCCCACCTGATTAAATGTGGTATTGCGGTGACCGCAATGCTTTTAGCTAAGTTTAAGATAGACAAACAGATTAGACTTGTGCCTAATTTGGTAACTTGTATTTTTTTATCTCATATAATTCAAAATGTAATATCTGTTCTGATACTACACTTCATCTATTTTGTCCTTGATCAGTGAAGGAGAAATCCTTCTAGACTGACGCAATTTAAAACATTTTTTGTCCCAATCCAGAGTGCCCATAATTATGTCTAGTTCAGACTAGGATAGATAAACGATTACTACAGACATAATTCTCCCTACACTTTTGGAACCTTGTCCCGAATTTATAATATTTTTAAATTTTATTATTATTATATATTCTTATATTATTTTAATTTTTTCGTCTTCTTGAAGTTAGACGTTTCGTGAATGACTTCCAACTTCTTTTGTCTATCACCATTTCGCTTGTGCCACTCGCCAGCGTCAGATCGTCATTAATTGATCACCTCTATATCTTAAGCAGCCTACCACGTAGCTTTGGGACATCGATGTGGAACACACTTTAGAGCGTTTCAGATGATTGACAGTGGGTTACGTGGCCGTACCAGTTGAGACGTCGTTGTATGATGTAATTTCTCATGGAAGCCTGTACAGTGAGATTGGCAATTTTCCCCATCTGATGTGCTTCAGCCTGGATCATGTCGTTTTCACGTTTCATCATCGACCACGTCTCGCAGCTATATAAAAGTATAGGTCAGACATGTGTTTTGTACACTTCCACTATTGCATATGGTTGGATCCCTGCATTTTATAAAATTGTCGATAGTTGCCTGAAGAATTTCTGGCAAATATATGTCATCTTATAGTTGTGTAAGTATTCCCATGGAATCAATTTTGTTGCCAAGGTAGGTGAATTTATTGACTCTTTCGACACTTGCAACAATTTCTGTTTACATGGGCATCGAATTTAGATATTGGAAATAAATGTCTAAAAATGTAGTATCTGTTCTGTTCGATCTTAGAAGCATTACCTCCTCCTTTGAGAGAGGGATGGTGATTTATAGCTGATCGTCTGAGACGTCCTCACCAGGGAATGCCAACTTGTTCAATCATGGCTATTTTTGAACCCGTCCAGAGTGCCCTCTTTTTGGGAGAGTTTGGTTCCCAGCTATAAACTAATCTTGTGTCTAACTTTTTGCTGTGGAAGTGGGGGGGGGGGGGTAGGTAAACAAACTACTTGGCCTTTGGGGCTCGCATCAAAGTGTAGTATCTGTAAACCCTCCTAGATTATGCCAATTTTTATTTTTGTCTTAATCAAATGCCCCTTTTTGGGCAGCTGGATTTTGACCACATTATGAATTGATTTTGCGTCTAACATTACCCTTGGGGGGAAAGCAAGTAAAAAGGGACCCTATTTACTTGCCTCCCCACGAGAGCACAGTTAGACACAACGTCAGTTTTTAATAATAATGTGTGTAAAATTCAGTCCCCCCAAAATGAATAGTTAAAAGAAGTTTTAAGCCAATTTACTGTAAATAATCATTGAGTAAAATAATCCGATGCAACCATTTTGATTCTGGACAAGAACTAAGTACTTAACCGGAATGGAAGCGAGTAAGGGCCGAAAAGGCAGAAGCCAAGTATTCAGCCCTTACCTGTTTCTGTTACAGTTATGTACTTAGTTTCTGTTTAGAATCAAAATGGCTACTGTAGATTATTTTACTCAATGGCTATTTATGTTGTATTTCTGCTGTGCTTAAAAAAGACTGACGACAAACACTGATGTATAAAATATACAATATATCTTTATTGTCGGTGGCGGTGAATGAGTGGAGGTTAATGACGAAAGAGAACATATGCCCAGGAACTTGACGGAGTAGTTTCTCGGGCCTAAATTGCCAATCAACTGACGATATCAATTTCGATTTCATATTATATAACAATTTGTAACATCCATGCATCAACCTGCAAACGCTCATTGTGGGATTTCGCTGTCAATGTAACCACACTCTAGGGTGTTTATTTAGAGACGGGGTATTTCCTTTTGTTGCTAACCTTTGCTGGTGGTTTCACTCAACAATTGTTTTATTTCTGACAATCCACCGTGTTTGTTTCTCCTTACCAGATGGCTTGACGCAATTAACGATTATTTTATTTTCGATAATTAATCATGCTTTGTTGTTTTTTTCCAGCCAGGTAAGTGTCTATATCAAGTGCATTTATTCCTGCCAGATGATCTTTTCGGTACACTACCCGGCCTGGATATTTAACATTTACCTTAAAGTAGTAAAGTGGCTTAAAACTTTTAAATATTATTTTTTAACGCAAATAGGTCACAAACGAGTAAGTAAAGCAAAATAAATTGTTTTTGACTAATTTCCCAATGGTATTTCGTCTAAAATCATTTATTTAATAATAGTAATGTTTACAAACAAAATGCTTACAAAAATAAATTAAGTTTTATTGACTGCAGACAACAAATTAGGTGAAATGGATAAATATAGTTACTGATCAGAAACAATCTTGGGCAAACCCTGAAAAGAAGAATGGCCATTTTGTATCAGGAGCAGCCCGTTAGATATTGTGTGTGAGATTAGCAGTAAACTGTACAGTCTGAATCTGATACTGCCAAGGAGGTGAAGTGATATGTTTGATGAAAGATTTTGGGGCAGACTGTGTGAAATATTAGTTGGGCTGAGCTTAAATATAAATTAGATGACTCCCAGTGCATGGCTCAAATATTCCAACATCCATTTTTTTAAAAGGTGTGAAAGTGTGTATTTTCTGCACTTTCGAGTGGCTGAGATAAAATTTCTGTATTAAAACTCTTATCCAATCAAGAGTTGATATTTTTACAAAATATACACCATTTAGCATGTTCGGGTATCTATTGCATTCATAAGTTAGTGATAGTCAGATGCCCAGTGTCTATAAAGATAAGTGAATATTAAATTCTGACAAATTCGGTTTGACGACTTGACTTGAGTCATCTATCAATTGACGGTGAAAAATTCATGAAGTTCGTGCACCAGGACGCTCACACTTTAACCATGGTGCTATTATTGAATGTATGTTTTATTCAATGGCTGATTGTATATGCGGCACACTAAACCCGCATATAGTCCATGGTACTCCACTAACTGAAGCAGTTATGCCTTCCCATTGTCAAATATATATGATCATCTGCAAAGTCATGCTGTTCTCAGAACCAGATTATCAGTTTGTCGATGAGTGCTACTGGAACTACTGCTACACGTGGAATAACAGGATGTGTGGTCAAGGTTTACTCATCTAGATCGGTCGTGTTCTGCTTATGCTTATGCCTATTAACAGGGTAACCTCGAGAAGGAGGTGGTTCATCACCATTCACTACGGAGAGGCTGTCACATAGTACTTGGATACATGGAGACAAGTGGAGGACCCCCCTTGAGGACAACTCGGAAAGATACTAGCCCCCTGTAAATCTATTTACCCGTAATTAATCTAATTACTTTTTGAACAGTTAACTATACTATATGAGCACTTTGTATTTGAATAGACAAGTTTTTATATACAAATATGCACACATCTACAAAAACTGTCTCCTCACAGACTAGCCTGTATCACAGGTAAATTTGTCTGTTTTCTAGGTAACATATTTGGAAGTTGGTTTGAAACATCCAACATGCGAAAACGATATCCTAACAATTATTACGACTATAAAATTAATACGAATAAGCAACAAATAAAATGAATAATTGTTTAAGATAAAAAAATCAATGAAATATAACTTGTTCAAACAAAAAGAATCATTTGAATTAAACAAGATTTATTTATGTAGTACTAGCAAAAATATGCTCCCTCCGGTCACATAATTTTGCTAGGTTGGGAGGATGTCATGATTAATGAACTACATACATTGACCCTCAACGGAGGAGGTAATGGCTGGTAGGATGGTATCATTACAACAGAACACTGGGAGGATCTTCCCCCATAAAAGGAGAAGGAACAACAGAACAGATACTACATTAACCCTCCCTCAAAGAGGATGTAATACCGAGGAGGGTTACCCCCAACCAGTGGCGTAGCTAGACCTTTTGCCGCCCGGGGCGGTAGTAAAATTATAGTATAAAATTTCATATTTTTTGTTAACTTTTGTTTTTTTAAATTTTTTTCTCTACTTTCTATTTTTACCCTCTCAAAATGCCGCCCCCTCAGGTGTGCCGCCTGGGGCGGCCCGCCCCCCTCGCCCCCCCCCCCCCTAGCTACGCCAGTGCCCCCAACCCCTTAAAAAGGAGGAGGTAATTCCTGAGAGGATAGTATTATGACAACAGAACCGAATATAATGATAGATTAAATCATTTTATTCATTTAAAAATGCATAGTCATAAAACATTATTTTGATAATTCCTTGGAGTTTTTGCCTAAGATCAAAGTGTAGTATCTGTTCTCAGCATTACAGCGAGATCGGACATGAATTGAAAATTAATACGGCGTCGTTAACGGAAGAGAGAAAAGGGAGAGGGAAGTGGGGCACGCAGATAGACAGCCAATCAGTAGCTCATTTGCTAGCTAGCCACCCTCTTTCTCGTTTTTCCGGTTGTTAATAGTTTTTCTTAAGTTTACCCATATTTTATTAAATAATTTAAATTAATTATTGTTAATATCGACGAAATTATTAGACATAGATAGATAAAATAGTTCCATAAGATTAGAAATAAATAACATCAAATATTAATTAATTATGAAGTGTTTAAAAAATAGATATGCAAATTATGTCCTTAGATCGTTCGTCTCTAGTATATATAGAGTATTTCAAATTTCTGTCTTGCATTATTGATCGGCCTTTGGATACTACACCCTATAGACCTGTATTGTCTTGGCCTTCGGGCTTGATTTACGCCGGTCTATGGGTCTGTCCTGTGCAGTTCTAGGAGGTCCACCCTCCCAGGCTTCGCCTCCCCTCTTTGGGGAGGAGTAAGTTTATTGCTTACTGTCTGAGGCGCCCCTACCGGGGAATGCCGACGGGGCTGCCCAGGCAATTTTTAATGGCCATAGCGCTCACCTTCTCGGGCGCTGGCTTTTCAAATCCCACTTTCCGACCTTGTGTCACATACTCCCATTGTGGGTGGGTGTTAAATAACGCCTTTGGATACTACACCCTATAGACCTGTATTGTCTTGGCCTTCGGGCTTGATTTACGCCGGTCTATGGGTCTGTCCTGTGCAGTTCTAGGAGGTCCACCTTCCCAGGCTTTACCTCCCCTCTTTGGAGAGGAGTAAGTTTATAGCTTACCGCCTGAGGCGCCCCTACCGGGGAATGCCGACGGGGCTGTCCAGGCAATTTTTAATGGCCAGAGCGCTCACCTTCTCGGGCGCTGGCTTTTCAAATCCCACTTTCCGACCTTGTGTCACATACTCCTATTGTGGGTAGGTGTTAAATAATGGCCTTTGGATACTACACCCCATAGACCTGTATTGTCTTGGCCTTCGGGCTTGATTTACGCCGGTCTATGGGTCTGTCCTGCACAGTTCTAGGAGGTCCACCTTCCCAGGCTTTGCCTCCCCTCTTTGGGGAGGAGTAAGTTTATTGCTTACTGCCTGAGGCGCCCCTACCGAGTAATGCCGACGGGGCTACCCAGACAATTTTTAATGGCCAGAGTGCTCACCTTCTCGGGTGCGTGCTTTTCAAATCCCACTTTCCCGACCCGACCATGGGTCACATCTTACCTTGTGGGAGTAAGATGAAACTGGCCTTGTGCCTAACCTCCTGGGGAGGTAAATAAAGTGTTGTATTATTGATTATTTTTGTATAAAATTCTTTGATAAATAAAGTGTTGTATTACTGATTTAAATAAAAATAACCAGTAAATATTGGAGTGATGTATGAAAAAAACTTTTGCATTTATTCATTTAGATGAATTTGTAGTTTTCATAGAATTTTTTGTGAAATATATAACTGAGTGAAAAAGATAGAGAAAAAAGAGTTCAATGTTTGTCTCAGTTTGTAAGACTTTTGTACGAAAATAATGTTTTGTGTACAACATGTTATTTTTTATCAATTTTTTTTTTTGCATAAGTAGTGAAACAAGAAATAGCTTTTCGTATATTTTTATTTCCTGACAAAGGGTAAATTTAGTAGAAGTTCAGTGACCTCTGCGCTCAGAGTGTTGTAGATCAATTTAGTTAACTTTAATTGTGGATCGTTAGAGTTGTGTTTTGTTTTGTTTCTTTCATATGTGAAGACCTTATTGAATTTTTAAGTCGTTAATCTTTTTTACTGTGAGCTCGTGTTCATCTTCACGTTGAGTGCAGAAAAATGTTCGTTCCATTCAGTGTGAAGTTTACATGAAAGTTGTGTGAATCTTTTTGTTGATCTATCTAGACTGTTTAGATTCTGATTGCAGGGAAAATTCTAGAAACTTTTAGTTTTGATGCAAAAACACTGTGGTTGGCGTTCTGTTCTCCATAGATGTAATGTCTTAATTTAATCACGATAATAATTTTTCATTTTTACTAATAGGTCACCGCTTAGCAAGGTCCGGGTGCCACTTGAGGATAAGTGTCAAAGAGATTGTCAGTTGAACAATGATCGCCACCATGAGAGGATTGGAAACAATGAGTGGAATGGACAGAAGATTACTTAAGACGAACTGATTATTCAAGAGGACGGCTCAACAAGTATTTGTTTACATTAGACTTGAATACGATCATGCTGTAGCCGGCTGGGAAGCAGCCTTGTGGTATCTTGTTCCACAGATGTGATGTTCTAGGAAATAAACTTTGTTCATGGAAGTTCCATTTGGTTTTTGCACAGAGAGAGAGAAAAGGAAAGTTCTTTGCTGTTCTTTGCTGCGGTTGTACCTAGGTGAGTTTATGCTGTGAATTTATGACATCAGAGGTAACATTCATCAAAATTTATAATATTTAATTGATCTAATACATCATTAATTTATTAGTGTACACCCTCCGTCAAAATTGATGAAAAAAAAATTATGCTTTGCCAGTGTTTGAACTAATATTCATAAAATATCACTGAATTACGTCAGTAATTTAATTTGTATATAGAAATGATCATTTCTGATGACCTAAAGAAAAAGTCCCACCTTCATTGACTTTTTATTGGAAGTTGATGATTTTTTTTCTGATGGCATGGGTTGTCTGACTTGTTATTTGCTTTCCAGTGTAAGTCTTTTTATTTCAAAATCTCCCCAGATTTCCAGTACTCCCCGCATCTTGCAGTAACCGTTGCAAATTATTTTTGTATTCTCGCAACAGCTGTTTACCATTTAATTTCTCATTATCGATTTTCTCTGGTATCTGAGTGACAATAAGCCTCTCCAGGATTCCAGTACTCTCCGTGGCCTTACAGTGGAAGTCTGGGTGGTGCTCTTCCTATTCGGCCTTACCATCCTCCATGATCCTTCATGACTATTTTCTGTGGCACCAAGCGATGCTGGTGCCAATGCAATTTTTATTTTTATTGGGGGGGGGGGGCTGTCAGATTATGTTTTTGTGTCTTTTTTTACATATACTGGCAGTTTCAGTTCCCTTGGTTTCATGTAATGTTCTTTCTGTGTTTCTATTTGCGTTTACACAGTGTTATTCTATTTCAGTTTGTTTGTGAGTTGGTTTCTGCACTCGAGAATTTTTCTTAATATTTCATCTGTTTTCATCAGTGTTGTGCTTTGTATGGTGTCAATCCTCCCTTTGATCCAAATTTCTCCTAGTTCTTTTTTACCAGTTTTTTTTCAGAAATATTTTTAGTGTTCCTACTATTTTCTGTCGAGTACTAACACCCCTCACTACAATAATGGACTAAGTCTGAAAACGACGATAAATTTGGTGTATTATATTTGTTATCCCTGAAAAAATGAGGAACTATTCTTTTACAATGGAATTCCTTCCATCAAAGAAAATATCACACATAGACGGATTTTCAAGGCTAATTCCAAAACTAAGTAAACCTCTATAAGAAACAGTGATTGCTTCATTAAGTACAGAAATGGAGATAAAAACCTTACTTTGCAATATGGTAAAAGAATTTACCAGTTACCCTAAAGGCACTCAGACTGCACGGAACATGACCTGTTGGTACTAGTGGGCGATCATTGGTAATTACTTGCCAAAATCACCTTGAGAATAATGAATTCATTTACAATTGTTATAAGTTTACTATCTGGTGTTACCCGGGAGTCTTTTTACGTTCATTTTTATTTTGCTCATTGCTCCCATCTTTAGTTTGTCTCTTCTCTGTTATTAGCAAAGTTTTTGAAAGGTTGGTCAACGGCAAGTTTGTTCATTTTCTGGAAAGTCTAGTCATCTTTAAGTATGTTCAGTATGGCTTTTGTGGTTTTCGTTCAACTGCTAATCTTTTAACTGTTGTAACTGAGTGGATCTGTCGGTTTATGAATTGCGCTGGATATTTCGAAGGCATTCGACACAGTGTAACATTTTGGTCTCCTACACAAACTTTAGAGTTATGATATTGGTGGTGCGGTTTTTGACATTATTAGTTTTTTTTCTTTCTGAGTCTTGAGTTATGCTGGTTACAAATTCTGGTCCTCCATCATTAGATAGATTTTCTGGGACTCCAAAAGTGGCAAAGAATGATCTCAGGCATGCAATTAGTCCGCATGTTCTGGCTTGTGAGCTTCCGGTAGCAGTTGAAAATATTTCTGCCCAACCGGAAAGGCGATCACCTATTATGGGGTAATGATGTTCTCCAAGGTCAAGGAAATCTACATAAATCTTTTCAAATGGGGGGAATGGCTGGATCTGAAGTTAGTTGTGCTTGTGATGGCACATTTTTATTCCAGTACATGCATTTGGCTCTGATGTTATGTATGTCCTTTGTCATTCCGGGCCAGAAAATGATAGATTGGGCTTTGAGTTCCATGGAAAAGACACCTTGATGTGTGGCATGCAGGCCTTCTAGAATGGGTCTCTTGAGAGATGGTGGGACGATGACTTGATTATTGTAGAGGATGACTCCATCATGTACATAAAGAGAGTTTTTATATCTTGCATATTCACTGCAGAGTGGGTTGTTCGTCCATGAATTTTATGTGATAGAATTAGATAAATCTGAAAGGTCGTATTCAGTTTCACTGCTATTCCAAATGAAATGGCAGGTTAATGCAACTCGTTTTTTTTCGTGATCAAATGGGTTTTTTATCGGTGTTGTACTTAGAATAAATGATTCAATATCAACATGAAGAAAAGTCTCATTCGTTGTATTTGTTGGAAAAACTTTATTCTAACATCTCTGGCAAGAATGTTGACATTGAATCATTTCTGAAACAAATAGAAAGACAGACACAAGTAACGAACATAATATTGACACAATAATAACAATGGACATTTAGGTTTTACATGACTAATGATGGACATTAAGGTTTTATTTTTCAATATGTTTTTATAGAGTTACCTCTTTAAAGTATAAATTAATAATCCACTTGTAATTTATTAGATAAAGTATTTTGGACAATGTAACTTAAACTTAATATTCTCCAATGACCTCAGAGGAAGATTAAATCTGGACAGTATAGGGCGATGTATGGAGAACAGGAGACTTCAATGGTATGGCCACGTTGAAAGAATGGATGAGAGTTCTCGGATTAGTAGATGTAGAACAGTTAAGGTAGAAAGTCCAGTTCACAGGAGAAGAGTAAAGAAAACATGGGAGGGTGTGATAAGAATGGACTTGAGAGAAAGAGGGATACATAATGACCTGATGAGAGATAGGTTGGTTTGGAAGTCAATTTCTTAAAGCCGTCCAACACTTGCCAGCATGTAAGACGGCCGTTAAACCGATGATGATGATGACGACAACGCGCACACACACTTCGGGTCCGAGTGGACATGAGAGTAACGGTAACTAAGGGGTAACTCTCTACTCCCCAAAGCTCCCAAATCGGGGCCTCACCACCAGATACATATTAACATCATACTCGGGACCTTTGTGTATTTTCAAAGTATAATTAATTTCACACAATGTTTAACAACCCACTTAATTCTATGGAAATCAATGTCCACTTTATAGTATACAGTTAGTTATGTCTAGCAGACGATAGCATTTAGGCGGTATTTATTTTATTTTATCTGATTTATTAAAGATTTAATTTAAAGAATATATTACTCAAGTAAGTTATCAAATAACTTCATTATTTCAAAGAAAAAAAAATCTGATAAAATAAAAATTTAATTTTTAAAATTTATTTTATAAATGTCGCCTTTATTTTAAAACTTCTGATAACCCCCTCCCCATCAAATCAAATATAAACAATTA
Organism: Sepiola atlantica; assembly: GCA_963556195.1. NCBI lineage: Eukaryota > Metazoa > Mollusca > Cephalopoda > Sepiida > Sepiolidae > Sepiola > Sepiola atlantica. The sequence goes on from OY744550.1 coordinate 35,189,818, forward strand.
ATGAGATTAATAATTTATAAAATACAATTAATTTAGCTATTTAAAATAGTGTTGACAAACACGGAAAAGGTGAAATTCGAACCCGCGTAATATATATATATATAAAGAAAGGAGACCTTTTTTTTATATATATGAAAAACCTTGACCTTAGCTAGACACGTTTAAAATAAAGTATCCGTTCAAAATGGCGAGTGTGAATGCGAGTACCTTTAGCCATTTCCAACTGTTTATGACTAAATGCGTCGGTTTTATCACGTCTCCGACCAGTCTGCTGTTTTTCGGCATATGTGCTTTCGTCTTATTGATAAAAATAATCAGTTGGAAGCGAAATAAGAAGCAGAAACCGCCTAAAGTGCAGCTTCCTCGCATGAAGAAGCGAGACATGACAATGGATGAACTGAAGAAATTCGACGGAACCGGCCAAGATGGAAGGATTTGTATCGCCGTTAACGGAAAGATATTCGACGTGACGCAAGGGAAAGAGTTTTATGGCGCCGGTAAGACACATTTCCGATCAATTAAACCACCCTTCATTCAAATATCAACCAGAAATAACACAACTATACGTAATTGTTTACATTTTTATTAGTCTATTTTTGTAGTCAACCTTTTATTTTGATTTTTTTTCTATATGTAATTGTTTACGTTTTATTGTCAATTTTTTTTACCATCTAAAAAATAACAACTTTCTAAATAAGTTTTTGGGAAACGTTACTATTACCGACATAAATTATTTTAAAGGAAATGCAGTTGAGAAATTGGTCAAAAACAATTTATTTTGCTTTGGCTAAGATCAAAGTGTAGTATCTGTTCCAATGGATACTGCACCCCATACTGGTGTTGTCTTGGCCTTCGGGTCTTGATTTACGCCGGTCTATGGGTCTGTCCTGTGCAGTTCTGGGAGGTCCACCTTCCCAGGCTTCGCCTCCCCTCTTTGGGGAGGAGTAAGTTTATTGCTTACTGCCTGAGGCGCCCCTACCGGGGAATGCCGACGGGGCTGCCCAGGCAATTTTTAAACCCCACTTTCCCGACCTTGGGTCACATCTTACTTGTGGGAGTAAGATAAAAACTGGCCTTGTGCCTAACTCCTGGAGAGGAGTAAATCAATACTCATTCGTGACCTATTTGCGTTAAATAATAAAAAAAAAAGTTAGAAGCATTTTAAGTTACCGTAATTATTGGTTGTGAGTAAAGTAATAAAGGGTCCGGTACCTAACTTACTGTCAATAAACAAAATCTATGACGCCTTATTATTTTAGTCGCAACCAATATTTAAGGTAACTTAAAATGCTTATAACTTATATTAAATATTAAACATTTTTTTACTGCAAATAGGTCACAAATGAGTAGGTAAACCAAAATAAATTGTGTTTGACTAATTAATTACCCAACAATATTAATTCAAAATAATTTATGTCGGTAATAGTACCGGTACCCTAATGATTACCAAGTTTTTTGTTATTGTTTATTAAACGTTTATTTTATTTTGATGCAAAAAAAAATTATTATTTAACAATTTTTATATTAGTTGTTTAAATTTTCTTTAATATTTAATTTATGCAAACTAAACGAAAAAAGAACCCGTTTCGCAATTCTTTTCACTTTCAGTTTCCAAATCGTTTGTTTTCTTCCTTCCATTTTAAAATATTGACAACAACAACAACAGTTGTTGATGTTTTTATTTTATTTTACTCTATAAAAACATAAAATAAGTATTCAAAACCTGTATACTTTCCCCAAATCATCAATATTCAAATAAAATTAAATAGGATAAATACATCCTTCAAATTTCTAATGTGTTTGTTGTTCATTGTTCAGCATCATCATCATCATCAGTATCATCATCATGATAAAAATAAATGTCAAATATATTTTCCCTTATTTTTTCTTAAGAAAAAAACCTAACGTTTCTATTTTTTTTTTTTTAAAGTAAATATTCAAGAAAATATTAATTAAAATTTATTATTCAATTGTTGAAAAAAATTAATATTTAATACCTTTAGTTTAGGGGGAAGAAAGAAATACCCCTTATTCAATCAACAAAGTGTGTTGTTAAAAGAAAACAAAAGATATTTACTTTATTTGCACCCAATCTTCTCGTTTGTTTATATATATATATATATATCTATATATATATCAACTGACATTATACATTAGTTTGATGTTCCATCGATATCTTCGGTTTCACGGAAATACTAAAAAGTAAGAACGCGGTGCTAAAGATACCGAATGTAACCGATTCTTCAGTCGATGTTGCAATACGAGCTGAGTTTACAGTGTTTCTATGAAACCGAAGGTATCGATGGAAGATCAAACTAATATATAGTGTCAATTGAAATAAAATTATATATATAAGCAATTGAGGGCTCTGGTTATTTAAATATTTTTTTATTTAAAAATTGATTTAATTTTAGAATTTAGATTTATTTATGTTTAAAAAAATGTTCATTGTTTTTTAACTTTTTTATTTTTATTTTTTTTTAAGTTATAAAAAAATGTCCTGCTTTGAAAATGTGAACACCGTCAGTAGCCCCCACCCCACCCACCCAATAAGATTCTACTTTTTAGACGATTATGTGTGAACTTAAAAAAAAATAACGGAAATAGAAAAAAAAAAGACAATTTTAGAATTTAGAGTGGATGATCAGTTTCGTATATAAATTTAACGTAAAATGCTCCTCAATTTCCGTGCATGAGGATTTGCAATTTAAAAGCCAGTTTAAATAACTTTCTATTCGACAGTTAAAGACTTCCAAATTCCTTTGAAATTTCTAAGGGTCACGAAGTAAGTCATTCTTTTTTTATATTAAATATTAACAAAATATTAAAACAAAATGCATTCTGGTGGATCTAATTTCATAATTACATATTTTTTCAATAAGATTTTTAAAATTTTGATTGCATTTTTTATTTCAATAAATGTTCGATTAATAGTAAAATGAAATGATTCAATTCTCATAATCGCGAGAAACACACGCAGACACGTGAAGATAACTTATAATTTTGTTAACATAGTGATTTTGTATTTATAAAAAGGGATTATATCGAAGCGGTTTACTCCCAAATGGCTGTCAAATTTTATCAACTAGTTATTATTTGTTTCTTACCAAAAAAAAAAAAAATACTGTCCAGTATCCCTTAACCTTACCACTAACCCTAAGTCCGGGTGGCAATAATAATTTTGAATAACCACTGTTTGATTTTATTATTTGTTAATTAATATTTAAGAAAGAACAATAAAATAAAATAAATCCGCAGAAAACATTAATTTTTGCAATGAAAAAAAAGAAAAGAAACCCGACAACAAATTAATACAGTGGTTTAATTTGCCCTGTCACCGCTTGAGAAATCAGATAAAATTTAACAGCCATTTTGGGAACTCCCAACCGCTTCAATATAACCAAAATTAAATTTAAAATAAAAATTGTCAGATAAATTATCAGTTTGTTTTATTTTTTTAAACAACCAAATTTCTTTTTTTTTCTTTTCATGTTTCTCATTGTTTTCATTTTAAACACTTTAAAATTGGTTTTTATTAAACTTACGAACTTTACTTTTTATTTAACAAAATCTAGACTGTATTTTTAATAAAAAATAATCTCTCTATATAAATGTGTGTGTATATTTCGGTATAGAAATGAAAGTCTAAATGAAAATTAAGTGTATTGATATAAACTTTACCGGAGAAGACAATGGAAGTGGTCCTGAATCTCTAAGTGTCCCCCGCACTTAGGAGGCGAAAAATAGTATAATGATGTGGAAGGAAATGAAATGTGAGCTTTAAATCAAGTGAAGGAAAAATATAAAACACGTGGAGTTTTCAAATTTATTTTTGAAAACATATATTCTCACGTAAATGCAGTAACAACTAGTTTAGCATACAGCTGCTACTGCTACTTTTTTGTTTTAATAAAACTATCAAATAAAATCTTGTGTGTGTGTGTGCGTGTGTTTCTCGCCTATACATAACTTTTCTATTAAGCGGATCTTTATTAAAATCAAAAATAATCTAAGGGAAAACTAAAACGAATTAAAAAATTTTTTCAAAAATAAAATTGCAAACATGACTAGGTTATGTATTGAATTATTTTTCTCTAAGCGATTCACCCAGGCAACACCGGGTAAATACAGCTGGTGATATATAATTGTGATGATGATGATGATATTTAAATAACGATGATAATGTATCTATTTATAATTGAGATTATGTGTTTGTTTGACTGTAACTGAAAGTACGTCACTAGCTGCGTCATAATTCCGCACTTTTTTACTTATTTCAGACGATTTTATATTTACTGAAGAAATAATCTCTCATATGTAGAAATTCTATAATAAACCGCACTCTCCCCAATAGTTCACTTCGACCTCTGCTATTGCGTATAAGCAGCAAGCATTCCACCGATCAACCGCCATAAGTCGGCTACAAGTAGACAAAAATTTATAGCATCAAGAAACCATTGTAAGAGTGTACTAGTTGCAGCTAGTAAGAGTAGGTATACCGAGATAACCAGAAAACGCATTGAGTTGCAGAAATTAGAAACTTGTGATTTCTGGAAAATCTATAATAGTGTGTTGAATAATAGGCAATCAACAAATTCACCCACTATCCGACCATCGTGATGTCGCTTGCACGGCAACGGATAAGGCTGAACTGCTTACCCAGCGGTTCACCGTAAACTCCACTTTGGACTCCATAAACCACTCCCTCCCGAATCTTCCACTACGGACATAAGCCACACTTGATGATCTGATCATCACCTCTTCCCATATCCTGGATATCATAAAAAAAACTTTGATACCTTCAAAACATGTGGACCTGATCTCATCTCTGCTACAGTAATAAAAAAAATGCTCTGCTGAGATGGCTCCTGTCCTCTCCAAACTCTAAAACAAATGCCTTACCAAATTTTGCTTCCCTGATAGCTGGAAAATTGCCTCTGTTTAACGCTCACATTAATCTAATAAAAGGCAATGCTCAAGCAGATAAATTTCGATAAAGCAATGGTTGGAAACGTAATAATATTTTATTTAGAGAAAACTATTTATGCGTGTGAGTTGTGTTGCATTAGCATGAGAGTTTGTGATTGTCTCTTGTACTTGCTTTGTATAAGCATAACATTTTTCTTGTGTGTATCGTTAGCAGTAGAAGTTTTAGCCATTGGTTGGTTGGTTGGTTGTTGTTGCTCTCTCTAGATCAGTGGTTCTTAACCTGTGGGGAATTCCCCACTGGTGGGGAATGGCGGAGTTGCCAAGTGGGGAATGACCGGTCGGACAGAAGAACCACTACTTCAAAATTTAATGCATTACATCCAAATGTTGACTTACTTTGGCCATGATAATTTTGCTGTGGCGGCGCTCACACTACTGGTTGCATTTCCCTCTACGTACCTGTGCGAGTCGGCGTTTTCAAGCATGGTTGAGATCAAAAGCAAATCGCGAAACCGCCTGATTGACCTTGAATCTGATTTGCGCTGCGCTATTTCAAAGGTGGAACCGAACACTTGTCAAGGCAAAACAAATGCAACCTGTATGCGTCTAGTGCTAGTGTTACATTTTTTGTATGCTTTTTATAGGCCAAATATATTTAGAAAAAAAACAAATCTTTTCGTATGTATTTATTTCCATGTAATAACTGTGGTGGGAATGGAGAGCTGGTTCACTAAATAGTGGGGAATTGGAGAAAAAAGGTTAAGAACCACTGCTCTAGATGGTTGACTGTGCTGATGACTTGTGGTTCACTCTCATATGGTGAAACATAGCAGCATTGTTGTTGTCACTCAAGAGCTGGCTGCTGAGAAATTTGTGCTCACATGGCGAATATAAGATATTATTTCTCAATGGAGATTCTGGCTGAGATGAAGGCTGTGTGGATCAATTGGCAGGAAATGGATGATTTGTTTCAACATGGGGGCAAGGCGTCTCATTTGCTTGTTGGCTGTGATCGGCCTGTTCGATGTGATTGTCTTGGTTTTTCTAGCTGTTCATATTGAACATTCTGGAGTATTTTTTCTTCAACGCCTAACATGCTGATTGGCTAATTGTTGTGTAGAAGTTTTGTTTGCGCCTGTGCATTGGCATTTTGTGTTATGTAGTCGGGCTAATAAAATTTGAAATTGCAATCTCGCTAAAGAGAAGCCATTGAGTTAGCATCTAAATTAATCATTCCACAGTTATAAAAAAAATCTCTAATAATTTCTCTAAGAAACTCCATTATAAAAAGGCCACATCATGCGCGTCATTACTGATCATAAACTATTTGATTACATCAGTATCGCAGAGTTACGGAAACTCTCTAACATCCCGTCAATGTCCTCTATCATCAAATGTAAAGTCTTGAAATTGTTTGGTCAGATTAAGCAGTCCAGTGTGGGGCTATGCAAAATATGTGTTGAAGACATAATACAAGCAAGCCGGTCGAAAGGTAGATGAAAGAAAAGATGGATAAACAACGTCTGTGAATCGATAAACATAAACTAAGCGAATACCTTGGCTCAAGATCGTAAGGTTTGGTGGACACTCAGTCATGTTAGTGGTATTCTGCAGCTAATGGAGAAAACGTTTAATAAATAGGCACGGCCGCTACATTTTTGAATTGCTGAAATTGAAAAAAAAAAAATGTAATTAATTCTTTGCAATACTATCAGTTTATGTAAGTTTTAACATAAAAATGGTCTCTCTTTTCTTCTTGATTTTCTGACTAATCTCTAGCTAAAAATTCAATTTACAAACGACTTTTCGGAATTCGAGAAGGGATTAAATTTGCATTAAACACAGCAAACAGCCCCCCCCCCCCTCTTTAAACAGTTAAGTTTTTCAAAACCATCTTTATAATGTGGTCTTCAATAAAATAGATATAATAATCCAAAATGAGAAAACGTGGTGAAGAATTATTTAAGAAACATTAACCCTCGGACTACCATTTTATGTTAAATGTATATATCAAATTAGCCCCCGCACATATACCCTCCTAAAAATTGCTTGCTGCTTAACTCCCCACTCAGGTTGCTCTTCTCCTATAAATCTGGCTCCTACCATAGTAGCCCCTTATGCTTCAGTGGCAATATGCCATGTTTGGGGTGAATAAAAGTTTTAACATATATGATCTGACAGTTTGTGGTTTAATCAGTAATAATCCAAAGATATTATTTGAAAAAAGTACAAACATTGTAGAGGGGCAGGGGTTGTTAATTTTATTATCATCATTCCTTTTAGACAAACATTTAATTCAATAAATTTGTTAAACAAAAACATTGCCACTAAGATTTTGTTTACTTTTCTAGCAATTTAAATAAAGTAAATTCGTATGAATCAGAATGGTACAACTTTGTTGACCGGTTGTCGGCATTCTTGCAGAAGGGACCATGTAATGTTGCCAACATCCCTAAGTGAAAATGGTTTTATGGAAGCAACTGGATGCGAACTTGGCACACCCAGGTCGTCAGTCCGTGTCGTTATCCACTTAACCATCGTGACCTTCCTAATGTTAAAACTGTAAGTGGCAATGTGTAATGGTTACAACCACAGACTGTGGGTTCCGACTGCCGGGTCGGAGTTTCTTCGGAGCTGCTGCATCACTTTCACTAAGATCCTTAGAAAAGGAAGAAATCCATCTGTTCTCCCTCCTGCTATGGGTTAAATAGTAGAGTAAACTATACTCTCAAGCTGTGCTTGTATAACTAACCTAGGAGAAGGAAGAACACCGAAATAGTACCGGTTTTTCTTTGCTTATCCCGGAATTATTTCCAGTCATACTGGATTTCTCCTGGCACAACTTGAGTAGGTGTCTGTATCAGTTGGGGATATGTCTTTGAGAATCAGCCTGACAATTACTTTGTTGCTGTTGTGCTGAGGTATGGTTCTGTTCACTATTATGAAGTCAACCTTCTCAGGTTCTACCTTCTCTCTGAAAAGGGATTAGATTATTGCTAATCGCCTGAGGCGTCCCCTACCAGGGAATCTCGACAGGGCTGCTCAGGCATTTTTTTGTAGGCCTGAATGCATTTCACCTGGTGTGCTGGCTTTTCAAAACCCATCTAACTTTGTCTAACCTCCTGCAGAGGAGGTAAATTAACATATTGGACTTCTTCTTGCCATTAGATTCTAGCAATGTCCCTTCAGGGAAATGCGATTGGGATTGTGCAACACTTGCTTCATTATAGACTCGCCGTGCAAGCACCCCTACAGGAGGAGGTATCCATTGTTTTGTTGAGACTGAAAAGGAGTCAATATAACTTTAAAATTAGTAAATATTATTGTTTACTTGGTTTAAAATTTTTGTACTCTATAAATTTGCAACAATTAGCAACACACGTGATTAGAAAAAAAGATACAGTACTATAAATAAATGATCCTCACTTTATAATAAAGAGCAATGTGTGTGTATATATATATATATATATATATATATATATATATATTAGTGTTGGGACGATTAATTGAAATCGGGAATCAGAAAAATCGGAACGTTTTAGAGTATCCGTATCTGAATCGGAAAAATTTGAACCTAATTACCGATTCCAAAAACAATTCTTTTAGTTTAATTTTTTTATAATTTTTAACTTAATTTTCCATTATGAGCAATGATAACATTTTTCATTGATTTTTAAACTACCAGTAAAACTAAAATTTATTGATCATAATAACAAATTTAGGAAAAATGGCACAAGTGGATAAATAGGAAAAATGGCACAAGTGAAAAATATAGATGCAAATCTCATAAGTTTATCAAAATCTTAGATACAATACATAAAGAGAAAACATTTAAAGAAGTTTGTCAAATTAAAAAACAAATTATATCTACATTTAAAAGTAGATGTGGACTCTTGCCCCCCCCCCCTCTGAAATTCTACTTTCTTAGATGATTAGGCCATTTCATAATCAGAATCGGTAGTTGTATTGGAAACAGGAAAAATATTAGAATCGTCCCATCACTAATGGGTCAGTCCAGCCAATCTCAGTGAGGGCTTGGAATTGATGTTCTCCAAATCTCCTGAAACTTTCAGATTCCTTTAGTACCATTGAAAGGAGTAAATCCTGAAAATTTCAGCTCAATTCCTTTTTCCGTTCAAATTTTATGGCCTTTTGAAAATATTCATGTCGCTGAAATTTTTTCGACACTGAGGATTTTCTCAATTTTGGAAGCCAATTTTCAGAAATTGTTATATTTAAAAAGGTCTGGATGAACTGCTTTCAATTATGTCCATAGAATACTATAAGAATCAGTTTAATTCATGGTTTCTAACCAAATTGGAAAAAATTTACGGAGCTAACAAAAATGACAAAAATTGAAAATATCACCCCAAAAAGTCAAATTTTGAATTTTTAAAGAGTAAGTTCTTGCTAACAATCAACCCAAAATCCTTTTAATGCTTTAAACCTCATAGTATGCTATGAATACTTCCTCAAAAAATAAAATTTAGGTGTTGAAAACAAATAAATTTGAAATTATGGGGTACCAAATATGGCAAAAAGTCCGCAAATTTAAATTTTACGGACTTTTTTCCATTTTAGAATGGTAATAACTCAGTAACGGTTGCTCAGAACCATATAAAACTATATATTTTCTTGAAGAACACCTTGAGCTCTATTCAAAAATGTAAAATAAACCAGTTTATAAACATCCTACTAAAATCTATGGGACATCAAAAATCACAAAATTTTAAAAATTTTAACTTTCGACGAAGTTCAGAGGCCTGGAACTTGTGGCCAAGAAAAAAAATGGATTCGATTTTTTGATTTTTTCAAAGAATAGACTTTCAGGTTTTAGAAAATTATCATGAGGATGGCAAACAGGGCTTTTACTCTTTAAAATGGTGCTTTCTATCATGGCACCTTTCAATATCCAAATCTGGCCTTTTCTACCATCTGCTTATAGTTTCGCAATAAAAAAACAAGTTTTAATCAAAATTTTCAACACATTTTAAAGAAATGCTATATATAGTGTAGATAGAATATCTTTCATTGGACAGAGAGATATTAATATAATAAACTTTGATAAAAATAAGAGTCCTAATCAAAATAACTTTCAGCCTTTCCCATAGTTATTTTATCGAAACAGTAAAACCTTCCTGTGCTTCCAGTAGATGGTGTATCTACTTCACAGTACACATCTTCAATTGGAACCCAACAAACGTCATCACGCTGTGGCCAATAAAACTTTTCAGAAGGTCCTTTAGGATGGAGGAATTTTACATTAACATCACCATGTTCATTTGATACATCATTCGCAACACAGAAGTACCAATCTTTATCGTACTGACATACATAAAATCTACCTGGTTTGATGTTTTCAATTCTCAATTTACAATTCAATTCTCCCTTCAATTCTCCCTGATCAATTACACTTATCTGCTTCAAATGATCTGCAAAGGATGTCTTCTTCATAGTTAGACTCATGGTTGTGTTATCAGGAATAAATTTGTGAAGTTTTATTGGCCACAGCGTGATGACGTTTGTTGGGTTCCAATTGAAGATGTGTACTGTGAAGTAGATACACCATCTACTGGAAGCACAGGAAGGTTTTACTGTTTCGATAAAATAACTATGGGAAAGGCTGAAAGTTATTTTGATTAGGACTCTTATTTTTATCAAAGTTTATTATATTAATATCTCTCTGTCCAATGAAAGATATTCTATCTACACTATATATAGCATTTCTTTAAAATGTGTTGAAAATTTTGATTAAAACTTGTTTTTTTATTGCGAAACTATAAGCAGATGGTAGAAAAGGCCAGATTTGGATATTGAAAGGTGCCATGATAGAAAGCACCATTTTAAAGAGTAAAAGCCCTGTTTGCCATCCTCATGATAATTTTCTAAAACCTGAAAGTCTATTCTTTGAAAAAATCAAAAAATCGAATCCATTTTTTTTCTTGGCCACAAGTTCCAGGCCTCTGAACTTCGTCGAAAGTTAAAATTTTTAAAATTTTGTGATTTTTGATGTCCCATAGATTTTAGTAGGATGTTTATAAACTGGTTTATTTTACATTTTTGAATAGAGCTCAAGGTGTTCTTCAAGAAAATATATAGTTTTATATGGTTCTGAGCAACCGTTACTGAGTTATTACCATTCTAAAATGGAAAAAAGTCCGTAAAATTTAAGTTTTGCGGACTTTTTGCCATATTTGGTACCCCATAATTTCAAATTTATTTGTTTTCAACACCTAAATTTTATTTTTTGAGGAAGTATTCATAGCATACTATGAGGTTTAAAGCATTAAAAGGATTTTGGGTTGATTGTTAGCAAGAACTTACTCTTTAAAAATTCAAAATTTGACTTTTTGGGGTGATTTTTTCAATTTTTGTCATTTTTGTTAGCTCCGTAAATTTTTTCCAATTTGGTTAGAAACCATGAATTAAACTGATTCTTATAGTATTCTATGGACATAATTGAAAGCAGTTCATCCAGACCTTTTTAAATATAACAATTTCTGAAAATTGGCTTCCAAAATTGAGAAAATCCTCAGTGTCGAAAAAATTTCAGCGATATGAATATTGTCAAAAGGCCATAAAATTTGAACGGAAAAAGGAATTGAGCTGAAATTTTCAGGATTTACCCCTTTCAATGGTACTAAAAGAATCTGAAAGTTTCAGGAGATTTGGAGAACATCAATTCCAAGCCCTCACTGAAATTGGCTGGACTGACCCTAATATATATATATTTATTTATATTCTTCTTAGCCCCTTTCTTTCCCTCTTAGAATCCGACTTCAGCTGGTGTTTTCCAATGCGAAACTTTGAATTCTCACTTTTGATTTTGAGTTTATTTTCATTCTGCCTTTAACAAGATGTGGTAGTGCGCGTCGAAACGTTGGTTGATTGACGTAAGGCTATAATATTGTTTATATACTTATATATATATATATATATATATATATATATATGTCATCCCTCTCATCACACAAAAGTTAGTAAGTAAAAAGAACTGCCGGGCAAATGCATTTCAAGTATTTAGGGGAATTCAGAAGCAAATAGCAAGTCGGACAACCCCCACCTTCAATCTATTCCATAATTAAGCGTGTTTTCTTTCTTTTCTTTAACTTCACCGATTCAGTTGTTATTTTATATGAATATTAGTGCGATCACTAGCAAGGGATCATTTAAAAAAAATTTTTTGTCACTTTTGGCGTAGTGTATAGTCGTATCTAAATAATAATGGGCGATGATATATAATGGTGATGATGATGATGATGATGATGATGTTATTATTTCCCGAATTCATGAAAATAATCTTTTAATCCTGAAATCCTCTATAAGGTTTTACTTGTGTACACGTTTTTTTTTTTTCTTTCCTCCTTTCTGGTAAATGTAGGTACACATATTTTTGTTAAATATAGATGACGTACTTTAATAATAATTATAAGCATAAAAATAAATTAAAAATGTGTTTCTACCCGAAGGCAAGGAAAAGGAAAAAGTTTTTGTAGATGGATTCAAATATTTACTAAATAAATATATTTTATACTCATTTTATTATGAAGATTGTAGCAGATATTTTATATTCAAATATTACTGTAGATATCCACTCATTTTGTTAAATTGTCAGAAATGAAAATAATCTAGTGTGCTAGTCTTTCTCTACTCGTTATTCCCATGCTCAACTGACTTTCAATCTCTTGTTCCTCCTTGTAAGACATTCACAGCAAAAACTCGTCTAGTTACCAATACTGAAAAGAACCTTCCTTTCGTATGCAGAATTTCCATGAATAGTGTTTCTTTCCAAGAATTTGTTACCTGCGGAACACATTACCACAGAACTGCTTCCTTGCAAGTTGCAACGTGGCAGTCTTCAAATCCAATATTAACAAATACTTATAAACTTTTCCTATTTCGTTTCTTGGCCTTTTGGCTAGGAGCAAAGTGTAGTATCTATTCTGATACTATGCTTCATCTTTTCTGTCTTCGGTCAGTGAAAGAGAAATCCTTATAGACTGAGGCAATTTTTAAATATTTGTGCATCTTTTTGGCAGTTGGATTTTTCCCACATTAAAAACCTACTTTGTATCTAACTCTGCCCTCGTTGGGAGGCAAGTAAATAGGGACTGTCCTGATAAGTAATCAAACAGTTCATTCCATTAATCACTTCATGGAAGGTGGCAGTGATGAAGATGACTCGGCATGCCGTATTTGCATCCTGTCTGATCCCTAGAACCACTTTCACTATGAGTGTTCGCAACCTCTAGGTGATCCCTCCTGTGAAGACCTGATATAAATAAATAAGAATCGGGGGAAACCAATGGTGTCAACAGAATTAAGCGGTTTAAAAAAAAAGACGCCTTGAGCCTGCAGTTGGACTGCCAAACCAGCAGGATATCTGATGAAACTTCCTGATACTTGCATAGTGATTTCGGAAAAGTTAATTTTATTAATTAACTATTATTTGTTGTTACATTCCTGAAATGTTATTCACGTTGAACATTTTCCCTTTTTATAGTAATTTTATTTTTTTTGTAATATATTTCAATTTCTGTTTAAAAAAAATTAATTTGCTGATTTTATACGAAAAGGAGAAGAATCCTCTCATAATATTCTTTATCATTAAACCAACAATCCATTCATCACATGAACAATTATCCTCGAGTTGCCTTTGGCTTTGAAAAGTGGTGAGTCATGAGTAATTATATATATTAATATATGTATTACAGAAGATCAGAACAACATCAGTACCGTCGGTTTCAAATCCTAACAAAATAATATGGCCATTTTACGGGGAGACAGATATAAACAGAGGCTGAAGAAAGTCCAGTAAGGAGGTCTATATAGGTCCCCTTTCTTAGGATTTGAAACCGACGGTACCGATGTTGTTCTGATCTTCTGTAATACATATATTAATATATATAATTACTCATGATTAATATATATTAATAAATATTACTCTTATTTTTTAATTTTCTTAAGAATCGAGCATTCTGTTGGGGTTCTTTCCCACAAACCTTACATAGAAATATATATATATATATATATAAACTTCTTAGTAATATAGCAGGAAAAATCCCAGCAGAGTGCTCGATTAATTGAGAATTAAAGTTCAAAATTAAAAATTAAGAGCTTAATATTTATTTGTTTTGGTACAGAAAAATTAGTACAACATTCGTACCATCGGTTTCAAGCACAGAAGGCATGACAGCAGAAGCTGAAGAGAGCCGGATGGCTAAGTTCTTCTGTGCTTGAAACCAACGGTACGAATGTTGTACTAATTTTTCTGTACCAAAATAAATAAATATATATATATATATATAAGATGCGTCCAAGCATTTGTTTAAGAGACTCTGTCCATCAGTTAATCTCGCTTCAGTTTGAAAAAAAAAGCATTTTCATTGCTCAATACGCAGATTAAATGGATCTTATTTTAGTTGTGTCTAAGCATCTGTATAAAAGTTTCTGACCTTCAGTCTGTCACACTTCTATTTGAAATAGCATATTCGTCAGTCTGTCATACTTCTATTTGAAATAGCATATTCGTCAGTCTGTCACACTTCTATTTGAAATAGCATATTCGTCAGTCTGTCACACTTCTATTTGAAATAGCATATTCGTCAGTCTGTCATACTTCTATTTGAAATAGCATATTCGTCAGTCTGTCACACTTCTATTTGAAATAGCATATTCGTCAGTCTGTCACACTTCTATTTGAAATAGCATATTCGTCAGTCTGTCATACTTCTATTTGAAATAGCATATTCGTCAGTCTGTCACACTTCTATTTGAAATAGCATATTCGTCAGTCTGTCACACTTCTATTTGAAATAGCATATTCGTCAGTCTGTCACACTTCTATTTGAAATAGCATATTCGTCAGTCTGTCACACTTCAGTTTGAAATAGCATTTTTACCGCTACAAAGTCTGATGTAAGTGTTTTTTACTTTCTTTCTGGTTATCGACATATTAAAAAAATCCTCAAATCAACAGTTTTTTTTTTTTAAGTCTTCAGATTCAAGTTACTTGTAGACTGTAATCTAAGATTGGACTCTTTACTTTCAGGGCTTAGATGCCAACATTTTTATTCAATAAGAAATCAGTATAAACATAAAAATAGTTGGTTATTATATATATATATATATATATATATATATATATTAGTAGTATGAAAATATGTCTATGGCAATTTAGCTATACAGAGGCGTTTATGTTTCATCCTTGCAGGGAATCATCGGGTTAATGGCTTAATTGCCATATACATACTTTTATATTACTTAGCTCTACTCAGATATTAAGCACTGTTGAAGTAAATACTGAAAATCTATACACAATATATTATATCACCTTATCATATGTGTATATACATGAAATAATATGTATATATATATATATATATATATATATATCTTTTTCTTATGCGTTAATTCCGAGCTACGGCGGGGTCCACAATGATATACTTTTGTCTCCAGTTGATACAATCATAGGTTTGGTTCGGGTGAAGGCCAGTTTCACAGAGATCTTTGTGCAGGGTGTCTGCCCATCTTCTCATCGACCTACCTCTCGGTTGTTTTCTGGTGACTTCCAGTGCAAAGGGGAGTTTCGCAATGGTGTTGTTATTGGTCCTCAACACATGTCCAAACCATCTGAGCCATCATTCCTTCATCTTGCCCTCAATCGGTGCAGTGCCATAGCGCTTTCGGATATCCTCATTATATATATTATATATATATATATTTGCTGAAACGCGGAGGAGAGATTGTCATCAGATCATGTCCATCAATTTTCCCAAAAAATAGATGATCACAATACTTTACCCAAGCAATGGACTGATAGCGCAAAAAGCAAAGGAAACGCATTGCAGTGTAGAAGTTATAGAGGACTGAGACTCCTTGAAGATCTATGAAAGAGTACTTGTGAATTGTATCCTCCCCCCTGATTGAAATAGACGGACAACAGTGCAGCTTTCGAGCACTGAAGTCAATGACAAATGCTCTTTTTCTACTATTGCAACTGTGCAAGAAATTTCTCCAATATAAAAAGTAGCTTTTTCACATTTTCATTGATCCGGTAAAGGCCTTTGACAAGGTGCCAAGAAATACTATCCTCTGGACCCTTAAGCGCAAATTTGTTCCCGAGCAATTAGTTAATGCAGTTTCCAGATTCTATTGCAAATCGACCACGGCTGTAATCTTTGCTGGTGTACTCTCTGAACTCCTAAAAATAACGGTAGGAGTACTTAGCCTACTCTTCACAACAAAAACCAGCATAGAACAACATTATCTATATGGGTTATTCTCGTCAATTTTAACTGAGAATAAATTTTGAATGGTTTTACTTATTATGATTTATAACATATATTAAGTTAGCACTGTTGGTGTTTATTTAGTAACTGCATAGGAGTTTTTACTAAGGTAAACGTTTTGGGATGTTAACACCATCCATTGTAAAATGACTAAGCGGAACATCGGCAAAATATCCCATATGCAATGGCGCTTTGGTTCAATGTCACCAGAATGATGTAGAATTACACTGTGTTCAAATGCGTATTCCAATTTGGGCTACTGAACTACAATAGCTGCTTAAATATTGATCATATTTCTTGTAATATGTTGTATGATAAAGTCTTTTTTTGCCTTCTTATGTCTGCGTTAGTTGGTTAATTTTTTCAGTAAAATGTGCTCCATCTGAATTAGTGCATCATAATATACTGCAACAACCTTAAAATAATTTAAAATGAAAAACGCAATCTATACTAGTGTTGGGACTATTAATTGGAATCGGGAATTGGAAAAATCAGAACTTTTGGTGGAATCGGTATCGGAATCTGAAAAATTTTAGCCTAATTTCCAATTCCAAAAACGATTCTTTTAATAGTTTTTAAATATTAATTTTCCATTGCTGGTAATAATGATAAATATTTAATTTTTTTAAACTATCAGTAAAACTGAAATCTATAAATCATAATATCATCAAAATACAACAAAAAAATGAAACTTTGCATAAATTTGCAGGATAACCTTCAAAAGAACACAGTTGATTTACAAGGTTTCGAAAAATGTTTAAAAATTAAATAAAACATTTTTGTTAAGAAAAATACTGTCAAACATCATCACAAAGGAATTAACAATCTGTCGGACTTGAACCAAGATGTTGTGGCTCAAGGAACATGAAGGCAATTATCAACCATCTGCTTTCATCACAAAAAATATTTCGGAAATGTGTTTGAGCGCAGAGAAAAGACCTCAAAGAAGTGTTCCAGTGGATTGTGAAAATATAAAAGTAAAGTCAAAGGTGAACGGCCGATATCGTTGGTGATGGCAAAAGAGCTGGAGGTGAGAGGGTACAAGGTAGCACCAGGACACGTTCTTTGTCGTCAGTGTGTGAAGAAATATGTGAGACTGATCGATGACGCAGACAGGATAGATGCAGACTACACCTGTGAACTTTGAACCCCCCCCCCCCCAAAAAAAATCTTAAATATCAGTCTATGGACCTTTCTCCTTTCGTTTTACATGGTGTTCATAGTGCCAAAAGGAAATTAGGATAATTGATTGGAACACTCAAAAGCGACCTGTCGACTGTATACAAAGTAGACATTAAAGAATTGACAGAATCAGTGCATACTGAAAAAAAAATCATTAGAATTGGATTGATTGAATGATCTGATGGAGAAATTGAAGAAAGCTTCGACTCCCAATCAAATCCAAATCACTTGCTCCTGATTCGTGGTCTCGTGAATACTGTTCCAAATTTTTCAAGGTGTCAGAGTATGTTGTTCGGACTGCCAGGGAACTGAAGAAGGTGAGTAGTATTTATTTCAAAACTAGTTTGTGATTCTTCAAACAAGGAATGCATGATGCACTGTTGTGAGGCATATCCTGACAGAGAAGCATTGCAGAAGTTCTTGGATGAAGAACTGGTTAATGTGGATCCAGATGATGAATTTCATTTTAGTCAATGAGACACAACTGACCGTGCCACATTAAGTACTCGTACAACAACGTATGAAGAATACAAAGATTTGTTGATTGACATAATCAACAATCTCACAAGACACTAATGTCAAACTAAATACTTGAATAAAAAGAAAGAGAATGTTTGTTCGAACGAGGTTCTTGTCTTTGGAGACTTTGCAGAAAATTATCAATTTCTTATACAAGACGAAATCCAAAGTTTTCATTGGAGCAAGGAATATTGCACCCTGTAGTGCTTTACTACCGGGATTCCGATGAAACACTGAAGCATCTTTCATTGTTTTATTTCTGATGAAAACACCCATGACACTGCGTTCATGTATAAAACCCAGACAATGACGGTTCACTGCATTCATGCATTATTGCCTCATGTCAACAAAATTACTTACTTCAGTGATGGCTGTGGGGATCAATATAAAAATGATAAAACTTTATAAATTTATGTCTGCATAAACAGGACTTTGGGATTGATGCGGAGTGAGTTTTCTTTGCTTATAAGCCAAGGAAAACCCCCTTGCGATGGAATAGGTGGTTCAGTAAAATGGCATGCGGCTAAACAGTCACTTCAACAAACTCTGATTTATGGATTATGAAGCCATGCTAGAAGTAGCAATACACATGAAAAATTTTAAATTGCTTAAAATATCTCAATAATGGCATATATAGAAAGAGCTTGATGATCTAAGAAAGAATCTTTTTAAATTTTTAAAATCTGACTAAAAATAAGGAAGTTATGACTATTTTTGTGCCTCACACGATTGGATATTTTCCCCTCTTTAAGACCATATGCGTTTCGTCACATTTTTTACACTAATTTTTCAGTAAAAATGTTATATCTTTGTTAAGATACAAGATTAAGCAATGAAATTTACCATATAAATGTATTTTTGTACAAGGAATCAGAATGTGCCACTGAAAATCTCCAGAAATTAATGGTTTCCAAGTAATCTGCACTAAGTGCACATAAATATGCTGCAATTCTTTAAAAATACCATGTATCCATTAAAAGAAAGAAGTTAGAAAACTCAAAGTTGAATTGTAATACATTTTATGTACAAGAAACTAAAATCTAATACTAGGACTGTTTAAAAATGAATATATTGCAAGATTTCTTTGGCATTATTGTAGATTAACACCTTCCGCTAACTCACCCCTTACCTCCCCAAAATATGAGATTCTACTTTTTTTATTTAGGCAATTACATGTTAACACCCTGAAAAACTTGGCAGAAAGAAAGAAATAAAAACAATTATTTAGAATTTAGAGTGGGGATCAGTTTCACATAAAATAATCCCCCATTTCAAGGCCATTCTAGCGTTTTAGGACAGTTAATTATTTTTTCTATGGGAGATAAATCCTGTGCGTTTTTCTTGTTTTTTTTTTGTTTTTTTAGACGATTATGAGGGTCTTTGTGGGAGGAGGGGGGCTTACCACTTGAACTTCAGGTTAGTGGTAGGGCTAGGGGCAATTAAGTGTGAACACCCTGAAAACTTAGCAGAAAGAAAAAACCCAATTCATTTAGAATTTCGAGTGGGGGATTAGTTTCACATATATTTAATGTAGAATAATTCACCATTTCCGGGCCATTCTAGCGTTTTAGGGCATTAATCAATTTTTTTCTATGGCAAATAAATCCTGTGCGTTTTATTTTATGGGGGTCTGCTTTTTTTTTTTTTTTTTTTTTTTTTTTTTTTAGACGATTATGTTTGGTTTTAATGGGCTTTTTTTAGGATTAGGGCTTCCTACTCGGACTTAGGGTTATTGATAAGGTTAAGGAAGGGGTTTTGTTTTGGATGGAGGTTGCCATTCGGACTTAGTGTTAGGGTTAAGGGAGTTTTTTAGGGGGTGGCTTGCCACTCATATTTAAGGTTAATGGTATGATACGTTCAAGAAGGCATTTTTAGGAGGTGGGCTTGTTAGTCGTACCTAGAGTTAATGGTAGAGTAATTATTTATTTTATAAATTTCACTAAAAGGCAAGAATGGCCGGGAAATCGGAGATCATTTTACATTAAATTTATATGCGAAACTGATCCCCCACTCTAAATTATGAATTATTTTTTGTTGTTTTCTTTTTTTCGCCAAGACTTTAAGGGTGTTTACACGTAATCGCCTAAAAAAGTAGAATCTTAATTTTTTTTAAAATTGGCGACTAGAAAGTCATTACTACTAGAAGTTCGAAAGTTGAGTGAAAACCAGTATTTTTTAAAGTATTTTTTATAAAAGAACCAAATAGGATTAACTTTTTTAAGCACAAAAATATTTTTGTCTTATTTTTACAAAGCTTTACAAGACTAGTTAGCTGCTGCTGATGTTATATCAGCAATACTAGCAGCCATTGTTGACTTTCACTCAAAAAATGGACACTATTTTTTCGGATAAGCTAATTTAAAATTACTACTACGGAAAGACAAAACAACATACAATTATAATTTTAATGCATAAAAAAAGATAAAAGATTAATTTATTTACTAGTTGGGTACGAAAAATGTAACAACATTTTTTATATTCATATTTTAAAATTTTTCAAATTCGTTCTAGAATGAAAATAAACAAAAATCGCCTTGTGTTTATAACTGCTATTACTGCTGCTACAATGTTTTTCAAACTATAAATAGAAAACACCTTTTTTTTCCGGATAGGGTAATTAAATATCAGGACTACCAAAAGAGAACACATATATACAATTATAATTTTAATGCATAAAAAAGTAAAATGATTGATTTACTTACTAATTGGGCGACGGAAATGTATTTTTCAAAAATGTTCGACCGACGGCGAGTTGAAGTCTTATTTTTTAAATTTCAAAAAAATGAATGAGCCGAATTACTTCGTACACCGACAAACATTAAAAGTGATACTTTACCTGATTAGTCTCCAAATTTTAGGACGAAATTCCACATACAGCAATGGTACGAGACTTTTAAACGAAGGGGGGGGGGGGGTTAAAAAAATTTTGACGTAAATTGCTGAAAATAGTGTTAACATTTTTTTGCCTTTATTTGCTCAAAACTCTTAAAAATATATAATGTATATTATTATTCATGAATGCACCTGAAAGGATATTCATTTCCTAACAAAATGATGGTATTTTGAGCACTTAAAGTGCTTTAGTTTTTAAGATATGACTATTTTAATAGAACTACCCTCAAATCTGCGATTATCCAAACAGTTTTCTGGTCGATGTGTATTGCTACTAGAAGTCTGCCTGGAGATATCTGCCATCAAGTTCTTTGATATCAGTATGGAAGCTATGGAGGAGGTGAGAAAGTCTCTTGAGGCAAGATTTGCCAGGGGAAACACAGTACCAGGAACCAGAAGATGCCACCATTTTGTTCCGTTGTCAACATCAAACATTGGTTATAAGCTATCAGGATGAATCGTATACCGACACCCGTGATTTTTAACTTGCCATCAATTTTTTAGATCTGTCATTTCACCAATGCAATATGTAATCTGTGTTTATAATTCTTTCTGGTGGATTGGCATTGTGAATAAAATTAATGCAGAGGAAAGTGATGTAACTGTTAAGTTCATGCATCCTCATGGACCACACAAGACATTCGATTGGCCGCAAATTTATATATGGTTTGTTTCAATCAAGAAAATTCTTTGTGCTGTCTCTCCAACAACATATACAGGTACAACATACATGATAACTGATGAGGAGTATGAAAAAACGATTTCTACATTTCAGTGGCATAAAGAAAATAACAGTATGTAGATAATGTTGTCGTATGCTTGTTTTTGTATTGAAGTCCGCTTTTATGGTAAATATTTGATCACTGAGACTTTTTTTACCTTTTACTATTTAACTTTTACTTTCAAAACTTATTTCAATGTGAATTTTATATAAATTTAAATGAATGGTCTCCCCAACTTCATCTCACATACTCAAACTAGTTGCTTTCCCGAATAGGGTATTTCTGAACTCTTGGAAAAAACCCTAACTTTAAATAGACACTGAGTGAACAAAACAAGAACTTTTTACCATTTTTGGTCCAGATGTACTTCATAGTGTCTGAATAAATGTTCAAAAGAAAATAACCCGTTACCATATCAGCCACATCATTTTTTTTTTTTTGCCTCATATTGGTGCACATGTGAAAAATTCCAAAATTTGGTCAAATATCACAGAAGGCTTCATTTCTGAGCAAATCTGATGGCATTTTTGGATTCCTTGGGTCAAAAATCTTACCTAGGTGAATTTTCAGGATCACATCATGTTCAAAACTGAAAATATTCAAGAAAATGTAATTATTAAAATGTCGCTCGGACGACATCTCACGCGATTTACGCGAAACGGAAAATGCTCTAAATCTGAAAACACTCAAATTTTCAGGATTTCTTAGCTTTTATGATTTCCATCTGTGGTGAAAGTAACAACAAAATCTGTAGATATGGGTTTCAAGCCCTGGATGATTTGACATGGAATTGCCCCAAAAGTGCACCAACCTGTCAGTGCTATGTGTAGAAGATGCAGCTAGTTTCATTTGCAGCACCTGTTGAAATCCGCCTCCCATGGAAAAAGAAATTGTTGCAGATGTCAAAAGAGTCGATAAATTCACCTACTTAGATAACAAAATTGATTCAAGTGGGTGAACTGACACAACTATAAGACAACGTATATCTGCCGCATGGAGAGTCTTCAGGCAGCTGTTAACAATTTTACAAAATACAGATCCCATTGTATAACAGATATCCAACCGATACTTTTGTATGGCTACGAAACATTGTCAATGACGAAATGTCAGAATGACACAATATTGGTTGCAGTGCATTGGATAGAGAAAATTGCCAGTCTCACTCTACAGGCCTCCATTAGAAAGTATGTTGCACAACGATGTCTCAATTGGTATGACCACGTCGCTTGCTGTCAGTCGTCTGAAATGCTTCAAAGTGTGTGCCATATTGACGCGGATGGCCCAAAGCCATGTGGTAAGCCGCTTAAAGCATTGAGGGGATCAGTGGATGATGACCTGGTCCTGGCAGACGGCACAAACGAAATGGCAACAGACAGGAGAAGTTGAAAGCTATTCACGAAACGTCTAACCTCAAGCATGAGACAAGAAGACAAAAAATGAAAAATAATATATGCCTTAAGTATTAAAGATTTTAGATACGTCCAAGCAACTCTGTACGATGCTCTACGATTAGTTTCCTTGCAAAGGTTTGGAAATCTGGTGTTATTTCGGAGCTTTCCTTCCCGTGACTTGTTAGGTACTCCCTGACGTTACTGGAAAATGTTGATTACATACATATTAATAATAATAACTAGCGGTACCTCGTGGAAATTCCACGGTGCATTCTACATCAATCTACATAATTTACTGTTAATAATAATATTCCTTTTGAAATAATAAATGTCTGTCGGCCAATACTATAAAAAAAAATTTTCTTCTTCCATAAAAATAGTTGCCATTATCAGCTAAATATTCTTTAAATAAATAAAATGAATGTCTTTTATTTATTTATTTAAAATCGTAGCAATTTAATTATTTTTAAAACGATAAATATTTTGCCTTCTTACTGTAAAAATAATTGTCAGCTAATTACTCTTCAAATCAATAAAACGAATGTTGGTTTTTTAAACATATTTAAAATTGTACTAATTTGGTTGACAGGACGATGTAATTTGATCTTGGAACAATTCATTTTAAAATAGGTAAAGTCGAATGTTTTTACCTTGGCGACATCACTTTAATCACCAATCACCATCTTTGCTAATCGGACAATTTTTTTGTAATGTGTGTGAAAGATGATAATGTACGTACAAACATGAAATGTCTTAGCATATTATTATATAGATAATAATAAGAACAACAACAAACTGTAGTTTTCCAGTCCCATATTCCTTTCAGCTCTCTGGCAAGTTCCACGTATTTACTTAACTTTTTTCTGCCCCCTTCAGCTTCCTTCAGTGATCAGCTAGGATAGCGAAATCTAGTATTTGATAGGTTTTTTTTTTTCTTCTTGCTGACTATTATCTATTATCTTGGTGTCTGCTTCTAGAATGCCCAGGTATTTATAATTAACGTGTTTGGTTAATGCAGTTACTTCTCAATTGGATAGCTCTATACCTTCCGTTTTTTTTAGCTTTCCCTTCTTTAGCTCAAGTAGTGCACATTTTTTTATCCCATATGCACACTCTGAAGATACCGGCTTCCTGATTTAAAATTTACCAAACATTGATGTTATTGTCTTTTTTCTTTCCCTTTGCAAAACTCAATCATGTTCTGCAAAGCTAAAAACAAAATCAACAATTTTCATCTACAAAACAACCAAACAAAACATCATGAATAAATATTCAAAGATATAAAGAACTTGAAGCATAAAAGCTTTTACCAAAATGACCGGATTCGGCATTAAATACCCCGAAAAGAGTTGATATTCCGTAAAACAAAACAAAAAATAAATGAAATCATATGCACACTTTATTATTATTATTATTATTATTATTATTATTATTTACATACAAGTCTTTACCTGCAATCACTCACTAGATAGAGGTAATTACAGAGAGTTAAAGTTGATGGATCATGTCCTGAAAGTGATTGAGAGAATAATTGAGCAGCAAATAAGAAGTCAGATAAACATAAATGAAACCTAGTTTAGTTTTATATCTGAGCAAAGTACCAATAGAACTATATTTATCCTGAAACAAATGCAGAGAACTACCTACAGAACGCTTTTGACAAGAGAGGTTGTCTGGTGGGTTTTCTGTAAACTAGGGGCAAATTAGTTGTTGTTGAAGGTTGTTCAAGCCATGTACAGAAATGCTCAAAGTTATGTTAGAATTGTTAAAGTAGGAGTACATCAGGGTTCTTTACTGAGTCTGTTGCTTTTCATTTGTCCAGGGATTTTCGTATAGATTGTCTGGAAGAGATGATGTATACTGATTTAGTACTTGCCTATGAAACAATGTAAAGTTAAAGACTTGGAGGAATGCTATGCAAAGTAAAGATCTGAAAGTGAATGTTACCAAGACGAAAATGATCATCGGTAGTTGTAGTGTTGGAAGCTCCCAGAAAGAGGAAAGTTCCTCTGCTCAGTTTGTGGAAAGGGAGTCAGGTGCAATTCAATTTTTTGTGTAGTACTTGCAAACATCGAGTACACAAAAAATGCAGTGGAATAAACATTGAATATAATGATTTTATGTAAGTTGTTCTACGATAGTACCGAATGACATTTTTTAGAATTCCCCTAAGAGAAGATCACTGAATTTTTAGTGTTTCATGAGAATATTATAGGCACACAACAGAATAAGCACTGTGAATACCAGAGTTTTGGAGTCGGAATCGGAGGAAATCAGGGGTTTTGGAAAGAGTCAAGTCAGAATCGGACTCGTAAGAATGCTAGCAGTCTTTTAATTTGTGAAGAGTCAATAGACAGTCTGAATATTAGGAGACTTTAAAATAAGGAGTTGGAGTTGGATATTTTGTAATCATAGGAGTCGAAGTCGGATTTTATACCTTCTGACACCGCAACCCTAGTAGATACTAGTCCTTTCTATTATTGGGTACATATTTATTCACTGTCTCTTCTAAACGCCCATTCACCATATTCTAGACTTCTTTAAAGTTGATTCCTTTTTTTGTATCTAACATATAAAGTTATCTTGTTGGATTTTCAAAGTCAGGCCACAAATAGTATTTAAGCTGACAAATCAAACTTTTTTCTGACTAGACCAATTTTTATTTGTTATTGTTGTGCCATGTTATTGGCAAACGTACTTCGTTACAATTTATTTCAAAAACTACTTAAGTCCAGTCCAGACAATCTAATAGCATGACACATTTTTAAATAATCACCTAGAAATAAAAATCTGCCAGGGAAATAATTCATATTTTAGATTTAAGACTATAATAGAGGTGGTCTACCTTATGTGCAAACAAATAAAAATTAAATACTAAAATGACTTTGCGGCATCCCGAGCAACGCTGGGTTCGTACAGTTAGTATAATAATATATTTTGGTTATTTAAATCCTTTTTTTTTATACATTTTGATTAGTAGAGATAGATTTTGCTAAGCACATTGACTAATAAGAAAAGATCCGCATTGTCTAAAAATCTTATTTACTGATATGGAAAATCCAATAATAATTAAATTCAAGATTCTTCAAAAATTTCAAAGAATTTAAAATTCAAAATCAAAAGCAAATACAGCGAAAGTTTACCACAATGAAAGTGATGATCAGTGTTGGAAGCTCCAAGAAAGAGGAAAGGTCCCTGCTCAATTTGTGGAAAGGAAATTGGGGACAACTAATTTTTGTAGTACTTGTAAGCATCGAGTACACAAAAAGTGCAGTGGAATTACTGGTAGGTTGAGAAAGGATAACCAGTTTGTGTGCAAGAAATGTAAGACAATGGAGATGGATGAGAACTCAGATGTGGAGAAAGTATATCTGGATGACAAAGCTATTGACGTTGTTCAAAAGTTGTTTTTTTGTTACCTTGGTGATACCATTGGAGCACAGTGGAACTGATGCTAGTGTGATTGCAAGAGTTAGTAGTGAATGGAGTAAGTTCAGGGAACGTCTGCCATTACTAACCAGCAGAGAATTACCACTGTCAACCAAGGGAAGAGTCAATCAAGCATGCAGAACAGGAGACTTTGATGGTATGGCCACATTGAAATAATGGATGAGGGTTATTGGGTTAGTAGATGCAGCACAGTTGAGGTAGCAGGTTCAGTGCACAGGGGAAGGATGAAGAAAACATGGAAGGAAATGATATAAATATGCACTTGAGAGAAAGAGGGATAAATAAAAACGTGGGAAGAGATAGGTTAGTTTGGGAGTCAATTTCTTAAAGCTTTCCATTGCATGCGAGCATTTAAAATGGATGTTAAGCAAAATATGATGATGACGGCATTATCTGTATCCCTGTGTCTGTTAATTAAAGTAAATTTTTATTTAAAATAAGCTTTTTATTTTCCCAACTTTCTACAAACCTCAGGATGTCAGGCTTATGGGCTGGCATCAAAGTATGGTATCTCTTCTGTCCCTGTGTGGTATTACTGCTGTGCTTTAAATAAATGACAACACATTGATATCTGAAAATATAACGATATATCGTTATTGTTGTGACTGTGAGGGATTGTGGGTTGGTACAAGGAAGATGCACGCACAGGAATTTGACAGTCGATTCTTCTCGGCCCAAGTGTCCTAACTGCCCATATAAATTTCAAGTTGTTATTATATAAACAATTTGTTACCACCTCAAACGCCCTCCTCTCCGGGACAGCATTGTCCTGTAGCCATGCTCTCAGGGTGGTTTATTCGGCGACAGGATTTCGATCAATTTACAATCCAACAAATTTGTTTATCTTCTTTTGGTATGACTCATTTGCACCGGGCATGTAGTTCTTGCCAATGACCTTTCATACTTCCAACATTTCTTTTTCTTTTGACAATCGATCTTATGTTGCTTCTCCCCTTGTTAGGTGCATTATTTTTATTCAAATGACCTTTTGGTCATCAGATAATTATCTTATCTTTTGAAAATCGGCAGGTGCATCTCTTCTTGTCAACATAACTTTTCCATACACACGGCCTGTATATTTAACATTCCTCACTATCTTATTTTCCAAAATGCTCACCATGAACATTTTAACTGCATCTCTCTCCCTTCCACTCACCGACACATCGTAATCACTGCATCATAATATAATGAAGAAAAAAAAGCATTAATCCTCTGATAATAATAAAAATAAATTAAATGGAAAAAAAAAATAATATCTTATATTTAATTCAATCTGAAAATTGACGAAATGGAAATAAAATTGTACTGCTATTATTATTATTATTATTATTATTATTATTATTATTATTATTATTATCTTTTTAGTTTTTATGTAAGTAATGAATTTATAAATAGGTAGCAAGGCTACCTGGCATTGCGCAGATGCATGTATTACGAAATAAAAGAGTTAAGAAAGTGTATATAAAAATTAAGAAAGTGTATATGTCTCTCTGTCTCTCTCTCCTATATGAACTCAGCTGTAAAGGCTTTCTCATCGTCGTCTTTGTCTATCGTCGTCTTTGTTTGTATCGCAAGCATGAAATTGCTATAACTTACTGTTTATAAATGAGAACATAGATTTAAGAGTAGTTAATCTAAAAGAAGAAATATATAATAAACCACTGAAGTAATTAACACGACTTTTTAAAAATATTTATTTACTACTTTTTTTGCTAGGAATAATAATTAACTTCGCGTTATGTTTCTAACCTGTTTCATAAGCAATTAGAAAAAGAGAAAAAAAATTAGAATTATGAATTTGAATTATGATTATTCGATTTCTATATGTCATAGCAAAAGAACCTGTAAAGTATGCATGAAGATGTAATGTAATATCAACGTTCTAAGGAAACTTAGTGTTATTTTTTATATATAAAATTTGCAAATTTCGATTTATGCCTCTGTGCGACTTTAGATTCATCTTTATTTTTGCTCCCAGTAAGGGAATAAGAAATAAATATAAACGATTACAATGTAAATAGAAAAGTACAAATTGAATAACCGTGTATATATAATCAGGAATGTGAAACCTCCACTTTTTTGTAATTCAGAAAAGACGGAATTCCGCTTCTTTTTTTTACTCGGGATTTCTGCTTAAATCTGTTTTTTTTTTATTATAAGAAGTCTGGTTTCTGTCTTGACTCTATTTTATTTATTTCTTTTTCTCGCTTTCTTTTTTTTTTTCTCTCTTCCTCTCCTCGTCTTATTTTATCTTACTTCCTTCCACACACACACTCTCTCTCCCCCTCTCTCTCTCTCCCTCTCTCTCTCCCTCTCTCTCTCTCTATTTCTCTCTCTCCCTCTCTCTCTCTTTCTCTCTCTCTCTCTTTCTCTCTCTCTCTCTCTTTCTCTCTCTCTCTTTCTTTCTCTTTCTCTCTCTTTTTTTCTCTCTTTCTTTCTCTTTCTCTCTCTCTCTTTCTCTCTCTCAAAATAATATGGTTATTTTGCCAAACTTCAAACTATTCACGATAGGGGGGGGGGGCATGGAGACTTTTGATTCGTTAAAAAACTTATTTCTGTCTCCTCCTCCTCCTCCTCCTTCTCCCTCACATACGCACTTAGGGTCATTCTTTTGCTAACAGACATGTATTTTCATTGCTTAGTTCTTGGACCAGTCATATTCATGTTTGAAACTTTTATTACAGCATTCTTTTTACACAAAAAGCTAATGTTCATGGAATTTAACAAATTTAAAAGCAAAAATGAAGTAAAATAATATCAGTGTACAAAAAAAAAAGGTATTGTAGATTCACAACCTTTGCTACCTCCCAACAAAAAAATAAGATTTTTTTTAGGTGGTTGTGTGAACATCCTGAAAAACTTGAACAACAAAAAACAATTAATTCAAAATTTAGAGTGGGGGATCAGTTTCGCATATGAATTTAACGCAGAATGATCTGCCATTCTAGCGTGTTAGGGCAGTTAACCAAATTTTTTTTTGCTGTGGGAAATAAATTCTGCATTTTATTTGTAGGGGTAGGGTTTACTTTTTTAGAGGATTACGTGTGATTTACAAGTATTTTTTTTGAGGGGGGGGATGGAATTGCCACTCGGACTAAGGGTTAGTAATATGGTTAAGGGAGGATTGGGGACTTGCCACTCAAACTTAGGGTTAGTGGTAGAGTTAAGACAACTGTTTTTTAGAGGGCTTACAACTTGGAAAAAAAATCTGCACAGAATTTATCTCCCATAGGAAAACAATTTTGGGTATCTGCCCTAAAAAGCTAGAATAATCCGGAAATGAAGGATCATTCTACATTAAATTTAATGGAGGTGGGGTGGGGGGTTAAAGGCTAGGGGCTTGTCCTGCTCCTGGGAAATTTGTAAGGGGGCATGGCCTTCCAGGTTGAGAAATTATTAGAGGTCTGTTGCCCCACAAGTTGGGAAATTAATCTCGATTTCAGATTTTTTTTGCCATTGCCCACTCACACTCCTGAAATATATACGCATATATGTGTATATATAAGTTAGGTATCTTTATATATTGATATGTACAGAATTCATTCTTAGAATCATTAACTGATATTTTAGAACACTACCGCAAAGCCAAATGTGGGTTATATTTAAAAAAAAATTTATACAAAGGGGGTAAAAAAGCGGTTGAAAGACCTTCGTGAAAATTCAGATACTCCGATTTTTGTGAAATTTCAACAGTAGGTATAAGGCATCAATTAATAAATATTTCCCAAATTTCAGTTTCCTTTGAGGTATTTTAAAGGGTTTTTAAACGGGTATAATATAGGCACAACCACCCATTTGGAAATTTAAATATTTCAGATTTGCAGTGAATTTGCCCCATAGTCATTAGACACCAATTAAGCAAGATTCCTTGAATTTCAATTTCTTCTTAAGACTTCTTAAGTTTAAGCTTTAAATTTTAGAAATTTTGCCAGCATGTAAAACAGGCATGTAATCGAATATGATGATGATGAGGCTTTTGTCTGAGATCAAAGTGTAGTCTCTGTTTTGATAGATGCTACACTCCTTAGACTCCTTAGACGTCTTGGCTTTCAGGCCTTGATTCCGCCGGACTTGGGGATTGTTTTGTGCAGTCTTGGAAGTCCACCCTCCCAGGCTTTGCCTTCTCACCCTTTGAGAAGGGGTTAGTTTATTGTTAATCACCTGAGGCAGGAATACCCACGCATTTTTTGTAAGCCAAAGTGCTAAACCTCTAAGGCGTTGGCTTTTAAATTCCATTTTCCAGCCTTGTGCCCCATCAAACCGCTGTGGGAAGGACATATCAACATCATGTAATGGATTTTGATACAAATTAGAATAACGATTCCAGACATAAGGTTAAGTAATATTATATCTTGATTTTAATCTTTGTAAAGTGACATAAAAGTGGTGGAAAATTGTTTAATTCGGAAAATTATTTTTATGCATCGTAGAACGGGTATAATACTAGCTGTACCTACCCAGAATAATATAATTTTACCGGTCCTGTGAAAGGTATTGCTCTAGCGTGTGTATGCGTGTATATATCTATTATATATATATATATATATATATATATATATATATATATATATAAATAAATGTTTTGAGGTACAAAACTTATAAATACATTTAAAAAGAATATGCGGAAATCTCTCTAAGGCCCTTTCGACTATCATCTCGTCAGGAGAAAATCGATAGTTTTAATTAATAATAACGTCGAAAGAAAGAGCAAAATGGGGAATTGGGTGTGCCAAAATTAACGATAAAGCGATTAAAATTCAATTTAATGATTTCGTTAAAAGTTGATTAACAGGCACTACGTTAGGGGATAAAAAATAAAAAATAAATAAATAAATAAAAAATTGGGAAGGAGTTCAAAGTTCCCCAAAGAGATTAAGCGATCTTACAAATTCCTTCTGCCGGGACAAGGAAGGTTTTCGAATAGCGATAGACAGATTCCAATATTTTCAAATGGTTCTTGGAATCTGCTCTATGCAAGACCTCAAAACGGTCTATTTTATAGCCACTGGCACAGCTAGGGTTTTCAACCAAATGCTGGCCAATAGCAGAGTCCAAAGAATTAGAGGAGGGGTAACACAAGGACCCTACCCTTCCCTGACGTATATATATATATATATATATATATATATATATATATATATTAAGAATGGAGATTATGTATCTGTCTGTCTGAAGCCGAAGCTCCATCAGAGTAATATTACTATTTACTTAGTCTGCCAGCTTCTATATATCGTACTACAAAAACCGCCGTAAACATATAAATAAAGTAGAAAGAAATTTCAAAAGGAGACTGCGATTAGAACAGAAAACGTGTCAAGAATCTTACTTAAACTAATACTTTTTTCAACTTCCTTATATACTGTTACAAAAAGTCACTCACACACTAGACGGGTTTTGCCATTTACATAATTCATTCCTTTTAAACTTCTAATAAATTCATATTTACAAATATACACTTATAACTACTATTATCAAATTTACATATGTATTTACAATATTTTCCGATAAGGTGATGTTAATAAAAATTATTCATACAATTAAACACATTTCATTAAGAAACCAGCATGTTTTTTAAACCAACACTTTGAATGGCAAGTACTGTTAAAATTGCAAAATCATCCTTTCAGGAGTGACATCATTTTGAGAGGATTTTTTTTCACATTATAATTCTTTATTTTCATTACGTTGTTAAGACAAGGTGCTTTGTTGTAAATTAAAGTTAAGCGAGGCATATCCCAGCCATTAGTAAATGGGTGACCATTTTGAAAAAATAAATTGCTGACTCATCTATCCGGTCCTTCTGGAAATGACGTCATTGTTAGAGGATTTATTTCACATTATCATTCTTTATTTTAATTATGTTGTTAAGACATGGTGTGTTGTTGTAAATTGAAGTTAAGCAACAAATATCTCGGCCATTATTGAATGGGTAACCATTTTGGAAGAATAACAAAACTGGTTCTTTAATATGACGTAGGCGCCTTCAATAGCATATTTTAACATGAGTTCTTTGACATGACCGAGGCGCCTCCTAATTTTTTTAATTTTTTTAATGTATGGGAGAGGATCAAAAAATTTTTGGGGGGAAAGGGGTCAAATTTTTTTTTTTTTTTCTTTTTTAAAGTAAAAATATTCTTATGTATGGGGTAAGAAAAATATTGGGGGGTAAAAAAAAAATTTTAATTTTTTTTTAACTAAAAATATTTCTATTTAAAAATAAATTAGGGTGGGGGTCGAAATTTAAAACAAAAATTATTTTTAACTGAATATACTCTTGGTCGGAAACAAAGAAAATCAATGTCAAACAACCCAAGATATATGACTGGGGCTCCATCGGTTTACGGGTGAGCGTTCATTTCTGACGCGGCAGCCTAGAAAAAATATGCGACCGGTGGAAGCATATATTTGCAAGTGTATACAATATATATGTGTGTTATTCTAGTGTGTGTATGCGTGTATATATATATATATTATATATATATATTATATATATATTATATATATGATATATATATATGTGATATATATATATGTGATATATATATGTGTGTGATGTATATATATGTGTGTGATGTATATATATATGTGTGTGATGTATATATATATGTGTGATGTATATATATATGTGTGATGTATATATATATGTGTGATATATATATATATGTGATATATATATATGTGATATATATATATATGTGATATATATATATATGTGATATATATATATATCTGATATATATATATATGTGATATATATATATATGTGATATATATATATATGTGATATATATATATATGTGATATATATATATATATATGTGATATATATATATATATATGTGATATATATATGTGATATATATATATGTGATATATATATATGTGATATATATATATGTGATATATATATATGTGATATATATATGTGATATATATATATGTGATATATATATATATGATATATATATATGATATATATATGTGATATATATATATGTGTTATATATATATATATATGTGTTATATATATATATATATATGTGTTATATATATATATATATATGTGATATATATATATATATATGATATATATATATGTGATATATATATATATGTGATATATATATATATGTGATATATATATATATATATGTGATATATTATATATATATATATGTGTGATATATATATGTGTGATATATATATGTGTGATATATATATATATATATGTGATATATATATATATATATATATGTGATATATTATATATATATATGTGATATATTATATATATATATGTGATATATTATATATATATGTGATATATTATATATATATGTGATATATTATATATATATGTGATATATTATATATATATATGTGATATATTTTATATATATGTGATATATTATATATATATGTGATATATTATATATATGTGATATATTATATATATATGTGATATATATATATGTGATATATTATATATATATATGTGATATATATATATGTGATATATTATATATATATATGTGATATATATATATATGTGATATATATATATATATGTGATATATATATATATGTGATATATATATATATGTGATATATATATATATGTGATATATATATATATGT
>OY744550.1:35228831-35231331 GCA_963556195.1 Sepiola atlantica
TGATACATTATATATATATGTGATATATTATATATATATATATTATATATATATGTGATATATTATATATATATGTGATACATATTATATATATATGTGATACATTATATATATATATATATGTGATACATATTATATATATATGTGATACATTATATATATATATATGTGATATATTATATATATATGTGATACATTATATATATATATGTGATACATTATATATATATATATGATATATTATATATATATATGTGATATATTATATATTATATATGTGATATATATATGTGATATATTATATATATATGTGTTATATATTATATATATATGTGATATATTATATATATATGTGATATATTATATATGTGACATATATATATGATATAATATATATATATATGTGATATAATATATATATATATATATATGATATATATATATATGATATATATATGGGATATATTATGTATATATATGATATATATATGGGATATATTATGTATATATATATATATGATATATATATGTGATATATATATGTGATATATTATGTATATATATATATGATATATATGTGATATATATATATATTATATATATATGTGAATGTAAGTATGTATATAAAAAAAATAAAATAATAATGTGAAAATAAGTTTATAACTTTTTATTATTTATTTTTCTATTTATTTATTTTGTGACGTGTAGGAATATAAATTGTTCTGTAAAGAAAAATAGTTTTTTCTTGTTGATCAACACTAAAAGGAATATACGTGGATACAAAATGCAATATATATATGTGATATATATATATATATTATATATATATATGATATACATATATTATATATATATATATATGTGATATACATATATTATATATATATATGTGATATATATATATTATATATATATATGTGATATATATATATATATATATATGTGATATATATATTATATATATATATGTGATATATATATTATATATATATATGTGATATATATATATATTATATATATATATGTGATATATATATATATTATATATATATGTGATATATATATATATTATATATATATGTGATATATATATATATTATATATATGTGATATATATATATATTATATATATATGTGATATACATATATTATATATATATATATGTGATATATATATATATTATATATATGTGATATATATATATTATATATATATGTGATATATATATATTATATAAATATATATGTGATATATATATTATATATATATGTGATATATATATATATATTATATATATATGTGATATATATATTATATATATATGTGATATATATATTATATATATATATGTGATATATATAGTATATATATATGTGATATATATAGTATATATATATATGTGATATATATTATATATATATGTGATATATATATTATATATATATGTGATATATATATATATTATATATATATGTGATATATATATTATATATATATGTGATATATATATATATTATATATATATGTGATATATATATATATATATGTGATATATATATTATATATATATATGTGATATATATATTATATATATATATGTGATATATATATATTATATATATATGTGATATATATATTATATATATATATTATATATATATATGTGATATATATATATTATATATATATGTGATATATATATTATATATATATATTATATATATATATGTGATATATATATATTATATATATATATGTGATATATTTATATTATATATATATATATGTGATATATATATATTATATATATATATGTGATATATATATATTATATATATATATGTGATATATATATATTATATATATATATGTGATATATATATATTATATATATATATATGTGATATATATATATTATATATATATATATGTGATATATATATATTATATATATATATATGTGATATATATATATTATATATATATATATGTGATATATATATATTATATATATATATATGTGATATATATATATTATATATATATATATGTGATATATATATATTATATATATATATGTGATATATATATATTATATATATATATATGTAATATATATATATTATATATATATATATGTGATATATATATATTATATATATATATGTGATATATATATATTATATATATATATGTGATATATATATATTATATATATATATGTGATATATATATGTGGTATATATATATGTGATATATATATATTATATATATATATGTGATATATATATATGTGATATATATATATTATATATATATGTGATATATATATATCGTATATACATATATATCATATATACATATATATTATATATACATATATATCATTATATATATATATGATAAATATATATATATCGTATATATATCATATATATATATGATTTATGATATATTATATATATGATATATATATATATTATATATATTATATATATT